>CM032451.1:71961665-72104165 GCA_019049505.1 Pachyrhynchus sulphureomaculatus
ATATATATATATATATATTAACATACCAAAATTATATCCCTCAAAGTGCTTAATTTATGTGTGATCAGGGTGCTATTTGCTTAAATTCTTTTTAAATTTCGTATTGACAGAAATATTTCCCTGATTTTAAGCTATAATCTGCAAAAAGAAGATTATATGCTTCATAAGAGGAAAAAGAAAGTAAAATTGGATTTTTTTCTTTCTCGCTCATACTCTTACCGGACAAACACGTGTCAAAGAAGAATTCTTGTCAATGACAATGGCGGCCCGTGACTCAATGGCGGCCCGTGACTCCGTGGCGTAGTATTTGCTTGCGGTGCAGGAGGTCCTGGATTCCAATCCCGGCAGGTCAGTATACTTATTTATTAATTTATTTAAGTATATTTGGCTTAGCCACGTACATACAGTCCCTGGCCAAATTATTAGACGCACTGTATTTTTTTTAGTAATTTTAGGTTTCTTAAGAGTTTTTATGCAATAATGGTATATTTAAACCACAATATTATTGATTTTTATTTAAAAGAATTGTTGTAGACTACATATTTGTATTTATTTTTAACATATGGCAACACTGTGTTGGCAAAGTGATACATGAACGTAAACAAGTACAAACCTGTATCAGTCGCGATCGGAATCGAGTCAGGTACGGACGTGTTTCTGTGGCTTTATGGACTGTGATTGTTTAACAGTTTTATACTACTCAGTTATTAGTTTATTTTGTATGCAGTGTTTTAAAAAAGTAATTGGACTATTTTCATTATGGCTAGAAAAGGCGATCTTTCACCACGTAAAAAAGCTGAAGTGAAGGCCCTTGTGATTGCGAAAACATTTACAAACTGAGAAATATCACGAAGATTGGAGGTTTCTGAAGCTAGTGTACGACTCGTAAAAAAGAAAATTGAGTCAGGGAAGGAATTAAGCCCGAAAAGAAAGAAAAGATGCAGTAGAAAACCAATTTTCACTCCACGGTCAGAGAGATGTTTGAAGAAAATTTGTGTAGAAAACAGATTTGCTACCACAAAGGTAATAAAATCACAACTCCAGGATGCTAGCGTAAATGCTTCTGAGCGCACTGTTCGAAGAAAATTGAAAGAATTAGATTTTAAGGCCTGTCGCCCCGCCAGGAAGCCCAAGTTAACAGCTGCAATGAAAGCAAAGCGCCTGAAGTGGGCCAAACAATGGCAAGACAAAGATGTGGGCTTCTGGAGATCGGTAAGATACAGCAATTTAATCAATAATTGATACATTATTATCATTTTCAGTTAAATAAAGCAAATAAACATGGAAGTTTATATATTTTTCCTATTTTTGACAGGTCTGCTTCAGTGACGAAAGCACATTCGAAATTTTGCAGAATAAAGCTCAGTACGTGCGTCGTCGTCATGTAGAAAAGTTTCATCCTGATTGTGTCGTCCCGACGGTTAAACATCCCACCAAAGTGATGATTTGGTCAGTCATCAGCGGCAAGGGCACTGGACGTCTGTACGTCGTCAAAGGAATAATGAGGCAAGATCAGTACAAAGAAGTATTACAAAATCGGTTGATTCCGCAGCTCAGAGAATGGTTTCCAAATGGGGAACCATTCACTTTCATGCAAGATGGAGCTCCCTGCCACACTGCTCGGTCTGTTAAAGCTTTTTTGGCAGAAAAAAATATCCCTCTGTTGGATTGGCCCTGATATGAACCCCATTGAAAATGTGTGGGAGCTGATGAAAAGAGAAGTGGCTAAAGATGTGATTACCAACAAAACCCAGCTCCTAGAAAAGATTATTCATGTGTGGAATCATCATCCTCAAATGCAGGAGACAGTACAATCTTGCATTGATAGCATGCCGCGCAGAATTAAAGCTTTGATAGCGGCTAAAGGTGGCTCAACTAAATATTGACTTTTACTAACATTAATTTCACTTTTCTTTAAAACTTAATAAACTTATGCTTTTCTAAATTAATGCTGTTTTATTTATGTCAAATAAATAGGTGATTGATTGGATAATATAAAAATAAAAAACAAATCAATTTAAAATAATAAAACGGTACAATATCACTCGGTAATTAATATTTTACATGAAATCTTGCAGTGCGTCTAATAATTTGGCCAGGGACTGTAGTTGTGTGTGTTGTTTGCAGAAATGCAATAACGTCTGTGGCAGCACTACCGCGTTGTCTAAAATGTGCTATGAAGTACAAAAATACATATTTCGGCACTTGGACAACGTTGACAGGTATTACGACCTCCTCGCCGATATCCTTAAAATATAACAAAGCCCCCTCAGGCGGGGAGATAAATGATGAACGTTTCAGTAATAAAATCTCTGAACCAGGCTCTTAAATAAAATTATATTTACTTTCATATTTTTGGTTTACAAGAGAATGATGGTGCACATTATTTACATGCCGAGTTACATTCGTCTTAATATAGCTCTTATAAGTACAGTGAGGCATGGGACAAAAGTGTTTCGGTGCTTTTCCGCAATATATCCTCATGTGAGTTGACAAGGACTCTTTGTTATTGTAGATCTTTCCACATCTTGGACATGAATACTCGGGCAAACCTACAATATATAAAGGTAAGTTAATGTGTACAGATGGTGAAATATAAAGTATTAACAACTATCGGTAAATAATGAAGGCAAATAGTATTAAGCCGACAGCGCCATATAGTTACTTAAAAGAAAAAAATAAAACTCGCAAAATCAATATCTGTCCGTATATTCCTGATATGGTGATGCTTCTTTGCGAAGAAGTTCCCGTCCTTGGTCCTAGATGACGGCACTCTCCTTTTTCAGTATGAAGTTTTTTCTGCTTATATTTTCTACAGACAAGAAAAATGATACTACATTTCCTCCGCTTGAGCGGAAATATCGATTCGCACTGATCTTGACTTGCTGCAGATTGTACTTGGAGGGAAACACAGTTTTGAGGAGGTCATTCTGAAGGGATTAAGTGCCAGATATAACTGAGTCCCTGAAGAGGGTGGCACGAGAAGTAACAAGCTAGATCTTGCATGGAAGTGCTGTATTAGAACATCGCGTCAATTTCGGGTCCCGTCAAAACAAAGACACGATTCATTTTTCGACTTTCGTGACTTTGCCTACCGAGCCACATTTTACCAAGTTGTCGACATTTTTGTTCTCGTTAAAATGATTTACCCACTTCTTCACACACCACACCAATTTTTTAATATATTTAGCGACCGCAGAATGTGTCATTTTAGGCCCCTTTGAAAGGGAACAAAGAAAGATTGACAACAAGTGAGACTCATTTTTGATTTTACGTGATTTTGACGAAGGTTTGGAATCGACTGATACTTTTACTAAAATGTGTCGTAGACAAAGGTTTCCTTTACCGATTTTGTGTTGAATCGCTAAAATCGCATCTACCAAAAATGAATTATCGCGGATACGTTCTTACTTGACAGACTGTAGACGACAACACTATCCTTTTTCAGTTTAAAGTTTGTTCTGCTTATATTTCCTACAGGTAAAAAAAAATTTAGTTAATTTCATCGATCAAAAATGATACTATATTTCCTCTAGTAGTGGCGCTTGGGCGGAATAGCGAGTAGATTGTACTTGGAGGGAAACACAGTTTAAGAAGGGATGAAGTGCTGCATATAAAAGAGTTCCTGAAGAAGGTGGCACGAGATATAATAACCTAAATCTTGCATGGATGTACTGCATTAGAACACGGTTTCTTTAAGGTGCTTATTAAGTGGTAAAATCTCCTGCTATCCGCAGATCTTTGTGAAGTGAGCGAAATATGGAAAAATTACAGCATTTCCCTCCATCCAAATTGTTTTTACGCCTCAAAAAACGACGCTACAGCAGCAGATGTTTAAAGAATGATCAGGGCTAGATCAGGGCTACAGGGTAGTTACTCGGTGAATCTAGAGATTGCGGTAACGATTTGAACTGCGCGAGCCTTGTGGACCCTGTAGTTGTTGTGAAACAGCAAAATTTTTGTTGATTATGAATTCGGACGTTTTTCTTGAACATCCTGATTCAGGTCTGGTATCCTTTTTCTATAAACTTCTTTATAAATTATGGATCTTTGTATGAAAATTCCTTCACATTCTCAAAAAATTGATGCGATTAACTTTCCAACAGTTCCAATGAGTTGTCGTTTTCTTTGGAGGTGAAAAGCCTTTATAAACCCACTACGAGTACATTGACCCCTGCTTGGCGGAAGGATCCAAATAAAGCATCCAAGTACCTTCGAATGACCCTCATCGTTCCCTCAGAACGAGAAACTCCTGGCTTTGCCAGTTTTTCGATTGATGCAAGAAGCCTGGAATTCCATCATGTAAAAATATTTTCATCCCTAAATCGCCGTGCACAATTTTGAAGACTCTAGTTACGCAAACTCCATCTTTTTAGTAAGCACTAGGATCTTCGTTGATCCATGTAATAGCAGCAAATTTGCAACAAATCTGATAATTTCCTTAGTAGTTACCTGAACTGGTGTTCCTAATCTAGAATTTTCCTGAATGGAGTATTAGCCACATCGAAACTGTAACTCGAAAATGAAATCGGCAATTGCCATATATGCCATAATTTTTTATGAATAAGTTTTGATCCACCTTCCTCTTTAGAGAGAAATTATATCACTGCCCGACATTCCAAATTATTTTCACTCATTTTTCGTAAGAAAAAAAATCGTAAAAACTGTAAGCCGCAACGAATAACAAAATTTAGTCAAAATAGCGACAGTACTTTGACAAGCAAGCAATTTCTTTGCATGACGTCATTATCATGACTAGGTAGATAACTTAAAAAACACCCTCGTTGACAAAGGGTGAGAAGTAAGGTAATTGGAGAGAGTTTCCGATATATCACATGGTTTTTAGGCTGTTTGGAGTCAAGGAATTAAAAAGTCTTACGTTATTTCCAATTACAAAAAAAACCGGTCAAATGCAAGTTGGACTTGCGCAATTAGTGTGATTTACCGTGATTTATTTTTTAGACTCCACAAAACACACCCCAAGTGAGTTTTCGACAAAGCTTGTTTCCGATATTTGTTGAAAACTGTCGACGTTGAAATTTATTTTTTTTATATACGAGATAAATTATCAAAGTTAATGCACTCGTGAAAATTTTCGTTCAATCTACACCTTGTGGAGAATATTTCAGAATTTTTTCAAAATTTTTTGATCAGTACTTTTCGAGATAAAGGAGGGGCAGCGATTTTTGGCAATTGTTTAAAAATAATACAAAGAAAAGTGTGGGCAAGTACTCGTATTATATCATATATATTTTTGAATTAGTATTTTTACAAGCTTTCATTTGACAACCCACTCGATGACCTGGTAAAAAAAAATTCACTTCCGATTTCACCCCCCAAAATTAACCCCTTAAGTCAAAATTTAACTCTCAAAACAATACGGCTCTGACGGGGCCATCCATTCCTATATTAGCGCCAAATTGCAACTTTCTATGTCAAATAGTTTCGGGGAAAATTAGATGTGACAGACGGGCAGACACTGAGGTGATCTTATAAGTGTTCCATATGGAACACTAAAAACAGTTAAAACGTTCCTAGGAGCCTCGGAAATTGTTTAATAAAAGTCTAAAATCGGAGGACACCTTCAAGGAACAACCATAAGTACTACCCTAAAGTTTAAAATAATTATTTAAATTCAAGAATTACTTTATAAGTTACTCGTATATTTGCATCGAAATCGTCAACAACTTAAAAAAGAAATTACATAAAGAAATTATTAGCCATTAAAACATTATTTCCAATATTCTCGTGCACTCGAAAAACATGCCTCTTCAGAGCAGAAACTTCATAGCATTTATAGTTACAATATGGACAAATTCTCGTCGGTTCCTTTCCACATCTAAGCCTTTGGTGATGATACAAGCATTTTTTTATCGCGTAGGCTTTGTCACATTTATCACATTTGTATTTTAATTCTAAAAAAAAACAATATAAATAAATATAAAAAATAAAACAAAAACTTGAAATTTTCAAAAAGTACACAAATGTTAATAACAATCTAAAGAACATAAAACATTCAATACAAAACTAAAGTATCAGTACACGTAAACAAGTGACTAACGTATCGCAGAATATCACGGGGGTCTACTATAATATTAACTAAACTACAATTTTGTTAAGCATCAAGAAAATAAAACTTAATTAATTGACTTGGCTGTTACTTGATGGAAATTAATAACACAACATTTTTGTTAAAATTTCCACTTCTATTGATTTTTATACTTGACACATGTTTCGCTAAAACATTAGCTTTATCAACAGTATGGATATGGGATGAAATAAACATTTTTCGACGGTTTTATAAGTAAGTATTTACAAGTAGGTTGTAACTTAAGAATAACAACAAAACTTAATAATTATACAAATTATCTATTCGTTAAATAAATTCAACAATGGGGAATTTCCCAGCTCCAGTTGGTCATTTAGCAGTGTGTTTGCATTCTTTCTTTTATTGATCTCGAGGGTATTTGAGACCCTGTATATGTATGTATGTATACATAGTTAGTAGTTAACATACCAATGACAGATGACAATTTTAAAAATGAACTTAATCTTATTAAACAAATAGCCAAAAATAACGGATTTAAGGTAAAAACTACCAAATGTACAAGTATGAAATGAGGATTTCAGACAGATGATGCACCAATGCAGTTTATGCTATAAAGATTTGACACTGCGCCATTTTGTTGTGTCATCAACAAGTGTCAGATGCGCACGAGTGATAAATTGGAAAAGTGTGTGCATAGTGTTGTGTTCAATATGTCGAAATTTATACCGAACAAAGAGCATTCGCGGAGAGCATTAATTTTTTGTTTTCATTTGAAGAAAACTGCTGTTGAATCATACCAATTACTTCAAGAAGCTTATGGTGAACATGCTCCATCGCAAGATACGTGTGTACGAGGATTTAGGCGTTTCATAAGTGGTGACTTCGATGTTGCAGACAAGGAACGTGGAAAACCGCCAAAAAAATACGAGGATGTGGAATTGCAAACATTGTTGGTCGAAGATGATTCATAAGTACAAAAACAACTCGCCGAGCAATTGGGCGTTAGTCAACAAGCTGTTTCCAATCGGCTACGAGAGATGGGAAAGATTCAGAAGACCGGTGGGTACCACATGAGTTGAACGACAGGAAAATGGAAAAGCGCAAAAACACGTGTGACATTTTGCTCGCTCGGTACAAAAGGAAGTCGGTTTTGCATCGTATAGTTACAGGGGATGAAAAGTGGATTTATTTTGAGAATCCCAAGTGCAAAAAATCATGGGTAGACCCAGGCGCACCATCCACAGCAACCGCAAGACTGAATCGCTTTGGCAGAAAGACAATGCTCTGTGTTTGGTGGGGCCAGAGGGGCGTGGTCTATTATGAGCTATTAAAACCTGGGGAAACGGTTAATACTAAACGTTACCAACAACAATTGACCGATTTGAACCGTTTGATGCTTGAAAAAAGGGCAGAATACCGAAAGAGGCAACATAAAGCCATTTTTCTTCATGACAATGCTCCATCACATACGGCAAAACCAGTTCGCGACACGTTGGAAGCACTCAGCTGGGAAGTTCTACCCCATGTGGCTTACTCACCAGACTTGGCTCCTTCCGATTACCACTTGTTTGCATCGATGGGTCACGCACTTGCTGAGCAGCGCTTTGGTTCGTACGAAGATGTGAAAAAATGGCTCGATGAATGGTTCGCAGCAAAAGGGAAAGATTTTTACTGGCGTGGTATTCACAAATTGCCCGAAAGATGGGAAAGATGTATAACAAGCGTTGGAGCATACTTTAAATAAAGCACTTTTTATCATTCTTCCGAATTTAACATGTTTTTTTAGAAAAAAAAAATCCGCATTTCATACTTGTACACCTGGTATAGATATAATTTTACGTAAAAAAACAGTTGCAACAAACAATTAATCTAACGTATCTAAAAACAACAACTATTAATAACAATTACGCAACATTAACCTATATAAACCCAACAACTGAAAAAATCGCTAAATATCTAAGAAAGCAGAACGTGTCAATCACATACAGTACAAATAATAACTTAAATAAACATATCAAGAACAATAAAGATAAAACTTTGAAAAACCATATATCTGGTGTTCACCAACTTAATTGTGATTCTTTTAATAATATCTACATGGAATAAACAGGGAGAACATTCGAACAAAGAATCTCAGAACATTATAGAAGTTTTTTAAAAAGTGAAACTGATTCTTCATATGCCAATCATTTAATAGAAGAGAATCGTGTATTTGATAATAATTTCCATATTTTACACGTTCAAAACAAATCGCATAAATTAAATGACCAACTGGAACTCGGAAATTCACCATTGTTGAATTTATTTAATAATTAGATAATTTGTATAATTATTAAATTTTGTTGTTATCCTTTAGTTACAACGTACCTGTAAATATTTACTTATAAAATCACCGAAAAATGTTTATTTCATTCCATACCCATACTTTTGATAAAGGTAATGTTTTAGCGAAACACGTGTCAAGTATAAAAATCAATAAAAGTGGAGATTTTACTAAAAATTTAGTGTTTTATTCTCATTAAAATAAAACTTTCTATGAACTAACGGTGTTAAAAAAACAAAACGCGATAGAATAATATTACCGCGTCTTGTGTGTGCTGTTTTTTTATGGGCATAGCACGGGTGCTGCAAGGAATCCCTAAAGCACTACAGGAACGACTCGTGTGCAGAAAAAGAAATTCACGTTGGTCTTGAATCGCCGTAAATTGTACTGGGGAGATGTCAAACGTCAAATAACAAAAGATATTAGCATCAACAAGAAGTAAAAAAGAAAAAACAGCACACCCTAAACTGAACTTTTAATTTAAGAACAAAATTCACCGGCAAGCCCCTAACCAGATCAAACTTTATAATTAATTATTTCGGTAAACAACAATTAAAAATGATAATTATAATAATATTTGTTATCCCTTTTCATGTTTTTTCATATGCCTTTGTAGAGTAGCTCTATCATAACAACTGTATTCACAAAAGCGACAAATGTGCGTAGGCATTTTTTGACATCTTATTCGTTGGTGTTCATACAAGCTTTTCTTTTTTGAATAAACTTTTCCACAAGTGTTACATCTGAATGCTAAAAAGAAAGACTTAACATAACTAAATTATATTTTTAATTTTACATGATACACTGAAATTACCCATTTTTAAAAACAACGGGCCTCGAAAATTATACAAACATTTTTTACCATCAATGTATTCTTTAGAGTGCTAACACCGGCGCAATTACCTTAGTATGTTGTCCAATCGCCTCCTGTATCAATAATCTTCTGGCATCTTCGAAGCCTGCAGTCGACGAGATTTTCTACAAATTCTATCTATTTTTCGATTCTCGCAAAACCGCTAATCTTGATCGCTTCTGCTTCAACTCACTATGTAGAGTCTAACCACGTTACGTAATAAGAACCAGTCACTGTGCAGTTAATCATTATGATACTGTGTAAGTCCCAAAATATAAATATTATATACATAAAATTGTTTTTGGTGTACTTTCACCTTCGCTAACCCACTGTTTTGACCGCCGTTTTGTCTCCGGGGAGTAATGGTGCATCCACGTTTCGTTTATACTCATAAAACGACACCAAAAGTCCATCGGATGCAGCTTTTCCAAACACGATTTTGTGTGCAGTGTTGGTCTCGAGTCAGCAAACGCAGAGCTTTATCATTTCTAAAACGTCATGCATAATAGGTGCCCGTTCATATGAGATGCCTACCATCTCGGCAATCTCACGAAGCTTAATTCGGCGATCTTCCATCACGATACCATAAATTTTATTGATCATTTCTTCAAAAGCGATCTCAATTGGGCGTCCTGCACCTGCAGTACTCGTATGGCCACGTTCCAATTCATTTATCCAGTAGTAAATGATCTCGAGTACTGGAGCGAAGTACTCATAAACTTTCCAGTTCAGTTTCTGTTTGGGTAACAGTCCACTTCTTGAAATAAAAACGTGTTTTCGCTGCTCTATAGTCGGCATCTGTTTGAAACTTTGAACACAATCATTATAAGAAATACGCTTACCAACAGCTATACCGCTTAACAAAATTTCCCGCCATTTCGTAAAAAAATTACTAGTCTTATCAATCCAACCTGAAGGCAAAACCAAGGTAACAATAGATGTAGGCTCGACCCTAACAGTAGTCGCGGTATCTGCTCAATATAACAAGAAATCTATTACTATTGTTGCATATAACTTCCAGGAATTTTAAAGAAATACTTAAACTCATGCTTTAAGGTATAGGAATAGAGCCAATCTTTCGCAATATCTCCCGCACTAACATTTTTCTCAGTACAATATTCGTTGTACATCCGATACATTTTAGATATATTGAGATGGCCATCGAGGTATTTTTTGTTACATTTCTCTACCGGATCAAATAACTCTTCTACAGGAAACTGACGAATGTGTTCACGGACTAAATTTCTAACTTTTTCTTTAAGTTTATTACCAGGTACCCTTTTACCCCTCCGATCTTCCTCTACAACACCTTTTGTAATACTCTTCGAAAGGGCAACATTTATAAAACTTTGTGAAATATTAAGAGTATTAACAAAAAAGATTTTGCAAACTTTCCTTGGCTTATTGTCTTTTGGAAGTTGGTATATAAGAGTTACAGTTCGAGTTTTAAACTTTTTATTACTTGTTACTCGTCGTCGCTTTATTGGTTCCACTTCAACGTAAGAAGAAACAAATTGTCTCTTCTTAGTGATATCTGACGAGGTATTCCAAAACTGCTTAAAGATATTCATACGCTCCTCTTCAGAAAACACTTCGTGGCATTTTAATTTACATGTTTTATTACATGGAGGCTGCAACTGACGCGGTGGAACAAGCTTGTTTCTTATGGTGATATAAGCTTCTCCCGCCTGACGTTTGGCTTTCCGTTCATTACATTTCCACTTGCTTGGTTCTCTTTCTTTTTTGCTAGCTGAATCCTGTCCCTCGCAATCACTTGAAGAATCGGAATATTCACAATCGGGTATAAAATCTGTATCATCAACGGATTCGTCAGTTTCAGTACTTCTTCCAATTTCTAAAAAACACCAATGTTATTAAGAAATTTGAAAAATTAACTTTCTCTCAGAACGCTTGAAAATATTTAGGGAAATGATAACAAAACGACAGATAATTCTGTAATCCATTTTATTTACGATATTATACACAAGAAAATAATACTAAATGGTTTTCCAAATTCCGTAACTAATTCTTAAGACTGATTTTGATAAATATGGACTTCTAAAATAACATTGCAACGGAAGTGAAGATAGAGACAAAATATAGTACTTATCATATAAATAACGAATTTAAACATAATATGAGATCCTTAGTACAAAAGGTTTTCCTTTTCAGCATATTAAATTTGCATCATCAAAATGAAAAAATGTACAATTACAATTATCTACTAAAAATCTACTGATTAGACTAGCTAAGTAGTTGCTGATCTCACTATTAGATAGTGTTAGTTGAATTTTTAGATATACAGTCTGTCAAGTATCAGTCGATTCCGAACTTTCGTCGAAATCACGTAAAGTGCCAAAAGTGGCTCGGCAGGCAAAATGACTCCAAAAGTCGCCGCGTCAAGGAGAGACAAAATTAAAAAAATTGGGTTTGAATGTGTCCCATGAGACCATTCGACATCATCGTGCTCATGATATTAAATTCCGAAGCATGTTAAATGAGCATTGAAGAGCAAACTCAGGAAGCGGAAGAAGAAAGTGGCTTTAGACCGGGTAGATCCTGTATACCATATGTGTTCTGTTTGAAACAACTTGCAGAAAAAACCACTGCCCATAATAGAGAACTCCATTTGATATTTACTGATTTAAAAAAGGCCTATGACAGCCTGCCAGTAAATAAAATTTGGGAGGCAATGAAAGATAAAGGTGTTACGACGACATATATAAATGCTACGAAACGATTGTACAACATCACAAAGAGCAAAGTTAAAATAGGCAATAGTTTGTCGGAGGAGTTTATGGTGAACAAAGGCTTACGTCAAAGCAGTTGCATCTCTCCAACCTTATATAAGATCTATATTGACAAAGCCCTAAGCAGGTGGAAAAGAAAATGTACCAACATGGGAATTGATATCGATGATGGAACCATATACAGTTTACTTGTTGCTGATGATAAAGTAATTCTTGCTGAAGATGAAGACGATATGTTTCGAAAATTGGTAGAGGAGTTCGATAGATGGGGTTTAGAAATAAACATGGAAAAAACTAAACATATGGTGATAGGAGCAGAAGGACGGGACTTTAAAATCGAAAAGGGAACCATTCGACATGTAAATGAATACAAATATTTGGGAGTCATGTTAACATCTGACGGGCGAAACATCAGAGAGGTACAAGAAAAAATCACACGAGGAAGAAACGTTATTAAACAGCTGCACCCGGTAATATGGAATGACAAACTAAAAATGGCTACAAAAAAGGAAATTTTCAGTACATTTGTTGAAAACACTTCAACGTATGGAGCAGAAGTGTGGACCCTTACCAAAAGAGAAAAGGGGAAATTGAACGCCACAGAAATGATGTTTTGGAAAGATCTTGCAAGAAAACTATTATGGGCAAGATTTCAAACGAAACCATAAGAGAGAGAAGATGAAAGTCTAAGAGTCGCTAATAGATCGAGTGGAAAGAAAACAGCTCCTATGGTACGGACGTATGAGGCGAATGAATGAAGAAAGACTACCACAAAGAATATGGATATGGAGACCTCGGCAACATCAAAAAAGAGGAAGGCCAAGAATAAGATATAACACAGAGATAGCAAAAGCTATGCAAAAACGAGATTTGGAAGAAGAAGCCTTTAGAGATAGGAAGGCTTGGAAAATAGGGTGCGGTATATGACCACAGTAGCTATAAATAAGCCGGGATATATATATATATATATATATATATATATATATATATATATATATATATATATATATATATATACGTTGAAAAAAAACCTTTGCTAGGCGAAAATCAGGTCGCGAAGTGGCTCGCTTGGGGCCACGATAAGATATTAAAGTGGCTCTCACAATCGCCGGATGCCAATCCTAACGTATGCAGAAAATCTCGTCGACAGCATGCCTCAAAGATGCCAGGCGATTATTGATGCAGGAGGAGATTAGACAACTTGCTAAGATAATTTCGCCGTTGTTAGCATACCAAAAAACACATTGATGGCAAAAGATGTTCTCAAAACACATTTTTTCAAGAATATGAGCGGCGACGTTCTTACTTGACAGACTGTATTAACGTATTCGAAAGATCAAACCCATATTGTCGTTTGATAGTTGGTATTTTAAATTGGCATTCAGTAAAAATCAAATCAGTTATGTCGTTCTAGTTTTGAGTCAGTTGAAAAATGAATATAACCGCAAGTTTTAAATTATGGTAGTGTCATAATTGCTTTGCTAAATTTCAGCTTGATCCTTTTTTCACTCAAAACTTTAAGGCTAATGACATCCAAATATCAACAATAATTGATGCAGATCAGCATGGAACAACACGAGAGATTGCCGAGAAGCTCTATATATCATATACACGAATTGAAAAATGTTTAAAATAAATGGGCCAAACACACCTGACACAACATAATGCAAACGCATTACGACTGATTACCGGCTATAAATAATAGATTCTTTACAATAATGTCAATCGAAGTCAATCGGAAAAAAATCATGAAGCAAGCAAGATGACAAATTACATCCAAAGCTGATAATTATGAAAAAATTATGTTATTAGTTTGGTGAGATTACAAGCCCACGATAAATTTAAAGCTAGAAGGTATTTTGTTCAACCATCATACTGCAATATCGTTGGCCACTTGGTAAGAGTTATTGGAGGTTGATTAATATGTGTTGCCACATCCACCATATAGCTTTCACCTTTGATAAATGGATTTCGATTTATTAAGTGCTCTGTAAAATTTCTTGAGAGGAAAAAAATTCAAAGATATTTCAGAATTTTGAATATAAAAGCCAAAAATTTTATGAATATAAAATTATGATGCTGCTTGAAACATGACAAAATGTCGTTGATAAAATGGGCAATACGATATTGAATAAAATGGGAAATAAGTTACTGAATAAAAGTACTCTTCCATATGTCTCCTGGAAAAATCCAAAATTAATATGTTGCCAATCTTGTACATAATTATACAATTTATTTCTAACATCTTTGCACCTGGCCATATACGATACACCACAATGAATACTAAATAATAACTATATTTGTTACTATAGCAATCTTTGTCGGGATGACAAATCTACAATAGAAATGTAATTTCCCATTATTGCCCGCTTTATTTTTTTAAGAAAATATTACATATAATTTCATGTTTACACAATTGTCGCTTAAAACTATTAAAACCTACGTGGCACTACAATAATTAAAAAAAAAAACTATATGGGGTTAGTTCGAGTCACCTACCAAAGGTTCTATATAATTTTAAGCTTTTATGGATTAGCATACTCAGCAATGGATTAACGTTAAAATAAATAATAGAAATGTAAATATCATACCTAGTTCAGTAATGAATTCTAAAAGGTGGCAGTCGTATTTGAACGAATAGTAAATAATAAATTATTAATGAAAATTTGTGAAATAAAATAAATTAAGTTTGAGTGGTGATTTCGCAATTTTATATTTTAGTATACAGATACCCCATCTACAGGTAAAATTCTAAATAAACTTGGCCCATGATGTATAATAAATTTATAAAACAATCGATTGGCAACTTTCATCTTTTCCAAAATGTTTGCAGTTTAAATGACGCTTTAAATTTCCCAATATATGAGTCTTATACGAACAGAACTCGCAGGATAAAGATGGCAATTTTCCACAGTACACGCTGCGATGGACGTTGAATGATCCCTTGTTATTATATTTCTTCCCACATGTTTCACACTTGAAAATATACTCTATAAAAAAAAAAATACTTATTTCTCGTAAAAAAAAAATTACGTAACAGCTACATACAATACCATTCAACGAAAATATAAGACTTAAAATTAAAACAGGCTGAAATTAAAATGGCAAAAGACATTTCTGTAATTAATAATTAAAAATTACCAAAACTGAACTCAGCAGCAGCATTTCAGCAATTTTACTCTCTAATCTGTACAGGGGAGTCAACGATAGAGTAAAGTCATTATCTCATTTGTTTCGGGAATACAATAGTTTTAGGGAATGTTAAGGTGCACAGTTTAAAATTATTTTTGAGTATACAGGATACTTCAAAAAAGTGTGGCCGATATAACATATAAGAGTTGATTGATTGGTCCGTTACTTTGTGACAGTACATTTTAACAATAAAATTACTTAATTACTTTGTTAACTGTCACTAAATGTGTTTGTAAAGATTTTACAATTGCGTTATCGCAATTTCGTAGCACAACTACATGGTCAAGCCAGTCTTAGTTAAGCGTTTGACAATGGAGTTGTAATACGAAATCGCGATAACGTAATTGTAATATCTTTACAAATATATTTAGTGACAGTTAACAAAGTAATTAAGTAATTTTATAGATATATGTTTTTATTTAAATAGAACATCCTAATTTCTAATTTATTTTTAAATTTTGCGTAAAATTTTACAACTTTTTTATTAATAATATTATATACCTAAATCTAGTAGTTTTTCTAATATTTCAATTTTTTTAAAAAAAATACCAGTTTTCAGTTTTGTAAATATTGCCAGTAGCGCCATTGTTTCTGAAAGTGGAATACCCATAATTGGCACGAGCGTTCTATAGAGATGAAAAAAAAAAAAAGATATATGTAAAGAAATTTAAAGTTAAAGATGCTACATGGTATTCAAAATAAATTTATACATTTCGACTATTTTAAATTGAAAAATCTCAAATTTTTTAAATGGCACACCCTGTATATTATTATTTTTTCTAATAGATTTTTACAAAACCCTCCGACTATGTCATATACCTATTTCTAATAGTTTTCGATTTATTTTGAATTTTTCAATTTTTACCCATGTTTTTAATACGCTTACGCTATAACATCATAGTTGCCAAGACAAAACAAAAATGTAGGGATTGTCAAATTTCGACAAGTAAAAATAGTTCAGTTTGTTGTAGTAAGTGACGTATAAAGGTAATAGTTATGGATTTTCCTAAAAATGAATTAATTGATATGGTTTATATACTGGGCGAGGCGGGAAAAAATTGTCTTTTGGCAGTAAGGCAGTACGAGCGAGGTACCCTAATAGACGTATACCAAAATCTTTTCAGTGCTTAATGGAACGGTTTCATGGTAGTAGTAGCGTTGAGTATACGAAACGGAAAGTAGTAAACCAGAATGATACCAATAAGGAAAAAGAAATGGAGATTTTACTTCATGTTGAAAATAATACCCAGGTCAGCAGCCGTCAACTAGCTGACTTATCTGACACATTCCAATCTACAGCTAATCGCACCATGAGAAAAAACAGGTATCATCCCTTTCATATGGAACTACACCAAGAACTTCAAGACCCCAATTTTGAACGACGAGTAAACTTTTGTACCACCATGAATAGAGCAATAGAGGCCGATAGAAAATAAAGTTTTCTGATGAAGCTACTTTTCGCAGTAATGGAGCAGTTAACAGCCATAACATGCATTATTATTCAACAGTTAATTCATTTTGAGTCGGAAGTTCAAAACCAAAACTATTGGTCGCTTAATGTATGGTGTGGAATATTAAATTTTCGAATTATTGGTCCATATTTTTTCCGCGAACGGCTTAACGGGCCTAGATATCTAAATTTTTTGCAGAACGAATTACCCCGGTTTCTTGAAGAAGTTGATAACTTTGAAAGGGAACAAATGCGGATTCAACAAGACGGAACTCCTCATTATCACCGGGAAGTTCGGGAATTTTTAAACGGTCGTTACCCACAAAGATGGATTCATTCAGTGGCCCCCTCGATCATGTGACTTAACACCTTTAGACTTCTTTTTGTGGGGCTACAATAAAGATTGTTTATGTGAATCCCTCTACAACACCAGTTGATATGGAAAATAGGATACGGGATGCGTGCAGGACAATAACGCCCTTTATGCTAAGGAAAGTGAAGGAAAATATAGTAAAACGACTAAACATGTGTACTCAAGTAGACTGGCATATTTGTGAACATTTATTACGCCATAATAATTAATCATTAGATAAGTTAAACTATATTAAAATTAATAATAACTATTTGTCTATGTTTTCACAATAGCGTAAGTGTATTAAAAACGAGGGTAAAAATTGAAAAATTCAAAATAAATCGAAAACTATTAGAAATAGGTATATGACATACTTAATAAAAGTTGGAGGGTTTTGTAAAATCTATCAGAAAAAATAATAATATACAGGGTGTGCCGTTTAAAAAAACTTGAGATTTTTCAATTTAAAATAGTCGTAGTATCTAACTTATTTTGAACAAATTAGCATCTAACTCTTTACATATATCTTTTTTTCATCTCTATAAAACGCTCATACCAATTACGAGTATTCCACCTTCAGAAACAATGGCGCTACTGGCAATTTTTTTACAAAACTGAAAACTAGTATTTTTTTAAAAAAATTGAAATATTAGAAAAACTATTAGGTTTAGGTATATAACATTATTAATAAAAAAGCTATAAAATGTTACATAGAATTTAAAAATAAATTAGAAAATAGGATAATCCATTTTAAAAAAAAAAAAAGTTATATCGGCCACACTTTTTTGAAGTACCCTATATACTCAAAAATAATTTTAAACTGTACACTTTAACATTCCCTAAAACTATTGTATTTAACATTTTTTCGTCATTCCCGAAACAAATGAAATAATGAACTTTACTCTATCGTTGACTCACCCTGTACAACCATCGTCAGTCGAATTAAAACAGACGGAGGCGAGAGCAAAAATCAGTAACTTATCGTCGTACTTACTTTCTATAACAGTAAGATACACATTCTACTTTAGTATGATCAAATCTACATTAAAAGCATATCTGTCCTTTACTAAAAGCCTTCATCAATGTGGGGCTTGAAGTAGATTTAAAATGTAGCTCTTCGTATAATAACTTTAAAAAAGGTCATTTATATTGACCAAAAAAAAAACTAGTGGCAAACTAAAATTATAGACAATGTTTACGTGTCAACTTTTATTGATATGTGATCTTCGAAAAAACTGGCAATTTTCAAACTAGATATTCTTGATTTTATGAATTTTACTGGGTCCCGGACATTTGCACTATGTGAGCTAGTAGGATATAGTTACGGTATTATTCAGAATATTTAGTAGTCGATTGTTTGTTCGTATTTCATTCATAACAAAATTTATACTCACAGTATTGACAAAATCTAGTTGGTTGCCACAGTATTCTTATTTTTAAATGGTTGAGAATAAAGCATGCAGATAAACGCTCCTACAAAAATAATTTAAAACATAAAAATACTCGACGTGTGATTTAAGATCCTGTGACCTCGAATCTTATTGTTTAAAGGCTTTAAATATATTTTAGCAAACTTCATATTTGAGTAGTAGCTTTACTATATTGAACTGCTATATGACATTTAACGTGTCTAAATATTATAAATTACACAATACTATTACATTATAATGACAAGAGCCATTTTTAACGCTTTATACACAATTTTTCTAAGTCACATTTTATAATTATTTTTCTCTAGCTAAAACTGTTCTTAATACACTAGGAATATATATATATATATATATATATATATATATATATATATATATATATATATATATATATATATGAAAAATAAGAGAGACTGACAAAGAAATGATTAAAAAAGCGAAGAGAAATGGCAAGCGGCAATACACAAGATCATAAGGCTCTCAACAAAGCAGTATCTACATCAATAAGAAGAGATATTAGAAAGTTTAACACAGAACAAGTAACAAAACTAAACGAGGAGAATAAAAGTCTAAAAATTATAAAAAAACTAAAGAACAAAGATGGAAGAGTGTTAACGGAAGATGGAAGAGTGTTAACGGATAGGGAAGAGATTATGAATATTGTTGAAAATTATTATAAACAGCTTTATAAAAACACTAATAACGACACACCGTATGAGATTCCGCAAATTTAAAACCAAAATTCAGAAGATATTCCCGAAATAACAGAAGATGGGATCATAGAAGTCTTGAGTGAGATGAAAAATAATAAGTCTCCAGGTGAGGATGGTATTGTGATTGAAGCCATAAAGATGGCCGGATCTAATGTCATCAGGGTTCTCACAATACTGTTTAACCTATGTTTACTAAGCCTATAACACCAACGCAGTGGAACAACGCTATTATCATTCTCCTCTATAAAAAGGACGATTCAACAGATCTACCGTCCTCTCCAATGTTTATAAAATGTTCACAAAAATATTGACAAAAAGTTTGACCTCAAAGCTAGACTTCTACCAAACACCCGATCAAGCTGGATTCCGAGCAGGCTTTTTAAGGTTCAAGGAAATCCTAAGACATATCAACCGTCAGGCAACATCATAAGTTGTTTATCATCCTTCTGGAACACCTATTTACAAATCTGAATTGGAGCAACATGGGCATAAATATAAATGGAGAAATGCTGAATAACTTGAGCATCGCCGATGACATAGTCATGTTAACAAATCGCGCAGATCATGCGAATGTCATCCTTAATACCCTAAAAGAACAGTCCCATAAAATCAGACTCATAAACTAGAACGGAGGGTCATTCTAACTTGGGTGGCATTTGGCAAACTACGAGAAACGCTGAAATCAGGCATACCTATTTGCCTTAAATGAAAGATCTTTAACCAATGTGTGTTCCCTGCACTTATTTACGGAGCAGAAACTCTAAGACAAAGAAGATAATAAATGGGATAAGGGTACCTTAAGCGAAAATGGAACGGTCAATTTTGGGTCTGTCTCTTCGAGATAAAGTCCCAAATAAAGAAATTAGGAACCCTAACGAGAGTGATAGATGCAATTGAGAAAGTTCTATTTTTGAAATGGAATTGGGCCGGTCATCTAGCAAGAATGCAGGATAACAGATGAACTAGGAAGCTGTTGGTGACATACACAGGAAGGGTGTAGCAATAGAGGAAGACCTTCCACCAGATGGACAAATGATCTAAGAACTGGGGGAAACTGGATCCAAAAAGCCCAAGACCGCTTTAACTGGAAAATATTAACGGAGGCCTAAGTTTACAAAAGACAGGCGACATCCAAAACTTCTGTCTAGTACTGTCGAGCAAGCACTATGTTCAATAAAATAGGTATGCTAAAATTTTAAAGATAGGCTCTATATATATATATATATATATATATATATATATATATATATATATATATATATATATATATATATATATATGCTTTAAAATTATATATATATATATATATATATATATATATATATATATATATATATATATATATATATATATTTTAGACAAGACCTCCCATGACATTTTGGATTTAACAGTTCCGTGATATGAATTACTTTTCTGTTCTTCAAATTATTTGAATGCAGTGAAGTCCTGACATGTAACTTAAAAAAACTTTGTAAAAAGATTTTTTTTTCTTAAATGTAAAAAATCCACTTCTGTATAGTCGAAACATGACCTAGTTAAATCGAAATAATAAGATCGATTACTTTGATAAATACGAGTATTTTTTATAATCTAATTTAGTGGATTCTGCTCCGTTTTGACTGCATCTTGACTATTTAAATAGGGATTAATCTCATTTATACTAGAGCTGGGTCTACTAAAATCCGGCTGAATGAGGAGTAAGTTCTGCTTATCTACAATAGAAGTGAGCCTATTGAGGTTTTGCTGGTTTAGGAGTAGATTTTGCTTAGTTACATTAGAGTAGGTTTGAAGATTTTGCTGATTTAAGTGCAAATTCTGCTCAGTACGAAGTGGATCATATTGAGTTTGGACTGGATCATCCTCAATTTTAACTTTTCTATTTCTCTCCTTCTTTGGCTCTATGCCATATAATTCTGGATGTTTAGAAGCCAAATGTCTCTTCAAATTCCCTCCATAGTAAGACTTGTAGTCGCAATGTGGACAACTTCTACTTGGTTCCTTTCCACAATAGACACTTCTGTGTACTTTTAAAGAATTTCCATTTTTGAAGAACTTACCACAACGTCCACACATATGAAATTTAAAGTCTTCGACAAGACCTAAAATAAAGACAATGGATTATTTTTCATCATCTTGATGGTAGTTCATATAGTAAAAAAGAATGAAGAAGGCAAAGTAAGACATTGCAACATCTATATTAGTATATTACGAAAAAAAAAAAAATAAACCCACCACTAAAGGCTTCAAAATGTTAAAATTGAACCGTATTTTGACGATTGCTCAAGACTCTAATAATGTCTTATGATCACATTCCATAAGCCGTGTCAAGATTATATAGGCTATAAACTTTTAAACATTTGTATATCACAAAATAATACTGATAGATTAAAATCATATCACAAAGAAAAATATATAATTCCTTTTACAACTATATAGTAAAAATAACCCGTAAATTTTATAAAAATAAATAATTAAAAACTCTTCTGGTTGTATATAAATAAATCATAAAAAAATGGAGATCAAAAGGTATTTCTAAGTAAATACACACTATAAACTAGTATAATTTACTATTTTTTAAGAAAAATCATTTTTAGCTATTATCCACCACATTGTGTTTAATCCTCAAATGATTAGCTAATATATATTTTCTTGTTGTCCGGTAACTACATCTAGGAAAAGCGCAAGCAAAAGGCTTTGTAATTTTGGCACATTCATATTTTTCGTGCCGCCATAAAGATCTTTTCACCCAGTAACTCTTATAACACTTTCTGCAATAGTACATATTGGCTGAAAATAAATGTTAAAAATGTTTACCCAAGTATTTTAAAAATTAAATAATGTAATGTTAAATATATAGCTTGTTTTACTCCTACACACAAAACTTACACCAGGTACAGTGAAGTAATGATCTCGATCTAATTTTACTTTTTAAATTCACAAGAATAATGGAAATTTAAAAAGTAGTAGTAGGAAAATTATAAGTAAATATCATATTTAAAATGTATATAGATTAAAACACAATCACACGTTTTTGTTAATTTTTATTATAAATTAGATATATAATTAAAAATAGTTCTATGGTTCTTTCAACGATTTTATATATATTTAATATAAAATTTTAATTAACTATCAAATGAAACTAAAAAACTAACTAAAGTAAACTAATACAAATAAGATACATCTAAATATAGTTAAACAAATAAAAATAAGTGATATAAAAGTATGTACCAAACAATAGGAAGAAGAGTCATAATACAAAATGTATTTACTAGTGACTGCACGGGAGAGTTATGCCAAAGCAGCTGCTAAATATTTTTATTCCTTCTTTCTACTCTTTTTAAATTTTCACTTTATTTTATTTATTAGTGATTATGTATACAATAAGTAGAACGCCATATATCGTAACACAACCTATGTTTTTAGATAAATAAACTAAAATTTAAGAATCTGGCTAGAATGTTTTATGTAAATTAAACTTTACTCGTCATAAAAATTATTATTCTTGTGTTATGACTCATTTCTTCTTTAAAACTTAACCAAATATTAAAACTAATAATTTTCACCGTCTATAACAGTTTCCACTTTCAGAATACGTACACCTCTATTTTTTACATCTTCTGACATATCAGTTTCCTTTTGAGGCATATGTGAACTTCTACATTTTACATCTTCCGATTTATCAGTTGTTTCAACTTTAAGCGTTTCTTTACATTTTACATCCTCCGGCATATCTAGAAAATGAAAGCCAGCAGCAGCCCTATATTTCTTAATGATTGTATGTACTGAACTTTTGGAAATTTTTAAAATCGCTGCTGCTTTTCGTATTGATATTCCTTTGTTCACTAAATCAATCGCTGAACGTATGAAATCTTCGTCGGACGTAATGAAACAGCGTTTACCTAAAATTTTTTTATATTGTAATAAAGCTCCTTTCCTGTAGTTCTTTAAGAATTGAATTATTGTAAACTATAAACATAATGTTAGTAAGGTTAATATCTATTCACCACGATGTGATTTGATATTGTATTGAAAAATATGCACATGTGCAAATGTGTGATTTTAATTTTGATTTATGCATAAAAAAATAGAATATATAGTATCCCTTATAAGGAATGTTTAAATGTAAAGGATTCTTTTTTGCTATAGTGCAAAATATCTAGAAAACCGTCACCAGTATAATATTTTTAACAATGAAAAAATAAGATACTAACTACTAAGTGGATGGAATAAGTACTTTCGCAATTTTACTATAAGAAATAGAAACAAATTATCCACCAATTTTAGTGGAAAGGCATGAGCTTAAAGCTGTAGAGAAATGTTTATTATTTCACTGTCAAACTATTAAAGACGACTGATCATATATATATATATATATATATATATATATATATATATATATATATATATATATATATATATATATATATATATATATATATATATATATATATATATATATATTGGGTATATATATTGTATATATATATATATATATATATATATATATATATATATATATATATATATATATATATATATGGGTATTCTAAGAGAGAATATTTTTATTTATTTTTTTGTTGTTGTGGTTGCTGTAATGGTAATGTTACAAACTTAAACATTTTATAGGCGGATGGAAAACGGCGTGAAAATTCATCATCCTGATAAAACGGACTGTTCTGGTCGATTATTTTTACCAAATGGGTCTACGAATTAAAATAAACCTTTAATTAATAGATTTTTTTATTAAAACATATGTCTTTTAAATGCAGTTTAATTCAAATATACATAAAAAATAAACATAACATAAAGTTATCAATACCTAAAGAAACTACAAATCACTCAATAACTGACCAAAATAAATCAAGCAGGGGCTATTTTTTAACTTACTTAGTTATACAATATAACTTTGACATAAATTCAAAAATATTGGGAAAAAATGAAATCGATATACGCTCTTTTACAACAGAGAATATTAGGCTTTTATTATATTTATTTATTTATTTTTGAAGAGGCAGTAGAAGATCATCAAACCTCATGATCATACACTCGTTCACACACAGACCTTTCAAAAAAAAACAGAAAATCTTATTAAAGTTATAATAACTAGAGGGTAATTTAAAAATGTTTAAGTGTATCATATTGCGTTCCTTCTTGAGTCAAATGGCCATATATTTTTTAATAAACTTTAACATATTTTTTCTGAAAATCACCTGCCTACATTTTTTAGCCTAGTAGCAGCACACTGCCTATATCTTTTAAATCAAGGAAAAAAGAAGCAAACAGCTCAAGTAGACTGTGAATTTTAAAAATGGTATTGTTTAAAGTTATCCAAAAATTTGCTGGCAGATATATCGATGTTTTTTAAATTTTGAAACGGACATTAACTAGTTTATTTCGAAACGAAGCGGTGAAGCGATTTTATTATTCACCAGTTGATATCGGGAAAGAAACGGGTTAGTTTAGGGAATCATGCTTTGTTTACAATGTAAAAAATGACATTTAGTGACATTATTGTCAAAAAACACATTATGTGTCCTACTAATTGCGTCGAAAGTTACCAGTTTTTATTTCAATTTGTTTAATTACGCAAGAGGGTTATCACCAAGAAATAGCTGGATAAAATGGACTATATCTTACAATTTGTGTCATATATATATATATATATATATATATATATATATATATATATATATATATATATATATATATATATATATATATATATATATATATATATATATATATATATATATATATATATATATATATATATATATATATATATATATATATATATATATATATATATATATATATATATATACATATATATATATATATATATATATATATATATATATATATATATATATATATATATATATATATATATATATATATATATATATATATATATATATATATATATATATACATATATATATATATATATATATATATATATATATATATATATATATATATATATATATACATATATATATATATATCTGCTATGAAGTTTTGAGCTGATGGTTCAAATGGCTAAGACATTTTCAAACTTATGTTCAGGAGATATATTGCTGTTGGTATAAAGATTTGGAGTTTTATTGAGTTAAGTACTCTGATTGATTATTGAGAGGAGCTATTTGCCAATATTCCTGCAATGCCTCTTGATATACTGTTCATTATGCTCTTAAGCAAAGTACTGATGTTTTTGTATATTTATTTTGAAGAATCGTTTTCCTACGTAGATTTCCCCTTCTAAAACATAACTTCATTTTAGTAAATATTATATAAAACATCCTCTACAAGGAAAAGTTAGTAATCTACAAAAATAAATACCAGTAAGTACATATATCCAACATAAATAAGTTATTAGAAAAATTGATTTTTACAGCGTTTTTTGTATAACGATGTATCAAAATGCAAAAGGAAAACAATGAACTATTAAAGTGTACTTTAATTGAATCCAGTAGTTCAAAACATATAAAATTATAAAATCAATGTTTACAAAAAAATGGGTTCTTTCTTTCGAACACAGAACTACAGCTATCAAACCAATAAGCTCAACCACATTTAAACTAAATAGTTGGTTTTACTTGGTGGTTAATTTATAATGAATAACCACACACACACAACTAACTAACTATATATATATATATATATATATATATATATATATATATATATATATATATATATATATATATATATACTGCATGCTTTTTTCTATTTATGCTTAAATTCTTTCGGAACTCAATACTCATGTTCTTTCGACCACCGAATTCACAAAATTACCTTCTTCTTCAATCAACAAAAAACATTTATCAGTTCTCTTACTCTAGGTTAAGCACTCAAGTGACCAACCTGGTTATCTACAACTTACGTTGACCGGCTTGTGTAACTGAGCTAATAATATTATTGGTAACCGATAAATTCATAAACCCTTCTAGATCCAATAGACCAAAGACAACACACGTAAGGTAAAGTACAAAAACCACCCTAACTATTTTTGCATCACTGAATGTGACAAACAATACACTTGGCGTTCCTCAAATCAGGGATTCAAGATATATAGAGAACAACAAATAAAAACTTGTAATAATACTTTTCATGAGGTAATTTAATAAGGTTTATATTACAAAAAAAAATATATAAATTTTAAAAAACATCAGGATTCTAATATTTTTGAATATTATATCTTACTTCAACTTTAGTTTCAAAAATTCTACAACTTCATCTACAAAAATATTTTTCTCGCAACCAAACTTATCAGAGAATCCCGTCAGTATTACTACTAAATCGAGCCGTTTTAAAAAATATTTACAAATAAATATTTTAAAAAATACGATAAGTTAATTACTTAAGTTGTTTCAGTTTTACTCAGAAACTACTCGAGATTCCTATGTATATTATGTTGAAAATTCATAAATAAGTATATAAATACAAAAATACACAAGATATAATTTGCTTTTTTTTAGTAAAAAAAAGACTAAAATACGCTTAAATCTTTGCTGTGAACAACTCTCATATGTGCTTTCAAATTATCCTTTCTTTTTGCTTTATAATAACACCCGAAATAAAAGCATTCAAAAGACGGTTCTTTACCACATTCAAACTTTTTATGTCGACTCAGGGAATGAGAATACTTGTAGCTCTTACTGCAAATCCCACATATAAATGGATCTAAAAAAATAATAATTTCGAGAAATTTTATTTAAAAAAATAACTATACTAAGTATTTCTAATTACTACTCCTTCTTAAAAGAAAAAAGAAAATTCAGAGTAATACGTTGTTACCTATGACCTACAACCAAAAAGTTTAACTATGTTGGGATTGTGAAATCTTTGGCACAATGACACTACTCAGTATATATCACCACTACACCAAACATTTTATTTTTGCACTCGCCGCGCTTTTCGCTCACCATGTTAGCTTCATCAGGAGCGATGATTGGCTAAAGGTAAACTACAAATCTACCCTATTTATAGTTAGCCTAACATCTGAATTACTCAGTCAAGAATTTGAGTATTCCGAAAAGGTATGGTATAGGTATGTGGATGATGTTTTCGCGATTTTTGATACAAAGAAAGCAAATATAGATGATTCTGTGTCCAAATTAAATAGCCGATATGATTCCATTAAATTTACTTACGAAATTGATAACAAAGGACAACTGCCATTTCTAGATATTTTAATTATTAGAAATAAAAATAGGTTAGAATTTGATATCTATAGAAAAGAAAGCAGATAGATATATTCCTAATGATTCATTTCATTACAAACAACACAAATTAGCCGCAATACATTTTTTTTAGTTCATCATTTGGTCACTTTTTCTCTGAATAGAGTTAACTTCAATAATGAAAGAAATCATATTAGGAATATAACTAGAGTTAATGGTTATGACGATGACTTAACAAACAAGTTAATAAATAGACATAAGTTCAATTTCAATATTCAGAATTCCACCTTTTTTACACGTGAAGAAAATAAGACCAAGTATGTCTCCATTCCATATAATCCTAAATATAGCAGGGGACTCAATAAGTTATTTAATAAGGTAGGCCTCACCTTAATCTATAAATCATCAGACAATCTAAGGAATATTTTAGGAAATCCCAAAGACAAGATCCCTAATTGTGAGAAAAGTGGAATTTATGAAATTAGTTGTAATAAATGCGACAAAAGTATGTTGAGCAAACCAAAAGGTCAATTAAAACACGATTTAAAGACATTTACATAGCATTGCCGAACATGCCCTTAAAGCTGATCACGCTGTAACATAGATAATCTAAGATTGATTGAAAATGTATCTGATAGGAGATTGTTGAACACATACGAAAGTATGGAAATTATAAAATGTAAAAGTAGTTTAAATAAAGACAGAGAACCTAGTCGTTATAGTCCCCTCTACTGGTTTTACTAAAAATCTACTTGAGAATTCCTTCCTGAGTATAAATAGGGTAAAACGCGCAGTCATCGCTTCTGAGGTTAGCAAAACGCGCGTCGAGTGCAAAAATAAAGTGTTTGGTATAGTGATGATATATACTGAGTAGTGCAATAAGTTTCAGCACATGTGAACAAACGCACGTATGTATGTAGTATACATATATATATATATATATATATATATATATATATATATATATATATATATATATATATATATATATATATATATATATATATATATATATATATATATATATATATATATATATATATATATATATATATATATATATATATATATATATATATATATATATATATATATATATATATATATATATATATATATATATATATATATATATATATATATATATATATATATATATATATATATATATATATATATATATATATATATATATATATATATATAGATATATATATATATATATATATATATATATATATATATATATATATATATATATATAGATATATATATATATATATATATATATATATATATATATATATATATATATATATATATATATATATATATATATATATATATATATATATATATATATATATATGTTACGGTTAATACACGTGAACTGCGTATTATGCGTAATAACCAGTTACAACGCGTATTCTACAAATGACATAGTTCATAAGCGAATAAATTCAAGTTTCAGGTATTAACTAGTTAGGACACATAGTATCCAACATGTGCTAGTTAAAACGTTCGTGTACTCAGTGTTCCATCATCCGTAAAGTAAACATATCGACAAATATTGAAGATCGACTAAATAAAAGATTTTGCAAAGAATTTTTCAAGGTAGCTAAGTTCATAGTGTAAAATTAGCGAAAAATGCTAAAAAGAAAACAATATCGTGGTTTAAAACGTTTCGATATCTCTTCTATCGGTGGTCAAATAATTAAGTACTCCATCTCCATAGTCACCTGCATCAGTGAATTTCAAATACTATGCCCCAAATGAAGATGTTTTCGACATAATTAATTCATAAAACACATTTATCTATTGGACATGGAGGTCGTACCAAGATGACTGAAGAATTATATAATAAGTCCTAAAACATTATACAAGAAATCGTGACAGTTTATCTTAGCCTGTGTACATCGTGCCAAGTGAAATTGAGCAGTGTGACAAAAAGGCCTGGTAATGAAACCTGTCATGCATTCTGAGATGAACAGTAGGTGGATATTAAAGATATGCAATCCATACTAAATTTGTACAACTGAGGCCGTTAAAAACAAAAACTACAGCTGAAATGGCTTTTGGACATATGCTGTAAATTTAGCACTTGGACTTAAACTAGTCTCAGGAAAATCTCGTTACAGCCAATTGCAAGAGTGTTGAGAGATGCAACCAAGACGTCGAAAAAATTCTTGCGACTTGGCTGCAAGACAATAACACGAGAACTTGGTCACATGGTTTAAAATTTGTACAATTAATGAAAAATCGCGTACACCACGATGGGGTAAAACGATGACCATACGAAACCATGTTTGGCACTAATTTAAGGACTGGGTTATTAAATTCGAAACTGCCGCAAGAACTTGTCCCAAACATTAGTACTAAGGAAGAACTGTTGGATGTAATTTTTTAAATAAACACAAGAGGCAGAACCGACTATGCCAAATTAAGATACATACGCCGAATCTATTAATGTTAAAGCCGAGGTATTACAGAGACGAAATAATGACGATTTTGGTGCCAAAATGCAAGTTTGATTATTTATTTCGTTTTCTATTTTCATGAAACTATAACCTTTAACAAAAATAAGTTAATAACCAAAAACTTCTGGTTATAACCGATACCAAGTATATAAATCGCGTATTAACTTGCTGAAAAGGTTTCGAATACATTCATTTTGTTACATGTTAATTGTCGTTGATTGTGATTTAGTCGGTTAGAACGCGTAATGGGCAGTTTTGCCTATTATCCGTAACATGTGTTTGTATATACATATATATATATATATATATATATATATATATATATATATATATATATATATATATATATATAATTATTTTTTTATCGTTTACCTCCCCACCTGAGTAGGGATTTTACCCTTTTTTATATCCTGAGGATATCGGCAGGGATGTCGAAATACCCGTCAACGTTATCCAAGTGCCGAAGCATACATTTTTGTATTTCACGGCACCTTTTAGACAACGCGGTAGTGCTGCCACGGACGTCATTGCATTTCTGCAAACAACTACTACCTACGTACGTAGCCAGGTCATATACACTTAAATAAAAGCATACCGACCTGCCGGGATTGGAACTCGAGACCTTCTGCACCGCAAGCAACTACTACGTCACGGAGCTGTTTTCTTGTGTGTCCGAGTGTATATCCGTTGATTAGTGTTGTTTTGACGTAGTAGTCGCAGACGTTTATTAACGTCTCATTTGGCATTACCGATACTTACTGATCCGTAGTGGACTGTAAACCTCAGTTTAATGAACTGTAAACTGAGGTTTACAGTCCACTACTGACAGCAAAATTAGATTAGAGTCAAATACCGACCAGTAAACATCGACAATGCTAAATGAGAAAGTGGCATTGCCTTCTAGGCTCTGTCAACTAAGGTACTAAAGTTTCGCTGAATGCCGGAATGCCGCAAATTGCACATAATAACACAAATTGTTTAAAAAAAGGTAGGCTTTAAAAGACGTGGAGTAATAAATCACCCAATATGACAAATTCCATTGCTACTTTTATTACTTTTAGTAAATATGCAGAAATAGTAGGCATTAAGACTTATACCTGGGGTCCATACCAGTAAATTCGATTATTGTTAAAGACAACGCGAGTTACCATTCCAAACTATAAGAAAAACTACCAGCAAGTACTTGGCGCAAAATGGATGTACTGGAGTAGTTACGCTCAAAAAATATCATAATTCCGAATAATGCAGTGAAAAGAGAACTTTTAGATTTAGCTAATATTAGCAAAGAGGTACGTTGTAGATGAACTGCCTCACGTGGTATAACAGTACTGCGACCACCTCTTTATAATTATGAATTAAATTCGATAGAATTGATGTGGGCACAAGTAAAAGGGAAGTCGCAGGAAACAAAACAATACATACGAGGCTGGTTTGAAAAGTCCGTGCAAAGTCCGAGAAATGGCACCACCGGCGCGTATCGTGGTCATGTTTAGTTAGTAGCATCTCTTGAATGAACGCACACCAAGTTTCAGCCATATTGGTCTATTTCTTTGTGTTTGGCATTCGTGTGAATCAAGGAAGTCGAGTGATTTTCCAGAAATGGACGAAAAAGAATTTCGTGTGGTGATTAAACATTACTTTATGAAAGGCAAAACGCCTCAGGAGACTAAAGAGAAGCTTGATAAACATTATGGTGACAATGCACCTTCGATTAGAACAGTTTATAAGTGGTTTCAAAATTTTCGGATCTGGCCATATGGGGACAAGTGACGCTGAACGTTCTAGACGGCCTGTGGAGGTTACAACTCCAGAAATCATTGATCAAATCCATGATATGGTGATGGATGACAGAAGAGTTAAGGTGCGTGAGATTGCTAGTGCTGTGTGCATCTCGACTGAACGGGTACATAATATTTTGCATAAACATTTGGACATGAGAAAGCTATCCGCAAGATGGGTGCCGCGATTGCTCACGCTTGACCAAAAACGGAATCGTGTGAAGTGTTACAAGGATGGTTTGCAGCTGTTCCAGAAGAATCCGGAGGACTTTAAGCGTCGTTTCGTCACTGTGGATGAAACGTGGATACATTACTATACTCCTGAGACCAAACAACAATCTAAACAATGGGTTACCAAGGGGGAATCTGCACCAAAAAAGGCGAAGACCGTTCCTTCGGCCGGAAAGGTTATGGCGACTGTCTTTTGGGATTCGCAAGGGATAATCCTCATCGACTATCTGGAAAAGGGTAAAACTATTACAGGTGAATATTATTCATCGTTATTGGACCGTTTGAAAACCGAGCTGCAAGAAAAACGCCCGCGATTGGCCCACAAGAAAGTCCTTTTCCATCACGACAACGCACCAGCACACACCTCAGCAGTTGTGTGCAAAATTAATGGAAATAGGATTCCAACTCGTTTCACATCACCCCCTATTCTCCAAACTTGGCTCCCTCGGACTACTATTTGTTCCCCAATTTGAAGAAATGGCTGGCGGGACAAAGATATTATTCAAACGAGGAGGTGATTGCAGACACTAATGGATATTTTGCAGACTTGGACAAATCCTATTATTCGGAAGGGACCAACAAACTAGAACATCATTGGACGAAGTGTATAAGCCTAAAAGGAGACTATGTCGAAAAATAAAAAAGGTTTACACCAAACACATCAGTAGTTTTTATTTTTGCACGGACTTTTCAAACCAGCCTCGTAAAATGACGGATGTCAAGTCCTTATTTGGTGCAGCGATAAGTAATGTGAAGAAGGAGAACTGTGTGTGTGTAAATCACGTTATCGGAGAAGAAAAGAAAATGTGGAAATTGGCCAAATAATTAATTCGATAATTGTTAATGTTGATCAAAGTTCTTCTTCTGAGTCTGACATGGAATAGCTTATTTTAATATAATATATTTAATATATTAATTTTAGTTATTATAATAAAATGTAACTGAATTAAAACATATTTTAATTTTAATTATTATAATAAAATGTCACTGAAATAAAACATTTTTTTATTTTCCTATTGCCATCTTATATACACGTCTATAATTACAATTACAATTACAATGAACAGACCCAACAATTTACCTTATTGTAGGGTGAATCTACCTGAATCGAGGAGAAGTAAGGCAGACTCAATACAAAATAGTAATTAATACACAAAATTTTAGTGTATACTAAATCCCAAGATATAAGATCCTACCTTTTTGCCTTTTCAATGGGGCAATAAACGACCCTATTAAGGTTTTGTGCATAGTTGCCAGGTATTACGATAAACGTATTTTTATTTTACCTGCTTTGTATACCGCCCTCACTTGCACCTGCAATCATATTGGATCTATTTTTACCTATATATTTACTACCTGGCAACCCGGTTTGGAGCCCTTTAAGTATTTGATAATATAGGCCTAATGACCACAGGTCCCCATTAAGATTCGAAAGATACTTTTTATTATTTTTAGTTTTAGTTTCAATTTTACTTACAACGTAACGGTTCTATTTTAATTATATGGCGTCCGTGGAAAGATTGCAATAGCGGCTATCGCAAAGAAAACATTTATCACTTGACGCTAAACAAATAGTGAAAAATGTTTACGACAGTCTGGTAAAAAGAAATTTCAATAAACGAAGTGCTTTGCAAGAAACCAGTGAACTAAAAAAAAACCCAGTTTCTACGATTAAGGGTATTGTACGAAAACCATCACTCAGGAACAGGAAAAAAACGGAAAGATTTTCAAATGCATCATGTAGACGATTGTGAAAAAGACGTCATCAGGAGACAAATATATTATATATATGAAGAGCAGTTGGTGCCGACACTAGAAATAAAATTAAGACTGGTGCAGGACGGGACCATTATACATTGTGGCCGATCAACCCTTCACAGAATTGTCTTAAGAATGCAATTCCTGTTCCGAAAATTGGCCAATAATTTACCTTGACGAAACATGGTTCGATACCCAAGACATCGTGCAAAAAGGGTGGGTTGACAGCAGTACAAAACAGTAACGCACCCTCAAATAAAGGTAAACGAATAACTATTTTGCACGCTGGATCTGAAAAGGGCTGGGTTTCAAATTGTCTACTATTATCTCCAAAAAACATAAAAGATTCTAGTTTGGACTATCACGAAGGCACGACCGCAGAACTTTTTGAAAACTGGTTTCAAAATTTCCTTTTGCCAAATGTTTCCGAACAGAGTGTTATAGTTATGGGCAATGCAACTTACCATAGTCGCCTACTAAACAAGGTTCCTGATGCAGCGAACACTAAATCGGAAATACAGGAATATATGTTAGAAAATGACATTTTTTTTTACTTTAGTTATAAAAAAAAGTGATCTTTTGAAAGTTTTGAAAGAGTATAAATTAAAAAATAAATATGTTTGTGATTGTTTTGCGGCTTCCTCCGTATTATTGTGTGTTTAATCCAATTGAACATATTTGGCATCAAGTTAAATCAAAAATAAGGGTACACAATGTTTCTCCTACTTTAAGCGTGTCTGTGGTTGAATTAGTAAAAAAAAGTTATAAATGATATACCTTGTGAAAGCTGGAAGAATTCCATTCCGCACGTTGTTAAATATATTTATGTAAATAATATAGAACCACTGATAATTACCTCAGCTGATGACAGTGATAGTGAAACCGGATTAGGCTTAAGTTAAAATATATTTTTATTTATACATATGTGCCCTCTTGTAAACCCCATTCATTCGAACTGTATATTTGTACTTCTTATCATTTGTTTTTACATGCATCTATAGACAAACATCTCCAAAAACACTTATAATTTTATTTATTTGCATTACTGAATAAAATTCTTAAGTCCATCTCTGCAACCTATAAATAAAAGGTCAGAATTTTTATATTGCCCACTTAAAACCGCAAAAATCAGAATCTTATATTTTGGACAGGCTATACCACCCTATCATGGTTTTACGTATTAAAGTATCATTTATTACTCTACGCCTTTTAAAGATAAAGTATAAAATAGCTTAGTTAACAGGGCAATGACCTAGGAAGGTGAAGGTTCCTGGTCCAAACTCCATTGCTATAGATTTTTTTTTACTAAATGCTGCTAATTATATGTTTTAACTTTGTGTACATATACAAGACAATGATTAGCAATTCGAAAAACAAAAATAAACATTACCTGAGCCATTTATTTCAAACAGAAACAAATTACATTAAATATAATCAAATAAATTACTTAAAAAAAACTGAAATATTTCTCTTGCTGTTGTGGTGGCCCACATTTCTTAAGGTGCGTCCTCAGATTAGACTTTTGGTGAAATTGTTTACCACAAGTATTACACCTGAACTGAGGAAATTTATCACACTCGTATTTTTTATGACTCATTAACGTCCTCTTATTCTTATATCTTCTGTTGCAATGGTCACAAGTAAATAATTCTAAAAATTATCAGAATAGTAAATAAACCAAAAGTAAATTAGAACGTATGTGTCTCACTTTAGTAATCGGAACCTGTATTAAAATGTAGATTTCGTCCTGTTAGAATTAGGCGAAATGGATTAGCAGAAATGGAGCTATACATTGATTAAACAAGTCAAATTGTACTCGTTCAAAAAATGATAGCCAAATCAGATAAGAGGAAATAAAAATAATGCACAATAATGTCATCTGTAATAATATTTATTACCACATAATATGCACTATATATATTCAAATTTTACAATATAGTACAACCTCCAGGGTAGCCAATAAAAGTTGAACCATATATATGTAAAATGTTTCAGATAAACATTTAAAATAAATGATTAAACTGATTTACAGGAGATGAAAGTGCATGCAGCTGAAAAGGTAAATAGTTGTTGATCACTTCTCATTTACTTTTACGTCAATATAACGGTGTTCTGTTCGTTGGGATCTGTTGCAATAGATGAGGTGCACACTTTTTCAAATGTGTCTTCAAATTCGACTTCTGATGAAACAATTTTCTGCAATTGGCACACTGAAATTGCGGTGTTTTACCACACTCAAATTTTAAGTGACTTGCCAAATTTCCCTTGTGTCTGTATGTTCTTCGGCATTTAGAACAACGAAATAATGACCCTGTAAAAATGTATGAATATAAAAAATTATCAAATCCACTTTTAAACAAACAACTATTCGACAGTCACCGACGTGCAAGTCAGTCTCATTAAGTGATGTATTTTTAGAAACTAATAGTTTTCAAAAAAGCAAACAAAATATATGAGGCCTCTAGTTACAGCTCAGTTAATCAATATATCAAACTAACTACCTTACTAAGTTAGTGACAAAGGTAATCACACACGCTGTGATATTGCTCCTATTAATATTTTCGACTTTAAGATTATCACCATAGGAGTATATCTGGGTATTTCTAAATTGTAGTTAAAATATATTCAACGTAACAGATATTAAAAAAATGATATTCTCTCGTCAGGACATCATAACTAGACACGGCAAAATGATAAGAATGTAAAGCTTTGTTTAATGAAACTGGCAACCTGGTATACTCCTCCTTACAGAAAGTACATGATTATTCATTGTACTCGCTTTAGGCAAAGAGACGGAGAGAGCGCGCGCGGTGACGAAAATTCACACTTTCTCCGAATGTTCACATGCTAAAGATTGTTGTATTTGCGGTATTGTATTAATAATTATGGATAATATATCAGTAAAAAATGACGGGGAGAAGTGTTGTGTGGTTGGCTGTCAGGTAGCAAAGGGAATTCGCCCAATACAATATTCTACGGCTCAGAATTTCCAGTTGTTGTCTTTTTCGAAGCTCTTTCAGAGTAGATTCTTCCTCCGTTAAAATTACGCGAATAACGCAATTTATATTATCTAAATCTTCTGGTTTAAATACCACTTCCGGGACGTATGTGTCATGGCGTGAACTCGATAGTTTGGCATAAAAAAGCTCCGACGTTAATTTGCCATCTGAATATTTTTCCTTACCTATTTGATTGACCGATGGCCTGCGCCATTCTTACTGGTTTTTCATAATCCTCGATCATTGTTGACGTAATGAATAACAGCGTAAATATGCTTACATCGTCCTAAAGCCTCAGCCACACAAGTACACCTGTTATTACTCGGTTTTCGTCGAGCTGCAACATTTTTTTACACATTTTTCTATGCTTTATGTTTTTCCAGCTGCAAAAAAATCCACCTTGAATTTCAATATGGAAATTCCACGTTATTTTGGATGGAAATTCGAGGTGTCATTTCCATCCAAAATACCAGGTGGAATTTTCAGATGTTAGTTCTAAGTCGATTTTTTTAGCTGGGATTCGTTTTCAACACATGTTATTTATTTTCAAATACTTATTTACTTGATTTTTTTTTGTTCTTACTTACGTTTAATTTCACACCGTTACCGAAATTTGCTGAATGACATGACTATTTATTACGGATGTCTCATCTAATTCATATTTTTTCACATTTATCGCGTGCTGGGACGCAACCAGAGCTTTACTCTTTTTTCAAGTTTCATTTCTAAAATGAAAATTATTCACAATTTGTGAAAAGCCGGTACTCCATGTTTTAACGCCTTTTTTAGAACGAAATTAGGGGAAACATAGGCTTTAACCTGAGATATTTTGGCCTCACACTATGGGAACTACTACTCAGGATATATCACCACTACACCAAACACTTTATTTTTGCACTCGACGCGCGTTTCGCTAACCATGTTAGCTTCATCAGGAACGATGATTGACTAAAGCTAAACTACAAATCTACCCTATTTATACTTAGCCTGACCCTTGAATTACTTAGGCGGAACTAATGGCATAGGCAAGGCCATCAGTTCCGGTCAAGTAACCAGTAGAGGGGACTATAAGGAATTTCATAAATTCCACTTTTCTCACAATTAGGAATCTTATCTTTGGGATTTCCTAAGATATTCCTCAGATTGTCTGCTGACTTATAGACTACGGTGAGGCCTACCTTATTAAATACCTTATTGAGTCCCTTGCTATATTTCGGATTATATGGTATGGAGACATACTTGGTGTTATTTTCTTCGCGTGTAAAAAAGGTGGAATTCTGAATATTAAACCTAAACTTATGTCTACTTATTAGCTTATTTACTAAGTCATCGTCATAACCATTAACTCTAGTTATATTTCTAATACGATTCTTTCTTTATTAAAGTTTACTCTATTCAAAGGGAAATTGACCAAACGATGAACTAAAAAATGTAATGAGGCTAATTTGTGTAATTTGCAATGAAATGAAACATTAGGAGTATATCTATCTGTTACTGTGTCCTTCCTATAGATATCAAATTCTAATCTATTATTAATTAAAATATCTAGAAAAGACAATTGTGCTTTGTTCTCAAGTTCGTAAGTGAATTTAATGGAATCATAACGGCTATTTAACTTAAAAACAAAATCGTCAATGTTTGCATTCTTTGTATCAAAAATCGTGAAAATATCATCCACATTCCTATACCATACCCTTGGGAAATATTCGAATTCTTGACTGGCTTCGGTTTCAAACCTACTCATGAATAAATTAGCTATGAAAGGTGATAAGCAATTACCTATAGCTGTTCCTTCTTTCTGAACATAAAATTGACTCTTATATTGGAAATAATTTTGTTCCATACAAAGTTTGGATAATGTTAAGTATTCACGAATTTGAGGATGAAATTATTCGTGAATACTTAACATTATCCAAACTTTGTATGGAACAAAATTATTTCCAATATAACAGTCAATTTTATGTTCAGAAAGAAGGAACAGCTATGGATAATTGCTTATCACCTTTCATAGCCAATTTATTCATGAGTAGGTTTGAAACCGAAGCCAGTCAAGAATTCGAATATTTCCCAAGGGTATGGTATAGGTATGTGGATGATATTTTCGCGATTTTTGATACAAAGAAAGCAAACATTGACGATTTTGTTTCTAAATTAAATAGCCCTTATGATTCCATTAAATTCACTTACGAACTTGAGAACAAAGGCCAATTGCCTTTTCTAGATATTTTAATTATTAAAAATAATAATAGATTAGAATTTGATATCTATAGGAAGGACACAGTAACAGACAGATATATTCCTAATGATTCATTTCATTGCAAACAACACAAATCAGCCTCATTACATTTTTTAGTTCATCGTTTGGTCACTTTCCTTTTGAATAGAGTAAACTTTAATAAAGAAAGGAATCGTATTAGAAATATAACTAGAGTTAATGGTTATGACGATGATTTAGTAAATAAGCTAATAAGTAGACATAAGTTTAGGTTTAATAGTCAGAATTCCACCTTTTTTACACGCGAAGAAAATAACACCAAGTATGTCTCCATACCATATAATCCGAAATATAGCAAGGGACTCAATAAGGTATTTAATAAGGTAGGCCTTACCGTAGTCTATAAGTCATCAGACAATCTGAGGAATATCTTAGGAAATCCCAAAGATAAGATTCCTAATTGTGAGAAAAGTGGAATTTATGAAATTAGTTGTAATGATTGTGACAAAAAGTATGTTGGGCAAACTAAAAGGTCAATTAAAACAAGATTTAAAGAACATTTAGCACACTTAAACTACAGTAAAACAGAAAAGTCTAGCATTGCCGAACATGCCCTTGAAGCTGATCATATTGTAACATTAGATAATCTAAAATTAATAAAAAATGTATCTGATAGGAGATTGTTGAACGCATACGGAAGTATGGAAATTATAAAATGTAAAAGTAGTTTAAATAAAGACAGGGGGTCTAGTCCTTATAGTCCCCTCTACTGGTTACTTGACCGGAACTGATGGCCTTGCCTATGCCATTAGTTCCGCCTGAGTAATTCAAGGGTTAGGCTAAGTATAAATAGGGTAGATTTGTAGTTTAGCTTTAGTCAATCATCGCTCCTAATAAAGCTAACATGGTTAGCGAAACGCGCGTCGAGTGCAAAAATAAAGTGTTTGGTGTAGTGGTGATATATACTGAGTAGTATTATTGTGCCAAAGATTCCACATTCCCAACTTAGTTACTATGGGAACTAGCTTAAAATGAAAAAGAGTTGAACTTTCTCTGAATGATGATGCAGTGCACCTATTTTTTTTTATCGAAAAAATAATAAATTAAACAGAAAAAACTCCAATTTGTCATTTGAATCAATGTAAACATTGGTCGGAAAAAGTGCGACATTTTGACGTCTGGCGGCGCGCGCCACTTACTTCTTTGCCCAAAGCAAATAGTATGTTGTTTCTTGTGCACCACATGGGGCGAAGAGTCTCGAGACTTTCCGAAAATTGGCAGCATAAACATAAAAACCATATGATTTTCAATTAGTGTCAGCTTTTAGAATATTCATGTAAAATTTTCATGGCACTTTGTTGCTACTTTTGATTTTTACAAAACGGATGGAACAATAAGAATTTCGTGTGATAATTAAACGTTGCTTTTTGATGGGAAACAATTCAGGCAGAACCCAAGAATGGCTTGAGAAGGGTTATAGCACATCTGCTTCATCGAAAGCTACTATATGTCGATGGTGTCGAGAGTGTAGATCTGTCTATGTTCCTGTTACATAAATTGTTTTTTTTTGTCATTTTGTAAGAAGTAACGGTTCAATCTCGGCGAGTAGTTTTTAATACACTTAAAATTCCGAATTGGAAGCTGGCTGTAAGGCGGTCGTTTCAATTAACATGTGGTTATATATTCATGAAAATGTATTTAAGCTAGACATTTTTCTTTACCTTTTTTAAACTCTAGCATAACCCCGTTGTGCTTGCCTGTTGTTTTAGCCATTTCCATTACATACGAGGCTGGTTTGAAAAGTCCGTGCAAAAATAAAAACTACTTATGTGTTTGGGGTAAACCTTTTTTATTTTTCGACATGGTCTCCTTTTAGGCTTATACACTTCGTCCAACGATGTTCTAGTTTGTTGATCCCTTCCGAATAATAGGATTTGTCCAAGTCTGCAAAATATCCATTAGTGTCTGCAATCACCTCCTCGTTTGAATAAAATCTTTGTCCCTCCAGCCATTTCTTCAAATTGGGGAACAAATAGTAGTCCGAGGGAGCCAAGTCTGGAGAATAGGGGGGATGTGAAACGAGTTGGAATCCTATTTCCATTAATTTTGCGACCACAACTGCTGAGGTGTGTGCTGGTGCGTTGTCGTGATGGAAAAGGACTTTCTTGTGGGCCAATCGCGGGCGTTTTTCTTGCAGCTCGGTTTTCAAACGGTCCAATAACGATGAATAATATTCACCTGTAATAGTTTTACCCTTTTCCAGATAGTCGATGAGGATTATCCCTTGCGAATCCCAAAAGACAGTCGCCATAACCTTTCCGGCCGAAGGAACGGTCTTCGCCTTTTTTGGGGCAGATTCCCCCTTGGTAACCCATTGTTTAGATTGTTGTTTGGTCTCATGAGTATAGTAATGTATCCATGTTTCATCCACAGTGACGAAACGACGCTTAAAGTCCTCCGGATTCTTCTGGAACAGCTGCAAACCATCCTTGCAACACTTCACACGATTCCGTTTTTGGTCAAGCGTGAGCAATCGCGGCACCCATCTTGCGGATAGCTTTCTCATGTCCAAATGTTTATGCAAAATATTATGTACCCGTTCAGTCGAGATGCCCACAGCACTAGCAATCTCACGCACCTTAACTCTTCTGTCATCCATCACCATATCATGGATTTGATCAATGATTTCTGGAGTCGTAACCTCCACAGGCTGTCCAGAAAGTTCAGCGTCACTTGTGCCCATATGGCCAGTCCGAAAATTTTGAAACCACTTATAAACTGTTCTAATCGAAGGTGCAGAGTCACCATAATGTTTATCAAGCTTCTCTTTAGTCTCCTGAGGCGTTTTGCCTTTCATAAAGTAATGTTTAATCACCACACGAAATTCTTTTTCGTCCATTTCTTGAAAATCACTCGACTTCCTTGATTCACACGAATGCCAAACACAAAGAAATAGACCAATATGGCTGAAACTTGGTGTGCGTTCATTCAAGAGATGCTACTAACTAAACATGACCTCGATACGCGCCGGTGGTGCCATCTCTCGGACTTTGCACGGACTTTTCAAACCAGCCTCGTATTTCGTATATATCCGGGTTTTCACCCATTTCTATACGAACATTTAGTTTTAACTTTGTACTATCAAAATTCACACCCAAAAAGTAAGTCTCGCTTCGGTGCATCACAAAATAGCCACTAAATTTCGAAGGACTGAAGTTACATCCTATACAAATGATTAATGATGCTGAAAATCCTAAAGTAGAACTCGGAAACATAGACATCATTTTAATGTAGGAATTATTTAAATATCACTGTGCAACATTTTCGAGGTCATCGAATGTAAACTAAATTCTGACTTCAGTTTCTGGAAGTGCCCACCCAAACTAGCAAAACCCTATTTGGGTTTTGATAGTTTAGTTCGAATTTTTTTTTTGCCATCATCAATTTTTTTGCTCGAGCTTTGGTTTTGCACGGCTATATCTCGTAAATTATTGGGAATTTCTCACTGCAATCTTCAGACGAAATGTTCTTCACACAAAAGTACACAATTTTTGTGAACATGTCGAGGACAGATTTTCACTCTTTCGGGGTGTTTTTAGTGCAGAAAGCCCGAAAAAATGCCATTCTTTCACATTTTCGACCATAACTCAAAGACCGTGCATATTTTAGCATAACTGTACACGAGTAACTTTGCTGAACATTGCAATAACCTACAATCGATCCTTATAGTTCTTCTGGCCATTGTAAGGAATTTCACACCAAAATTTCAGCTTTTTTTCAGGTTTTACGTTTTACGTCAGCTGAAATTTTGGTGTGAAATGTACTATTTGGTGGCGAAATTCCTTACAACGGCTAAAAGAACTATTAAGGATCGATTGTAGGTTATTGCAAAGTTACTTGTGTTGATTCAGAGAACATTTTTGTCGAAGACAATTATGCTCAAATATGCACGATTTGTGAGTTATGGTCGAAAATGTGAAAAAATGGCATTTTTTCAGGCTTTCTGCACTAAAAACACCCCGAAAGAGTGAAAATCTGGCCTCGACATGTCCACAAAAATTGTGTATTTTGGTGCGAAGAATATTTCGTCTGAAGATTGCATTGAGAAATTCCCAATAATTTACGAGATATAGCCGTGCAAAACCAAAGCTCGAGCAAAAAAACTGATGATGGCAAAAAAAAAATTCGGACTAAACTATCAAAACCCAAATAGGGTTTTGCTAGTTTGGGTAAGCACTTCCAGAAACTGAAGTCAGAATTTAGTTTACATTTTATGTGTTGCACTGTGTATTTTAAAGTCATTTATTTATTATAAATTAAGACTCAAATATAAAACTGGTAATAAAAAATTACTTGGCCATTATAATACTGCCTTAGAAAAAATTAGCAAAAACTTAACATAGGGCTGTTAACCAGACAAACCTAACCTAAATAATACAAAAAAAGGAACACATCGTAAACTATTTGGTTCGTAATTACAATTGGTAACTTCACATTCGCCACTGACTAACATTACTATAAAAACTGCTTAAGTTTACACCCATTGTTGCTGTCGGAGCTGCAAAACACTTTGCTTCGTGCTTCTTCATATTTTGTTTAAAATAAGTCTTTTTCCCACAGTTCGCACAAGAAAATTTTGGTTCTTTGCCGCATTCTATTCTTTGGTGACTAATTAGATTCCTTTTGTATTTATAATACCTGTTGCAGGGGACACATCTATATTCTAAAATAACAATTTTTATAAATTTAAATCACAGATTACAAAAAAAAGTCAAATTTTAGAATCAAAAAATTACAAACAGAAATCACAAAAACTCACTATATTTTCAACAATTTATTACATGTTAAGAATCAACAATGAATATACTTTGGTGCACAGTGTTCGTAATAAAATTGGACCATATGGAAGAAATTTTTTTACGATTTTTATAAACAATTTTTGGTGTATGATAATTAAAAATTTCGCAAAATTAACGGATATTTCAATGATTATAAAAAAAAATTTCATTTAGGTGGCACTGTACCGTAAGACTTCGTGTCACAGTCTTCAGGTCCTTCCTGTTTAATTTCAACAGAGCAGAGATCTGCTATACACAGAATTAGGTCCCCTTAAAAGACTCTTAGACGATTTCATTCCTGGTGCCTAGCTCCAGTCAAACTTAACGTTCAACAGATTTAAGATCTGTGTACCATCCATTATGAACGGGATTCCCAAAAAGGATTCATGTCTCATCAGGGTCGCTAGAGCTGCGTTTTTAGCCCGTGTAATTTCAACATTCGTTTGACCAGGTACTCAGACAAGAAGCAGGCTGATCCTGTCCGCCAGGTTGGCCAGCAAATCCTCACATTCGCTTACTAGTTGAGAGCTTACCGTAGCATATTACAAAGACAACAGGGCTCTGTTCTGTGTAAAACATCCACGAGGACTTAAACTTCCTTGAAATATTTGTTAGCGGTGGTTTATTGAGATATTGTGAGATAGTTTTCGGTCGGGTTTCTCACTGCGTTCACCTGATTTAGCAGCCTGTGATTTATTTCTCTTTCTCTAATTTCAATCGCCGACGAAAGTGAACTGGCTTCCCAATGAATATTCTTCTTCTTCCAGTACCTTATCCGTTTCGGTTGGCTATTAACATGGTAATCCTGACCTTATTGACGGTGGTTCGAAACAGCTGAACAGACGTAAGTCCAAACCATTGTCTTAAATTATATAGAGAAGAATGTCTTCTTCTCTCTGGACCTCGTTTGATATTTATCTTTCCCTGTATTACCAGCTACAAAAGACGGTATTTATTATGTCTCATAACGTGCCCAAAATATTCAAGCTTTCGCCCTTTAGTTATGAGTGCAATAATTTTGGGTTTATAAACATTTGTAAATAAAGAAAGTAGTATATTCTTTCATGGATTAAAATAATACCCGTCAACGTTGCCCAAGTGCCGAAACATACATTTTTGTATTTCACGGCATCTTTTAGACAACGCGGCAGTGCTGCCATGGACGTTATCGCATGTCTGCAAACAACTACTACCTATGTACGTGGCCAGGCCATATATACTTAAAGTATACCGACCTGCCGGGATTGGAACCCAAGACCTTCTGCACCGCAAGCAACTACTACGCCACGAAGCCACGTGCCGCCATAGTATACGTGTTCTCGTGGTCGTATCTGTGGATTGATATTCCTTGAAAATTTTACACACCTTGGCACAATGGAACTTTTCATTTTTTTAAAAAATAATATATAAAACATAACATAACTGTAGCAAAATTAAATAAAACCTTACATAAATAATTACTTGTGTTGACACCTTGATCCGCATAGAGCGGCGTGGCAGTAGCTTTACCACGGCTTACCCCTAATATTCACCCCATGTTATTTTTCGTTACTTGATAGTTTTAAGACATCCTATGTGATTCATCCAAAATATACCTCGAGTAGTTTAAGTTTGGCTTCATGTAGAAATCTCCACCACCAAGTTTTTTTTTTTAAATCAACAATTTTTCCATATGGTACAGACTATTAGGCAAACACTGTAGATCAAATTAAATAAAATTCGATTTCCTATTAACAGTAAGGTAGCTGGTAATATAGTATCCAATTGTAAATAAAGATTAGTTTGCGTCAAATAAAAACGACTGATCAGTCTTAAAATAAGTTTTCTACAGCCTAAAAAACCTCTTTGGTAACTATTTCCTTTCAAAAGCATAAAATCGATCTTCCTTAATTTACAATTAAACCTTAATAATAATACCACATATTATCTAACATTGCCAGTAGTAATAGCCCAAGAGATAGAGACAGTATTTTTGAGAATAATTCACGCCCTGAAAATGTCAAAAAAAAAATGCATAAATAACGCCAGCAAGGACTAATGAATACAAATTCATATCAGCTACTCAAACTGAACAGAGCCTATATTTCGGCATTGACCATTGTTCTATCATTTCATCCATTTCGAGACATGCCTCGCCGTACCACGTTAAAGATGGACTTCGCTCAGTTTTAGTAGTTGATTGGATTTTTATTACTATGTTAAAGTCATATCGAACTGCCTATTGGTAATTGTAAATAATAATTTCTCGGCTGGCCTATGGCGTTGAATAGCCCCTAACGGAGGATAGGTGGGCTTTTAAGTTCTAGGCTGAACCCGAATACGACAAATTAATAACTGCATAACAATCATAAGTTATTAGTTAGTAAATTTAAAGACCAGTTATTCTAAAATGAGTACAGAATATAATCATTGATTAATATAATTAGAAGTAGATAGAATACATTTAAAACGTAGGCCAAAATCACATACAGGGTTCGTCACCAAAATCTGGACAAACTAAACAATTTTTTAAGGGCATGTTTTTTAATGAAAAATGAAGTTTAAAAAGAATCGCTTCACATGGCCCTTAAAGCATTAATAGCGGCCTCTCTTCTCGGTCTGAAGGGCCGGCACGCCCTCTTTAATTCCGTGCTGTTCATATTGGCCAACACTGCCTCAATAGCGTTCATTAATGATGACACAATGGATTGCCGACAATTTGTTTGTAACCCTTTTAACTACGCCCCGTAAGTATTAGGGAATATTAGGAGGCCAGAATTCCTTGAACCTTGACTTCAGGGGTCCTCGTGGTACATTCTTTGAAGTAGCGCTGCCTAGCCGGTATATTGAAACCTTCGTTGGACTGTTCTTGAGCCTTGAACTCTTGCTACAATGTCATATGTAGTTCATTTCGAGGAGCCGAGAAACCCTGGCCGGCCAGCGCGAAGGCCTTCGATTATACTCCGCAGTTGTTTTCGACATGACGACAATTTTAAGACCAACACTATTTACTTCAGTCAGTTTTTCACTCGAACGCCAACGACGACCTCTGGCGGAAGCATAATAGGGCGAGAAATTTAAATTGAAATTTGACCCGATTTTGGTGATGCACTCTGGAAGACGCAACTACAGGTAACCGAATTTAAGAGAGAATTCCATGTTTTTAAAACTATTGATAGGAAACAGCATAAAAAATTGCTGCTCAAGCTCATCAGCTATGGTCTCCACCCTAGCATTACGTAACTGATCAGTTCAGTTATTGATCTAGGACAGGAATTTCAAAAACGCAAGGCTCTGAATTATCCTTACAATTGCTTAAGATCCCTACAATGGAGAGGAGAATATGCCTATTCGGTATTGTACGCAGACGACACTGCCATTACATCTGATTCATAACGCCGTTGAAGAATTACCAGTAGCATCAGACACACCTGAATAAGTTGTCGCATTGGTTCGATCATAAGATAATTAAAGTCAATCTGATGAAGACTTCAAGTGGTTCTCTTTTCTAAATGCAGTAAGGCTGTGCGGACCTCGTACAGGTGAAGGTAACAAGCTTGCAAAGAGCAACACAGTCCAGTGATTAAATCTACATTAAGACCGATGGTTCATACTAATGGATCAGATTGCAGCTGTGACAGCTACAGCCACAACCTTGCCACCGATGCTATCTCCATTGCCGAATAATTAGAGGAAGCATTGGCTTCCGAATAGACTGACAATATATAAAACGATAAGACTGGCTGCAAGACATGAATTCACGGAGGAACTCGATGCGAACGATACACAATAAGGCCCTAAGAATGATTGCCAACGCCAGCACAACTTTGGTTCCGAATTATGACACGCCTGGATATCTATATATTGGTGTAACTGGTCATTTCTAGCGACTCGGGAAGCGTTGACAATCATTCTTAGGGCATTACTTTGTATTACTTGCACAGAGCGTCTCCGTGTTTACCAACACGTGAATCTATGTCTTGAAGCTATATAGAAACCCTGTTGTAACCAGTAAACAGTTTTTTGTGTCAAGCCAATAATCCGTGAGCCTATCAGGCAGAATTGAAACGCGAGGGAGAAGTCCTTGCGACCTAGTAACCCTATAGCCGGCCACACCGTGACCCAGTAATAATCCAATGAGACAACAATACCATAGAAGGTAAAAGTGTTAACTAACAAGTCAGACTACCTCATAGGTTCTTCCGTGCAAACTATTACTACAAGCAAAAACCAGCAGGTAACAAATCATTCAAGAGAAACCCTTTTTACTGAGTTACGGTTTATTTTTTCCATCTCCTGCTAGTGTAAGCTGCCTTGCTTGTCATTATTTATAATATATATAAAATGCAACGTCTCTCTGTTTGTCTGTATGTCTGTCTGTCTGTCCGTTAGTGCGCCTATCACTGAAGAACCACTTATCCGATTTACGTACTTTTTTTTTTTAAAACATACATATGTTCTCTGGCCAGGTTATAGGCTATATTTTATTACGATAGGTAGCATAAGGAATGAGCAGTGACGTAAAATAGTGAATGATGTCGGAAATAAGTTTGCCGCTAGCGCATGCCTTTGCAATACACAGCCTAAACCATTAAATATGGAACAATATTATGTAGCAAAGAACATGTGTAATGTATAATCTATAATATATATATATAAAAAATGCAATGTCTCCCTGTCTGTCTGTCTGTCCATTAGTGCGTTTATCACGCGGGAACCACTTATCCGATTTACCTGTCTTTTTTAAATTCATAGAGATATTCTTTGGCCAGGTTATATAATAATAATAATAATAATCCATATCTATAATATATATAAAATGCAATGTTTGTCTGTCTGTCTGTCCGTTAATGCACTTATCCCTTGAGAACCACTTATCCGATTTTCGTACTTTTTTTTTAAAACATACATATGTTCTCTGGCCAGGTTATAGGCTATATTTTATTACGATAGGTAGCATAAGGAATGAGCAGTGACAATAATAGTAAATGAAGTCGGACAAAGTTTACCGCTAGCGCGTTCTCTTGCAATACACAGTCCAAACCATTAAATATGGAACAATATTCTGTAGCAGAGAATATCTATAATATATATAAAATGCAATGTCTCTCTGTCCGTCTGTCTGTCTGTCTGTCCGTCCGTTAGTGTGCTTATCACTGGAGAACCACTTATCCGATTTACGTGCTTTTTTTAAACATACGTATGTTCTCTGGCCAGGTTATAGGATATATTTTATTAGGTGACATAAGGAATAAGCAGTGGCGATAATAGTGAATCAAGTCGAAGAAAAGTTTGCCGCTAGCGCGTTCTCTTGCAATACACTCCCTAAAGCATTAAATATGGAACAATATCATGTAGCAAAGAATACAATATATATAAAATGCATCGTCTCTCTGTCTGTCTGTCTGTCCCTTAGTGCGCTTATCACTCGAGAACCACTTATCCGATTTACGTGTTTTTATAAATTTATACATCTGTTCTATATAATTCGATATAAGCCTAGATAATGGGAGATAAGGTAAAATAATGGGAGATAAGGAGAAATAATGGGAGATAAGTCGAGATAAGCCTCGATAATGGGAGATACGGTGAGATAATGGGAGATAAGTATAAATAATGGGAGATAAGGAGAGATAATGGGAGATAAGCAGAGATAAGTCTAGATAATAGGAGTTATGGTGAGATAAGGGGAGATAAGGAGAAATAATGGGAGATAAGGAGAAATAATGGGAGATAAGTCGAGATAAGCCTAGATAATGGGAAATAAGGTGAGATAATGGGATATAAGGAGAAATAACGGGAGATAAGGAGAAATAATGGGCGATGAGCAGAGATAAGCCAAGATAATGGAAATTATGTAGAGATAATGGGAAATAAAGAGAAATATTGGTAGATAAGGAGAATTAATGGGAGATATTTTATTACGTTGGGTAACATAAGGAATAAGCAGTGACGATAGTAGTGAATCAAGTCCACGCGAACGGAGCCGCGGGCCCGGCTAGTTATTATATAAATTTAAAAGTAGACCTTTTACCCAAATAACTGGCACTATCCCTTGAACTTAACATTTCCACAAATAAAACATTCCGAACTACAAATCTAATAATCTCTATATCTACGGTACATTGAAAAAATGTAAAATTTGTATTAAAAATGGTGTCATATTGTTAACAACACAAGTGTATTCTCTAAGTTAGAGCATTTTTTAAAAAGTCTTCGAACTTACTACACTAAATCACTTTGCCAAGTGTAACCTACTTAAAATCTAAAAATTAAAAAGCAAAGGGCATTTTCATTTTTTTCAGACTTTTAAATGGCGACCTCTGCAACGCCCTTCTTCATCAGACATTACCGGTGATGATTACTTTTTATTGAATATTTTTCAACTTATTTTATTTCTAATTAATAACAATACAGGTCTTTAGAAACCAATATTCTGATTGGCAGGTAGCTTAATTCCAACTCTTTTATATATGTCACATAAATTTTTTTATTTTTTTTTAAACTAGTGTAATAGGGTCAGATTTTGCGAGTGCCTATTAGAGTAAAATGTTATTTACTTATGTATTAATGAGCAAAGCCTAATTTTAATGTAGAATTATAATAATATGTATATATATATATATATATATATATATATATATATATATATATATATATATATATATATATATATATATATATATATATATATATATATATATATATATATATATATATATATATATATATATATATATATATACACATATATATATATATATATATATATATATATATATATATATATATATATATATATATATATATACAATAGAGGTTTTCACGGATGGTGGAATGTAATACATTAAAATTCCGGGTTTCAGTCCGTTCGTCTAATATTAAATTTGCACAACGTTTCACCAAAATCTCATTTGGCACTCTCAAGTGCTCCCGCTGCTGCTGCTACTCGATATTGCTCGAGTTAGCTTCGATACTTAGCTTCAAAACTTATAGCTAACTCGAGTTAGCTTCGAGCGGCAGCAGCAGCAAGATTTAGAGCTGTTATTTTTGAGTAGCAGCAGCAGCGGGAGCACTTGAAAATGCCAAAGAGATTTTCGCGAAACGCCGTGCAAATTCATTGTTAGACGAACGGACTGAAACCCGGAATTTTAATGTATATATATATATATATATATATATATATATATATATATATATATATATATATATATATATATATATATATACATACTTTACCAGATGACATTTTAGGAGAGAAAAAAGCATTTATTTTCATACTCAATTTTCCAAAAGACGAGTAGAATGAAATGAACTCATTTCTTAGCGACTAAAATCAACATATTGCAATTTCTATGGTTTTTACCTCCACTAATAATGGAAAGTTTTTATTGAAGTCAATAGATCAAATGCCATATTAGTAATTCAAAGTCATTAAGCGTACAGGGAAACCTGGATCAAACCTGCTTTATATTTGCAATACTATAACTAATTAAGACCTAAAATATGTAAAGCAAAAACGAATTCACTTTTAGTTGACAGAAATTTTAAAAATTTACTTCTGGGCGAGCTACCTATATTTTTAAGTTGCGGTTTTCAAAATTTATTTTTGTTTGAAGATTTTTTATATAGGCTGTATTTGGCAAAATTTCTTTTTTTAACGAATAAATGACCAGTAAAATATAATGCCCCAACTTAAAAACACCCTGTATAACTTGTTTTCACTTATTTCTTACTCCTTGCGCTTGGTACGACATGCGTATATTTTTTAATGAAAGAAGTACCATGTTTTCTTTTTCAGCAGTATGTATAGTTAGGTGCAAAATTAGGTTAAGAATATTTTTTTTATTTACGATTGATATATTTTATACATTATATTAGAATAAATTAAAAAATAAGTTTTTTATATAAAAACTGTATTTATAGTAAACGAAATTGATAAACATCAATTTAAAGGAACATTATTTTTTAACACAAAAAAAAAACACAAGATTTCAATTCATTTACTTTTCTAACAATTGCACAGACAATACTCAATAACGACATCAAAACACACCTTTATTACTTTTTATAGAAAGTTACCTTTTTTCATCCTCTGGACAAGCTTTACCCATTATTTTTGTACACGATTCTAGAAAATATCGAAATTATTCTGTCAATAATTTATTTTTCAGAACAGACCACAATTTTTCTACCAAACTGTTTTGAGCTAGCCACTCTAAAACATGAAACACACGGCCATGTTTTTACTAACTGACGAATGCTTGAAATCATCGTCGTGTTGAAATATCACTTGAACTTCTAGAAATGGCATATTTCAAACAGTCTCTACAAAACACGTTCGAATATTCGATGCATTTCCTTGTTCAATTTTGCGTATCGGCTCGAGTCCTTCCCAATCAGGATGAAATCCTTTGCCTGCAGTGATTCTTACTCTCTTTTCCAGTTCCACTGGCATCTATCAATAAAAGATCTATTAATTTTAGTTTAATCAGACTTTCATCCAATTATCATATGAACAGCATATGATTTTCCAGCTTTAATATATTTTTTTTAGCAAGCAGTGGTTTCTTTCTCTTAACAGCTCGAAACGTTGAGAAATTTAGTGTTCTGTTCCCGGTCAACTTACTTACGATTTTATTAGTATTTCTTCCTAAAAGTAAGGTCGCTTCAGAAGCTGAAGATGCCCAACTGCTTTCATCAAAATACCGTATGACCCTTCTCAGATATTTGTCAGATGATGCTTTAAATCGACATCCACCCTTCTTTGGAATAGAAAAACTACATTTTTTCTCATTGTGAAAATCTTAGAAAATCTAAGTCAGCCAATGGAATAGCACGACGCTTATAACTGGGTCAGTCCGACTTATCACTGGGTGAAGTCTTTCCATTATTCATTCTCATATCTTGCATAAGCTTTATGTATTTTCTTCACATTTTCATAAACTTAGGAACAAAGGAACTTAACTACTGAATGATATCCTCTTTAGAAAGGCCTTTAGGGGCCCTATCCAGCCTTTTATCATATAACCTCCGATTTATGATATTTCCCCGACTGAAATTCAAATTTACGAGAATGCAAAAAGAGAAGAACTCCAATTTTTAAAAAATGAACTAAAAGAATTAAAAAGGAAGGAATCTCAAGTAAAAATAATCTCTGAATATGAAAAAATATTAACTTAGATTAGGATATGTCGTAACAGGATTACAAAATATAAGGAATATGCGTTTCCACTTCTCTTTATAATCATAGAATACCAAAGGAAAAACTCATCCCAAGAATCTAGAACAAAATGTTTAGTGCTAGTTTCCGAAGAAGATAATTCTAGGAAAACGCTCTGTACAAGCCAGCAGGATGACCAGCGAAACGTCAGCAACACGTTCCCATCGACATAAGAGAAATCCAGAAGAATTATAACTATACATTTGAACGCTGAAAAAATGCCCCAGATTTAGAAGAAGGCATTAGTACCGACTGCTAAATGGTGGTTGGTCGATAAAAATGAGGAGTGGAGTCTTCAAGAGGATAACGATCCCATCGGACTAAAACGTACAGCCAGTAGAAAGGAGAATCCGGTAATGTCGTACTAGATTGAAGAACGTGTAGTCATACATCAAACAGAAGCTTCATGGTAAAAAGGTGTCCACAGTGAAGCAGTTGTCGGGGCAAATTTGGGCAATCTGGAAATCTTATATATGCGGAAAATCTCGTCGAAAATATGTCCCGAAGATGCCAAGCGATCATCAACGTAAATGGAGACTGGACGCACTGTTGAATCATTACCATTTTAATACGAGGATCATTCGCTAAGTAAAGAGACAATTGGGCTCAGTTTAAACCCATTCAACGAAACCGCTTCATACTTCTAGGAGTGCAAGTTGACAACCTTGTGATGAGTTTTAATCAGCTGTTCGTTCGTGTAATGTAAACATAATCTTAAAATATCCAGTTTACCATGGCGAGTCCATTGGAAGACTGCACTTTAGAAGAACAGCGTTCTGTCATCAGATTTTTAGTAGCAGAAGGTGTTAAGCCAAGTGAAATATATTCTAGAATGTTATTATAGTATGACAAAGTTGCATGGACCGTGCGAATATTTACAAGTGGATAGATCAGTTCAAAAGTGGCCGAACAAGAGTGTGTGACCAGCAGCGAAGTGGACGTCCAGTCAAAGTCTCCGCTCCCTCGTTGGAATCGAGGATTAATGTACGTGATAACAGAAGAATTACTGCTGAAATAATAGCTCAGGAGGTTGGGGTAAGCGTTGGAACGGTTCACAATATTATTCGAAACATTTTTACAATGTCCGCCCTCATACGGCTTACCCAAGAAATGCTTCAAGAACTGGGTTAGGAGATCTTGCTTCATCCCGCATACAGTCCAGACCTGGCTCCGTGTGATTTTTACCTTTTCGGACCTCTCAAAGATACCTTACGTAGAAAGAGGTTCACCGACAATGAAGAAGTGAAGGAAAAAGTGCCAGAGTGGCTTCAACGTCAACCGAAAGAATCCTTTGCCACAGCGATCAAGAAGCTAGCAGCAAGGGGAACAAGTGTATTAACGTTGGGGGGGATTATGTCGAAAAGTAGGCCAAATTTTGTAGCAATCCGATAAACTGTTCTTTAGCTAGAGCTATTTGTCTCTACTTCTTGAATGACCGTCACAGCAATGCTTTATTATCGAATGGTATAAAAACATTTTAAATAAATACATTTTTAATGAACAATGCGCGCCACGTTTTTACTTGACTCACTCTAAAACTCTAAAACATTCATTCAATTTTGCACCTAACTATATATATTAAAGTGTATTTGTTTGGAGTTGATAGCAGAATTCTCTTATTGCAGATGCAAATACATGTTAGGGTGCGACCAAAAAAAAAGAGATTTCTTATGTATTTTACTGGATTTTGCTACCTGTTTTGAATTATTTTTAAGCAGAAAACCTCTGATATACAATAGAGCCATAAAATGTAAATGAGGGTTCATCGGGAGCACAGCCGTCCGAGCGTAACCTGCTTTTAGTGTTTAACAAATAAAATTATCTTAAAAATAACATTATAGAAACATAAGATTTATTACCAAAAATTTTTTAATCTATAGATCTATGTATACATACAAATTCACAATTCACGATATATAAGTACTTTAATCACAATCAAAATCAATCATCGTCTTCAAAATCTGAGGACTCGACTTCTCTTAAATTGATAATTAAGGGTTCTATTTCCACACTTTCTTCGATGTATTCGTCAAGTTTCCACATTTTATTTTCTTCTTCTGTAAGATGTCGAATGGCATTTTTCCAATTATCCTCTTTGATCCTCTCTATTCCAGCGAGTAATAATTGCCTTACATCTTAAAGTTTGAACGTGGTGTTTTCCCTTGCAACGAAACCTTTCATTTGTGCCCAAATTAGTTCTATGGGATTCAATTCGCAATGATATGGAGGTAATCTAAGCACTGTGATATTCCGTTCCTTTGTCATCTCATCGACTGCGTATTTCTTGAACTGTGCCTTATTTCATTTCGCAATTTTCAGAAGTTCCGCTTTTAACATACCATCTTTACGTTTGAGATTTTTGTCTCTTATCCATTGAAGAATATCCGCTTTCTTCCATGAATTTGTCGGAAGTCGATTTAATAATCGAGAACAGTATGAAGCATTGTCTAATACCATAATTGATTTTGCTGGTATACATTCAATCATTTGTTGGAAGTAATCCTCAAAAACATCGGCCGTCATCTCGCCATGGTAATCTTTAGTTGACTTTGATTCGAATTCCAACAAGCCACCGTCGAGAAATCCGTTTTCACTGCCAATATGTGCTATAATTCGCCTGCGACCTTCCATAAAAGCTTGTTTTGCACTTGTCAATCCAGAATTTTTTCACTGTGTGTCCCTCATTAACCCAAGTCTCATCTAAATAAAAAATATTTCTTTCTTCGGCTCGAAATTTTCTGATTGCTCGTAAATATTCTCTTCTCCAACAAATTATTTCGGTTTTATCGATAAGAATAGATTTTCTAATGTGTTCTCCTGTGTGACTCCTGGGCATGCAGGAATCAGAGGCAATGAATTAGCTGATTTACTGGCAAAAAGAGCCACAATAACCGGGCAGAACATAAAAGAGGAAAATCACCCCACTAAATACTATAACCTACTAAATCAAACATATAGAAATCTTTATCAGTTACAATGGGATTTATTAGACACGTCAAATAAACTCTGGGAGGTTGTTTACCCACCATTTCAAAACAAAATACTCACCAGAAGGGAAAACACACTATGGCGCAGATTATGTGTGGGCCACATCTATGCAACCCACATCCATTTACTAAAAAATGAAGCTCCACCTAAATGTCAACTTTGTGATGGACCACTATCTGTACAACACTTATTTGAGGATCCCATACATGGAGACATTAAAAACAAATATCACATTCCGCATACACTGAAATCAGCACTTGCTCCCGAAACCATTTCAACCAATATAAATAAAATCATTTTATACCTCAAGGATATTAAATACTACAACTTAGTCTAAAATAACAACAGTGACGCAAAATAACCCTAGCAGTTGAGGCCCCTCAAAATAAACCTAACTAACTAACTAACTGTTGTGTTTTTTTTCCAACGAAAATTCAGGTTATGAAGGATTTTCCATAACTTCCATTTTTAGTGTTCCGTACGGAACACTTATAAGATCACTTCGGTGTCTGTCTGTCTGTCTGTATGTCTGTCTGTCTGTCTGTCTGTCACACCCCGATTTTCTCCGAAACTATTTGACATAGAAAGGTGAAATTTGGTAATAATATAGGAATTGATGGCTTCATCAAAGCCATGTAGTTTTGAGAATTAAATTTTGACTTAAGGGATTAGTTTTGGGGGGTGAAGTCGGAAGTGAAAAAAAAATTTTTTTACTAGGTCATCGAGTGTGGTGTCAAATGAAAGCTTGTGAAAACACGAGTAAAAAATATATATATAATATTAAACTTGCGCGCACTTTTCTTTGTATTATTTTTAAAAATTCGGGAAAAATCGCTGTCCCGGGCCTTATCTCGAAAAGTACTTATCAAAAAATTTCGAAAAAATTCTGGAATATTCTCCACGGGGTGTAGATTGAACGAAAATTATCACGAGTGCATTACCTTTAATAATTTATATGGTATATAAAAAAAACAAAAATTTCAAGGTCATCAGATTTCAGTAAAGATTGGAAACAAACTTTGTTAAAAACTTATTTGGGGTGTATTTTGTGAAGTCACTGATCATTTTACACTTCTGTAACAAAATTTTTTTACTTTAAAAGCAATCAACGTACGGAACACTAATTGCGCAAGTTTAACTTGCACTTGACCGGTTATTTAAATCTGGTAAGTCCTGATCTTCTCTGATTTCTTGCAAAACTTTATGTAGTGTAGATATTTCTTTCTTAATAAAAAAAAATGGTGTATTTTTCTTCTTACTGCGTCTTCACCGACCTCTAAGGGCTCCTTTCCTTTGTGATTCTGAAGTTCGTTGCAAGGACCGCGTTTTCTTTTTTTTAGAAATCTATAAATAAGGTGCTGATCCAACTCCCGTAATGTTGGCACAATTTCACGGACTTGGCGTGTTCGCTGTTGATGCACTAGGGCATCGCGGACGTTAAGTAACATTGTTTTTTGTCGCAGGAAAAATGCAGATTTACAGACTGCGCGGAGTTTGACCGGGGCAAAACTGAAAGTTGAAGCCATCGCTGTTCTGATTTGAACTAAGTATATTATAGGTTCTTGCTTTATTTGTATACTTACACAGAATATTTTTATTGTATACTTAGCTACTTAGGCACCTACTTACCAATAAGTACTTTGGTTAATTATTCCAATAACTGCTAAAATCCCAAATAATTTTATTGTACCTACATTTTATCATTAAGCCTTTATCATACAAATAAGCTATTTAGTTTCATCATTTACTCATTAAAATAAACTTTGAAATGCGTTGATTTATATACCTTATTGTAAAGTTTAGAAGGCATGTAATAAAATAGAAGTTTTGTAAGAAGTAAAATACTACTTAAATTTCCACTTTAGTAGAAATTTAAGTAGTGTTTTACTTCTTGCAAAACTTCTAGTTATGGATCTCCACCAAGTATAGGCTGAATCAATCCAAATGTAATAAAATATTTTTTAAAAAAAGGTCGCACTCTTGTATAGAGATAGAAAATCAAGGTGTTTAACACTAAAAATGCAAACAATTAGTAGAGAAATTTCAGACGCTTATGGTTTATGACATTTTAATGTTTATAACCCATGTTATGTGCTATCAACTCCAAACAAACCGACTTTACAATTAAAATGTTTAGGAACTAAAATTCAATTACTTTTCTTCCATTAACAATTATTTTATGAACAGTCCTTTTGTGAGCATTTAATGTATAGTTGTAGTGGAATTTCTTCGAGCATAATTCGCAAGTAAAACTCGGTTGTTTCCCACATTCGTATTTAAGATGAGCAGTTAGATGTCTGCTATGTTTGTAGCTTTTCTTGCATATTTCACATGTATATCTCGGATGTAGCATTTGAAAAAATAGCGCTGAAACAAAATATATTAAATATTTCTTAAAATTTAAAAAAAAAAAAAAACTGAGGAGTCAAGTTTTATTGGATAATCAATTTTTGTGTTGCTTGCCAACTTTTCACCATAAAAAAGCCCACATATGTTACAACTCACTCATATTGAACACGTTTTGTAAAGTTTTAACTGAAAATTGTATCATATGTGTACGATTTACCAATCAATGCAATATATTACACAAACAACACAAAAGCTTTTATTTGTACATAATACACCAACAATAGTTAATCATACAATCTTTGGTAGTTTTTAATTGGCTAAAAAAAACAAACCCTTGGTTTTTAAGTAAAAACCAAAAACAGTCCAAACCAATCCAGTACAGAATTGGGATGTATAACTTTAAAATGAGTTTTTAGGATATCTTTTCTACAAAATTTTCGGTAACACTTAGGGCAAACAAATTTGGGCTGTACGCCGCATTCGTGGTGAACGTGTCGACTTAGACTGGTCTGATTCTTGTAAAATTTGCCACATCTTTGACAACGAAAACGGGCTTTAATAGCTAAAAATTAATAAAAGCTTAATATTGGGAACATTTACAATCTGTCAAGTAAGAACGTGTCCGCGATAATTCATTTTTGGTAGATGCAATTCTGGCGATTTAATAAATAACCGGTAGAGGGAACCTTTGTCTACGACGCATTTTAGCAAAAGTGTCAGTCGATTCCGAACTTTCGTCGAAATCACGTAAAATCCAAAATAAGTCACTTGTTTGAGCCTCTCTTTGTGCCAATCCAAACGGGCCTAAAAAGACGCATTCCGCGGCCGCTAAATATATTAAGAAGTCGGTGTCGTTTGTAAATAAGTGAAACGAGACGAAAAATGTCGACGACTTGCCAAAAAGTGGCTCGGTAGGCAAAGTCACGCCGAAAATCGAAAAATGAATCGTGTCTTTGTTTTCACAGGACCCGAAATTGACGCTGCGTCATCAAGAAGTGGCAAAGTAAAGAAAATCTAATTCGAATGTGTCCCATGAGATCCATTCGACAACATCTTCGTACTCATGATGTCAAATTCCGAAGCACGTTGAAGAAACATTCGCTGGGCGAAAATCACATCGCGAAGCGGCTCGCTTGGGCCCACGATAAAATACTAAAGTGGCTCTCACAATCTCCAGACGCCAACCCTATTGAAAACGTTTGGTTCCTTGTAAAGAGAAAGCTCAGAGAAAATTTTTCTTGAGAAGGTGCTTCTTAGACTCTGAGGTCTTTACGCAACAGGATTTGACAGTATGCAGAAGATCTCGTCGACAAAGCATGCCTCAAAGATGCCAGGCGATTATAGTGATGGAGTAGACAATTGGATAACTTACTTAAGTAAAATTGGGTGCCGTTGTTAACACAAAGAATGACACCAAAGAATACATTGACCAAGAATGTCAAAAAAAAGAAAGAGGACTTTTTTATCGAAGACGTCGGAGAACACATTTTTTCAAGAATACGAAAGGTCTCGTTCCTCACTTGACAGAGTGTACAAAGTAACAAAAAATTTTCTCGATTGTCCACATTATGTGTTTTTAGCAGAATGAACTCAATACAGTTTTTCATGGAAGTTCTTTACAATCCAACACTCAATTAAGGTAATAAATAAGACGAGAATATGGACGCCAAATCCACCAAACTTGTTATAAGGTGGTTTTAAGGTATTTCTTACGAGAAGACAGAGAGAGCATTATGTTAGAGAAAGACGCGAAATAATTTTGTTTCCAGGGTATAATAAATGTGGCAACGTAGCTTCTCGCTTGCTTCCCGCCGCATGCAATCACGTGTTATTTATAATAACCTTGATACTTTTACATGATATACAATAAAAATTATGTTTAATTAGAACGATACTTTGGATTATTTATTAAAAATACATCAGTTATTAAGTATGTATAACTAAATAAATGCGAGTGCGAGTTTCTTTTAAAAGAAAATCCGATCAGTATGATGCATATACTCCGGAAGCTCACGACCAAGATGCGACCTCATCGAAGAGTGGCAGATAATGGTATTACTTTGTTAATTATGCCCCCCTTAGTCCCTTTAGGTAGTTTGAAGCCTCAAGTCTGGTTCCTGTTCCTGGAAATGCGCTTTAAAGCTGCAAGAAAAAGTTGGGAACGAACTCATCGCTGAGTTGGTAGATATTCTGGGTATAACTTCATTTCTGTGAAATATGACTGAAAAATGAATATCTACCATGGTCAATCGAAAGTTATAACGGTTCAAAGTTGCAGAAAAATGGACCCACCTGAACCCATAGAGGAGCGAATAAAATTTGTTTTAATATGTTCGTTGAGGTTTGTAGATACTAAAAATAACAATCAACGCGCGCGCCCATCCTGTAATTTGTTTTTCTCTCAAATACTATACACATGCGCCAGTGTCTCGAGAGACGCTCAAATCACCATTGAAACAGTTACAAGCAGATTAACATATTTATTTAATTTGCAGTGTAATTTCGCTCTATATTTTTTTATATTTAACATTTGAATTTATGTTTATATTTATTATTTAAAATTTATATTCAAAAGCCCCAAAACCTCTTTTAATATGTATGTAATTACGAAAATTTAAAAAAAAAAGTTTTTTTGGTAGCTATATTGGATAGAACATTTGAAATTTTTGACATGACAGACAATAAGAGTAATTTAAAAAACCTCAAAAATCAAAATTTTAAACACTTAAATCTACAATAATTTTTGCCGCATTCGGTTAATACCAATACAACAATGACCGAATACTCCATCAGCCACCCGGGGTTTCACTGTGTTCGTTTTAAATTTTGGGCCACTCGAGTATACTAAATGTTTTTTTTTGGGTCGCAGAATCCGATCTGCAATTAGTTTTTTGAAAAAGTGACCTATTAATTATTATTAACAATTTTTTAAGCAATTATCTAAAAAAAGGAATTTGAAATGATTTTTTTTATACTAGCAAAATCTAATTTTATTAAGCGCTCTACCCAAATTTTTTTAGATGTATTTCGACCCACTGATTACGAACTCAAGTCTATTTTTGCAAAAACTTTTTTATTGTTATAAACAATTTATTATAAACAATTATGTTAATAAACAGAATTTCATAGAATTTATCTCCATAACAGCAAAATCTAAGCTTTTTACTAGCTCCATCCAAGTTTTTTAGATGAATTTTTGACCTGTTGCCTGAATTTCTAATCCATTTTTCCAATTTATTAAAATTAAAAGCTAATCAGTTTATTTATATACAGTTAAATAAAAACATTTGTGTTAAATTCCGAAGAAAAATTAATATAATTCTAGTAAATTGTCAGTAATAATAAAATGATGAGTTTTTGAAAAAATGAACAGAGAATTTAAATTTAGCGAGTTAAATAATATCATATTAAGTTACTACAGAAAAAAAAATAATTTATTTGTAACAAAAATTAGTCAATTTTTAACAAAAATGGATTAGAAATTCGACTTTAACGAGTCAAAAAACATATGAACTCATGCATCACAGCTAGGTAATAATGCGAATAGGAAAAATCATTCATTTGTTTATAACTTAAGCTTCACATAAAAAATACAGAAATTTTGCTGATAAAAGCAGGTGCTGGATTTCATGCACATATTCGGGATTTCACCTCGTATTATAGTATTCGAACAGTGGTTCATTTATCTGCCGCTTCCAATGAGTCCAAAAACTCTGCCGGTTTAAAAATTCGTAGAAATTCAAAGAACCAGGATCTAGGGCGGAGAATATTTTTTCACTTCTTTTTGGGTCCTAAACTAATAATATCTCGAATATCTGCACTCATTCATTTTTTGAGTCCATTTTTTTTTCAAGAAAAAAAAGCTTTATTCTCACAGGAACCGGACTTAGTGGCAGATATTAAGGCTATAGTATCCTCACAATACCATATAAAACTGCCACTCTACGATTCATCTACCCTCAATTTCTTGCAAATTTCCCCCGCCATAACCACGGTACTAAACGAAATTTGAATCTATAAGTTGTAATTTTTTAGTTCAGTTCAGTTTGTGATATATTTTACATGCCGCTCTTCGATAAGGCCAAAATATTAGTTATGAGCTCCCGCAGTAGATATGATCCAAAATTTGAAAGAACGCCTGCATCTGCGCGAGCAGTCTTCTTCAAGCTACGTTGCCATAAAAAAATTTCACTTCATAAAGTTTAATAAAAAGTAATAATTATCTAATATGTTTGCAACAACTAGGAGGTAAACTACCTTCATATTTTTAACAAACGAAAGCAAAGTAATTTTTTTATGTATATATAATTTTTTGTGACGTTTTATTTTTTAATGCACATACAACAAAAATTGTAAAAAACGCATGCTTTTGATCGAGGAAAATGTATGGATCTTTTACGTATTAAATATCTGAAACTTTTACAATTAATTATGGCAATACAGCATGATAAACCATCTTTACATTTAAGCAGTGAATGCGTAATGCTAAAATCTATTATTTCGCAAAATTTCAAGCAAAACTACTTTTAACAGTTGCTCGTAAGTAAATACCTTAATACAGGAAAATTTATTACTTTAACGCCTCCGCCTGGCACAGAAAAAAAAATAAGTCTTTCGAAAATTTGAACACAATATTTATTAATACAAGAATAAATTATAAAAAGCTAAATAAACTAGTAAACCAAAATAAGGTATATGGAATGTCTCTTATGTCAAACCGAAAGAATGCAAAAAATATTTACATAACTACTTTTAAATTAAAGACCAGTTTCTCTTGTATTAATTTCTATTGACGCGTGAAGTATACAGAGTACAACACAAGAACATAATTTCTTGGATACAAGTTACATTTTCCGCTTTGATACTTCTTGCTCAAGAATTAAAAACACCCAAAAAATATACTGCTTATAGTTTAGTACATTTCTTAATTCGCATTCTTTCAAATTAAAAAAAGAAAGACATACTTTGCTGTTCGAAAGAATTTTATAATTATAAAAAATTATTGTTTGTTTAACGCCTGATTGAATTTACACAAGAGAATGGAAGATATAGAAAACACGCCTCCCTCTATGCAAATGTGGCAATGAAGTACAAGGGAAAAGACGCCATTTTCAACCAATTCAAAAGCGCCAATTTTTAAAACACAACGTAAATTCAATTTGCAACTTTTATATTTCGATGTTTTAATACAATTAATTCGTTTTTTTTTATTAACTTGTGTGATATTAACGTACTCTTTACAGTATCTATTACCTTAAATTTGTCAAATAGTCCACCAGATTTCATGTGCAGTTGGTTTCATTAATTTCTTACATTTGCTTAAACCACTTGTTCTATTAGAGGTGGGTTTCATATTTTTTAAAACTATTGTATCTACCCAAACAATATTTTAAAAAGTATTCTTTAACAGGAGTATCTTCTTTTTGTTGATATACTTTAAAACATAACAAATTCACATGAAATATTGCATGTTTAATAAGTTTCACAACATAAAGAACGCTGTATAATTAAACATACAAAAACACTCGACATAAATTATTACTACTACGGGGTATGTCATTCATATTAAATACATATAACATTCAGTAAGATACAATAATTTGCATATCTTGTGGCTAATCCTAGCTTGGAAGGCATAATTGCCCCCTATCGGGGATTTTTTGAGACCACTGATCGATAGAAAAGTTGTTCAGCGAGTTGCTAAGAAATACCGCTAGGTAGAACTTTTTGTTAGGGTTCTACCCCACGTATAATATCAATATATCAATGTACGTGGGGTAGACCCCCAATGAACAGCGCTGCCTAACCGTAATTAGTAACTACTCGCCGAATGTAGGTCTGTGGCCTACTATCTCTTCAAAAACGAGGCTTACAACTCCAACTAGAGATCCAAATTATTACATCTTACTGATTCTTTGCGCTAATACAACGAAAAGTACTTTGAGTTTTATTCTCGACTTCGTCAATCCTAGCTCGGCTGATGAGTCGTGATACCCTGAAACGCGTCCCGAGATATATTGACGGGTAAAAGAACGGTGGAAAACTTCTGAAATATAAAATTTGTACAATTTTAGTAGTTTACATTGTTTTGTAAAGCTAATATTGTTGGCAATATCCGCCTCTTTATTTCTCTCGACTATAAGACTGATACCGGACAACGTCCGGCTTTTTTAATATATCGCAAACAAGAATGAGATATTACGTAGAGAAATTAATTGCTCAATATATGATTAAATTGCTCAGAAGTGTGGAAAGTAACGATGTGGTTAAAAATGTTATTTTCTCCTATACTAGCCACCATATCAAAATTAAGATGCATACACGTCCATACGTACTCTCATATACCCTATGAGTTACAAATGACAATTCAATATCTCTTATCTTAGTCCAGCATTTTAGATAAAGGTCGTATAATTACTTAATTCTAAAATAACTTTATACTTAATGTAATATTTTTTTAGTCTTATGCGTTTCCAAAAGGCACAGTCTTTTTAACTACAACTTAAACAGTATTTCTATTACTAATATGGAAAACATAAAACCTAAACTTAAAAATATAATTCAAAGTACTAAAAAATAATTTATTAAATGGCACCGTGTTCTTAAAGGACTCCGCACTAATCTTATGGAAAATGGGGCCCGGACAATTATTTTTTATATTTCATTTTTTGTAGCTTTTGTAGCCCTGATTAAAAGTCCTGGTTTAGGCGCTAACGCTTCTGGAATCCCTAAAATTGCAAGAGACCCAATACATGTATCCGAATACACTTATTGACTGAAACTTTCACATATGCTCACACAAAAACGTAGATACTTTTACGTATGTCTGTACAATTGTTCTTACTTCAAATTAACATAAAAACAATTCATCTTTATTAAGTTATAACTGGCTGTTTTTACAACTGTACCCACAAATATAGAAAATTGCCAGATATAACTTTAAAAAATGAATTTTTTTTATGCTAATTTAAAGGACAAAACCGATACTTTACAAAGATCTAATATTATTTATAACATCTCATGCCAGTGTGGTTTGGTCTATGTCGGACAAACGGCACAAAAGCTCTCTAAGAGACTAGCTCGACATAGAAGTAATAGCAAACATAAACCTAACGCAACAAGTTTAAGTTTACATGTCAACAGTTAGATCATAGAGTACAATACACTAACAGTTTCATTCTGGATGTTGAAACCAACTATTTTAGAAGAAGCGTTCTGGAAATGTGCTACATAAAAACGTGCAAAAACAATCTCAATCATAAAAAAGACATGGAAGGATTGAGCTCTATTTACACTTATTTGCTTACACAGAATCACACACATAAAGTAACGATTTCTATGAGAAAACTAATTTCGAGTAAAGTAGACGTTCCTTTTTCCCTTTCTAAATGCGTTGCGTAACTTTTTGGAATTTTTTTTTTCAAATAAAAAAATAATTTCTCCAATAAAAACATGTTGCCGAAATGTTAGACTCCAACCTTAAGAATGCAAACTTGATGCTTCTTGTTGTCCTGCTGACGAAATCTCGTACCAACAATAGCCGGTGGCGGACTAAAAATCACTATAACTTACTAAACGTTACGTCAAATATAAATTTAAAAATGCAGCACCATTTAGGCGTCATAATATTTCTCTCTCACAGTTGGGTTTGGTTCTAAAACGAACCTTTAAAAATGTTATTATTATAATATAATAACATTATTCTAGTTCTTAAGATCTTTATAATTCTCCAAATGAGCTGTTCTCGTGTTCTTTGTATGATTGTATTCGCTACCTGGATAGTGAAATGCTAAACATACATACGTAATTAGAAAAAAAAAACCTGTTAAATTTTGTAAGTATACATATACATACAGATATCACATGTCCTGACGAACATGTTAATTTTCCTTCTGTCGTTTGTTTGCATTTCAGTATCCAGAAGAAGCTACCAATTAGGCAGTGAAAGTTTGATTAAAAAAATAAAATACAGAAACTAGAGCCTAAAGATCTTTAATTGCTCAGCTCTATTTCCTTATAAGGACGTTTCCCAAAGTTAAATTTTCGATTGTTATATATATATATATATATATATATATATATATATATATATATATATATATATATATATATATATATATATATATATATATATATATATATATATATATATATATATATATATGTTATATATATATATATATATATATATATAATATATATATATATATATATATATATGTAATCACGCACACAACAATCATGAACACTGAATGAAATCAAGTTATGCACATCTTTACATTTATACGCAGATATTGGTAAGACAATCTACTTAGATATGGTCATCGCATCCAGGATAACGCTCTGCATTCGGCCAATTAGGCACAAGTTGAAGCTTACTGATATATACAGTAATCTTGTATAAAAAGTCTCTGGTAAGTTCTAGGGATTCCAGAAGCGTTCACGCTTAAACCTGGGCTTTTAGCATTTGTGCCCGTGGAGACTTTTAATCAGTACTACAGAAGCTACAAAAAAAAGCAATATAAAAAAAAATGGTCGGACTCCACGTTCCATAAGATTAGTAACGGGGGAACTTTATTAACCGATGGATTCCTACGCTAAACTTAAGTATGTACCCTAATTAATTTAAGTTCTAAAACTAAAAAAAATACAAATAAACATGATTATACTTAATTATTTCAAAACAAACAACTAAAACTAAAATTTTCTCAATTCCTTCATTCAAAGAAAACCAAATTTTTTAGGTAATTTTTTCTATATTGATGTTATTGAAAATTATGAGCTTTTCTCATATGCTGCATCCATTTTCCTTTCGTGAAAAACACGTGATCGCATTTAAAACACTTGATACCACTAGAATCCGATCCAAGGCATATTTTCTCGTGATTTTCCATCAGGTATTTTCTTTTAAATAGTCTGTTGCACATTTTGCAAGGAAAACCTATGCGATTTTCTTTAGCCATGTGTAACTCCATGTAATGGCGTTGGACGTGATCTTTTCTTTTAAACTGTTTGCCGCATGCAGTGCAAACGTTATCGGTGAATTGCATATGGCGGAAAATCTGCGATAAATGCATCTGTTCGGGAAGGCCTATAAAACAAACACACAAAAATGCTTTATATATTTATATTCTATACAGATCCGTGTTATATAACTACCCACTTACTGAGACAAACAACTGTTAACCGTAACCTTCTACTAAACCATAACTCAAACTAAAATATAAATTTATGTATATATATATATATATATATATATATATATATATATATATATATATATATATATATATATATATATACAGTTGACACTGTTTATAGTGTGAAAAACTTTTATATGCAATTTTTTCAAGACCTACAATAGCAATATATACGATTTTCTTTTTAGTGAAAAACTTTCTATAGTGAAATTTTGGTCACTATATAGAGAGTCGACTGTATATATATATAATATATATATATATATATATATATATATATATATATATATATATATATATATATATAAATGTATAATTTTTGCAAATTAGACTTTCTTTTAGTCAATTCTTTTAATATAATAATCAGTATTCTGAAAAATATTATGCACTCCAGTAACAGAGAGATTTTGCAACACTTATTTCTCACATGCCTTTGCTTTTATCGTTATCTCACGCACGCGCAGTATTAACGTGAAGGAATTGCACTTTCACACTACGGCAATTGCAATAAAAAGTAAGGATAGGTTAGTATTCATCTTCTATAAACTTAGTGGTTTTTTTCATTTATTTTATGGTTGAGCACACCGGTTATTAATATTTGTTGGGTCAACATAAGTTTCTAAGCTAAAGTTGTGTCTATCACTTCCTCCAACGAATCATTCTCGTTCCACAGACATCGACGGGTCGTGCGTTGAATTAAAAAAAATCCTTAAATTTATAAACGATATACACTAACCTAACCTGTCTCTTATTTTTTTAAGGCGACGCACAGTGGGCCAGGAATTTGATTTTTCGTTCAAAATTGTCTAGAGCCGTGAATTATTAACGAAATCAGACATTTTTTTTAAAATACTCGTAAGCAAATTCCGGACAAACATAAGGAAGCCGATTTGAAAAACATAACCTCAAAATTTTGTTAAATTGGAAAAAGTAGCACGGAACCCGGAGATGAAATTTCAAAGTGTACGTGATTTGAAATTTACGAGTTCAAAACTGGTTCATCGGAGGTTTCTGGCGCCGCTAAATCTATTTTCGGTGTGATGATTTTTTGATCATATACACCCTTTTAGAAATTATGATATTCACCTGAATTAGAGTTTCGCATTCAAAACTGATCCCTCGGGGGTTTCTGGGACCGCTGAATCTATTTTCACATTTTGATCACATGCACCCTTTTGAGTGGTAAAAATGGGGGTTGGAGGGGGAGAAATTATGTTATTCTCCCAAATTAGAGTTCCGCGTTCAACACTGGTTCCTCGAGGGTTTCTGGGGTCGCTGAATCTATTTTCCAACCCCCATTTTCACCCCCTTCAAAATGGTGCATATGATCAAAACGAAAATAGATTCAGCGACCCCAGAAACCCCCGAGAAATCAGTTTTAAACGCGAAACTCTAATTCAGGTGAATATTGTAATTTCTCCCCCTCCAACCTCCATTTTCACACCTCAAAAGGGTGCATATGATAAAAATGAAAATGAATTCAGCGACCCCAGAAACAACCGATGAACCAGTTTTGAACGTGTAAACTTTATAAAGATTTGACACTGCGTGTGTTGTGTCATCAACAAGTGTCAGACGCGCTCGAGTGATAAACTGGAAAAGTGTGTGCATAGTGTTGTGTTGTAGTGTTCAATATGCCGAAATTTATACCGAACAAAGAACATTCGCGGACAGCATTAATTTTTTGTTTTCATTTGAAGAAAATTCTGTTGAATCATACCGATTACTTCGAGAAGCTTATGGTGAACATGCGCAAGCATACGTGTGAACGATGGTTTCGGCGTTTCAAAAGTGGTGACTTTGATGTTGCAGACAAGGAACGTGGAAAACAGCTAAAAAAATACGAAGATGTGGAATTGCAAGCATTGTTGGACGAAGATGATTCGCAAACACAAAAAAAACAACTCGCCGAGCAATTGGGCGTTAGTCAACAAGCTGTTTCCAATCGACTACGAGAGATGGGAAAGATTCAGAAGACCGGTAGATGGGTAGCACATGAGTTGAACGACAGGCAAATGGAAAAGCGCAAAAACAAGTGTGACATTTTGCTCGCTCGGTACAAAAGGAAGTCGTTTTTGCATCGTATAGTTACAGTTAAAGTGGATTTATTTTGAGACTCTCAAGCGCAAAAAATCATGGGTAGACTCAGGCGCACCATCCACATCGACCGCAAGACCGAATCGCTTTGGCAGAAAGACGATGCTCTATGTTTGGTGGGACCAGAGAGGCGTGCTCTATTATGAGCTGTTAAAACCTAGGGAAACGGTTAATACTAAACGTTATCAACAACAATTGACCGATTTGAACCGTTCGCTGCTTGAAAAAAGGCCAGAATACCGAAAGAGGCAACACAAAGTCATTTTGCTTCATGACAATGCTCCATCACATACGGTAAAAACAAGTTCGCGACACGTTTGGAAGCACTCAGCTGGGAAGTTCTAAACCCCATGCAGGCTTACTCACCAGACTTGGCTCCTTGGGTTACCACTTGTTTGCATCGATGGGTCACGCACTTGCTGAGCAGCGCTTTGGTTCGTACGAAGATGTGAAAAAAATGGCTCGATGAATGGTTCGCAGCAAAAGGGGAAGATTTTTGCTGGCGTGGTATTCACAAATTGCCCGAAGGATGGGAAAAATGTATAACAAGCGATGGAGGATACTATGAATAAAGCACTTTTTATCATTCTTCCGAATTTAACATGTTTTTTTAGAAAAAAATCTACATTTCATACTTGTACACCTGGTATCTGAACTTCGAAATTTCACCTCCTGTTCTGTGCTACCTTTTGCAATGTTAAAAAATTTTGAGGTTACATTTTGCAAGTACGTTTGTTACGTTTGTTCGGAATGCGCTTACGAGTATTTAAAAAAAATTGTCTCATTTCGTTAACAATTGAGGGCTCTAGACAGTTTTGAACGAAAAAAAACAGATTCCTGGCCCACAGTGCGACGCTGCCATATGCTATGAAGGTTTAAACTGAGAATATTTTGCAAATTTTTGATGATAAGTATCAATGATTTTTTTAATTATATCAACTGAAAAATTTTCGTCAACCGAAAAGGCAGAGGTGTGTAGGTAGGTCTTTTCTCAAAAGTTCTTAAATCACTGTAATCGGGTAAATGCACGTAAAGATATATATAATTTTTTTTTTAGAAAGGCTTAAACCGCGTATTTCATTATGGTCCGACGTACCTAGTCTTTAACACATTTTCGATTTGTCGATTCATTTCTAAAACAATAAAAAAATTAATGAAAACAAATCACAAAAATTACTTCACTTCTCCACTTCGTTAATATAAAGATACTCAATAAGGAAGTGCTTATTTTAAAAAAGTTTTATTATGTGCAATTTCTTCGCGTTTATATTTTGCGATACGATAATGCTAAACGCATGTTGAAAATAAGCATTGCAAAGTCTCTCTGATATGTCTGTTAATATTTTACAGAGTTGTAAATTTGACGTGACAATCATCAACGACACATTTCCAATGTTCATGTTCTCTAAAACTGTATTTGAATTGAAAGTAGGAACAATGTTCCCTGATCACATACAGTGGCCCTTAGCTAGAGTCTCATTTGGCATGAGCCATATTTATCGATCAATAATGGATTACAAAACTGACAGATTGTGAGTTGTGCGAGCTACTTATATGCTATCGGTACCGCAGTATATAGCGCTGATTGGTGGGCGTTGCCCTCTTGAAGCTAACATGTACGACCTTCGTATTATTGTGAAGGCAGCAGATTGGTGATGTGTTGATATCTGAAATATTATTACACACTTCCATACAGCTGGAAGGTAAAGAGCATCATCTCTCATGTTTAAGGTGCATTTTTTTTCAAAATTGCAGATTCTCGGATGATTCTTGTTTTGTTGAGTTTTACGGTAGTTATTGGTTTGTAACTCTTAAAATCGACTTCGTAGCCAGTAACTAACTCCACAAAAGAAATTGAAAAGATGAAATAATGATAGAAAATCAGGACACATTCACCATTCTATCTGGTCATTGCAATAATGCCTACATAGGACAAACTAACACACGAACATCTGTAAAGCTTGAAGAATATAGACTTAGCATACTGAAGAAACAAATTATATGAGCTCTCGTTCAAGACTATTTAGCGACAGATCACAAAGTTGACTTTAACAGTTGCGACCTTACAACACAACAAAACCAAAATCATTCGAGAAACTTTCGAAATTGAAAAAAGTGCACTTTAAACCAAAAAGAAGATGCTCCCAACTTCCCAGCTGCATGAAATGCGTAATAACACCAAAACGACCACACTAACCCTAATGAGGCAATACCGACCAATCAGCGCTTTAACTTCCGGTTTCAACAGTTTACAGTCAAGTATCGACCACTAAGCATCAATAATGCCAAATGAGTTTTTGGTGAAAGTTCCGTAATTTTCCAGTCCACACAACTCTGATAAACAGATGTTTATCAGATATATTATATATATATATATATATATATATATATATATATATATATATATATATATATATATATATATATATATAATATATATCATATATATATTATTATAATATATATATAATAGTCCTTATTTTAACCTTATAGCTATTTTTGTAATGATTTTACTATTTATTTAATCATCTCTCTATTATTAAAGGTAAGGGGACGTGCACAGAGGAGAAAAGAATTAAACTAACGCGATAGCTAATTTAAGAATGCGTTTTTATTAGTCTCTAACATCACACTTTAGTCTCTATAAACATTTATATGGATCTATTATATTTACAGGTATTAATTAATTAACTGCAGATAAGCCTTGACTAAGGTAATGCCTTTTGAAATACCAAAGAAGGATCATCTGCTCCTAATCTAATTTGCTCAAAAAATATATCTTTCTGTAAGTACATTTTGATTCAGAATATCAACTAAATTTTGACTAGAATATGTTGAGAGTCAGTCTTAAAAAGATCAAATTAAATAAGCTTTACCCTATCAAGTTAATAGGCATTAACACTTATAAAAACAAGGTTATTTAAAAAATGCTGCTTTTTAAGTCAGTACAATGCAAATGTTTTCTGTCATTGTACACTATAAAATTGTACGAAACTTTGTATACTACTTGTCCCATTTGTGCGTTTAAAATCGCGCGCGGGCCACATTCTACGTTCGGACGAACCTAACCTTAGTGTTCTCTGATATGTCCAAGAATCTTATCACTTACCATACATAGGTAATTTTAGATATCATTATTATTTTGATTGTAATTAGGAATATTAATTAAGCAAGTTATCAAAATGTACCCTTTTTGAGATTTTATTATCTTTTTGTAGTTTCATTTATTAAGAGTTTTGATACTTAGACAAATAATAAACTCTCTGAACATACAGAAACAATGTACCATAGAATTGTCAGAATAAAAAAAAGGGATGGAAATCCACTGTTAAAATGTGTAAAATCCAGTATTTTAAACAAACGGTAACTATAAGCTCCTTCGACTAATAATGCAGGGAAAAATCGAAGACCAGGGAACCCAGGAGGCGAAGGACGTCATGGCTTAACAAACTATGCTTATGATGTACCCAGAGAACCATATCAATGCACCGAGTGGCAATGTTAAAAGTAGAAGTTGCCTTAATGATTGCCAACCGCTGGCGGCAGAAGGCACCATTAGAAGAAAAAACGCAAATTGAAGAGACAATTTATTTTTTCTGCCACAGGGTACCACATTATAGTCCAAATATGCTTAATTGCTATAACAAGTACATTTTTGTTCACAAACACACAAACCAGCTCAAGAAACTGAAACAAAAATATAACAAACAGATATTTCGTCCTCAAAAAATGCACATGTTCAGGTTTGGCCAGCATAGAACCAAAATAAAATTCGTTGATGCCGACCAAAGAACTACAAAATATCCAAAAAATCACACAAGAGGGTGAGGTGTTATTAATCGTGGCACAGAGTAGCTTTTGTAAGTAATATGGCCTTTGAAAATAGATTTCTATAGTAAAAACCGGTTGGTAAGTACTATTTGACATATTGTAGTCTTTAATTGGTTCTCAAGAGCAGCAGTTTTTTTTTTAAATGTTCCCTAAACCGTATCTTACAATACTAATTTATTTTGGTATTCTAAAACGTAATTTTCCCATTCGGTACAGCCAATATGGTGACAAATTACTATGTGCCTCTTCATACTACTCCTCCTGTTAACAGTCTTTCCGCAATGTTGGAAAGAGCAGGTCAACACTTGAACCGTGGTTCCACAGTCGTACTTTTGGTGTATATAAAACGATATCTTCTTGTGGTATTTTTTATTACATGTTTCACAGGTATATTCCTCGCTGAGATCTGAAGAAATATATTTTATAATTTCAAATAAAATTAATTCAAATTATATGTAAATAATAAAAACCAAATACATATATAAAGAAAGGGGTAGCGTTTAGAGCATTGAAAACTTACAGGGTTGTTGACAATATATGGATCACCCCTGAAGAGTTACGCAAATAAGTGTAGTGTTTTTTTACGGAGTGAAATCAAAAGCAAGCGAACATCGCATTTTCAACACACCACACAAACCTAACGTTTTTTTAAAAAACACGCATAAAAGCATTTTCTCTGAAGGGGAATCATTTTGGCAAACATAAAAAGAGAAAAATTTATAAGAAAAGCAGAAACTTACAACATGAGAATACCAGTGGAAAAAAAAAATAAAACAATAATAAAGAACATGCACTGCACATACCTGGGAGTACAGCTAGCAAAAAATCTATATCAAGAGGTACTCAATCAGGAAAATAATGCATGGAGAATATCTGGTTGTTTGAGGGACTTAATATGGGAAAATGCCTGCATGTCTACAGACAGCAGAGTGCGTATAGAACCGTAGTAAGACCGGATCCAACGTATGCAGAAACAAGAGCGGAAACATCTAAAACAACAACCCTCCTGAGAGCTACAGAAATGACAACACTGCGCGGTACGAAGCACAAGAAGAGCTCAAGATTTAAGAGATTGTCCGTTTCGCAAGATCAATACGTCTATACTGGAGAGATCACGACGGTAGGATGCCAGTTAACAGCTGACCAAGATGGGCAAAAGATGAAAAACCAGAAACAAGAAGACCTCCTGGTCGACCACCAAAGATGGCAAGAAAGCTGAACATCTACGTTACAAGAGGCTTAAAAACATACGAACCAAGACCTTGTCTTATAAGAAGAAGAAGAAAGAGATTGAACAGCATGGGGTATCTGTTAAAAATTTAACATAATCAATTTTAATTTATTTGTAATAGTAATAATACTATATTTAGGATTAAATAGGAATTAATAATTAATTTCTTTATTACATGTTTTATTTTCAGTTCCTGGTAATTTTCATGTCTTTGTATTACTATTTTCTTTCGTTTAAATTTTGTTTGTGATAAGATGTAGTTTCCATTCTTGAAAATGTATTTAAGCTAAGGAATCTTCTTTCTATTCCATAAAGTCAAAAAAACACTTAGTTTTAACTTACTATAATTAAAATTCTTCACATAAACCAGTGTCATTGTCAATTTGGGTTGTTGTCTAACGTGCTTAGTCAACTTCGGTGGAAAAAGCATTTCTTCTCCTTTTTTTTAAACGATAAAATCATAAAAATATATAATGACATTTCTGCAATTAGGAATTCTATAAAACTGAAAAATAATATGCACGATGTTAAATTTAACAAGTATGTAAAGTTTGTGTCACATGTTAAAAAACGTGTTGCGCAATTGTTTCTGGATTAATTTCATAAAGAGAAAATAATAAACACAAAATTTTCATTGATCATTTTGGCCTAACTCTTCAAACAAATGGTCCCCTTATAATCAATAACCCTGCATAGGTAATACGACTATTGCATTATGAAACGTGAGATTATTGCAATATCATCAATCCAGATGAAGCAAGGTTTGATTGGTTGGTTATAACTCTTTTTATTAGACACGTGCCTAAAAAACTTTTTAATCGAACTGCTATAAAAAACTTCGCTATCCTATTGATTATACAGTTTTTATGGTTACGAATTCCTTTTTCGGCTACGTCCGATACGGACGTAGCGTAGGCGACCTTCTCGCCTTTGCCTGTGGTTGCTACCTTTTTAAGTATTTCCACAGAAAAAGGAAGCCTACAGTTTAATGCCGGTTCCGAACGGCTAAAGTGAGGGCTTTATTAGGCATGATACTACGGGCGATGACCCCCTTTTCGTAGAGAGGTAATCGTGATCGTAAATTTTATTGTATTTTATTATTCATTTATCTTTTTTTTATTATTATTTCCCGAGACGAGATACGAACTCGGAAAGCAAACACCTTTACTACTACGCTAAGGCCGCATCTTATGCTAAGGTTGCCTCTACACTTACCTAATTTTGTTAGAGTACTTTAGTCCGCACCGTAGGAAAAAAAGGCTGATCCCAAAATTAGCAAGTTTTTGCAGCTTCCATAACTTTGAGACAAAAAAGCAAACTTAACATACAAGCTCTTAAATTAAAGCTAATTAAAAATCTAGAAGGACATTTTTTTCCATTTATTTATTTAGGGGTAATTATCCCCTATTTTGAGGGTGAAAAGGGCGAAAATAAGTAAGTTTTTAATGCGTAAATGTGTAACTCATGAAAATAGGTCACTTTAATTATTTACATGTTCTTTACCCATTACCGTATAGTCAAACAAAAACCACCCTCGAAAAGGGAGTCGCAATTAATAGGAAATCCTGCCATACTCACAAACAAGACTCCCAAGACTAGGAAAAAATACAAAGAAATAATCAAAATACTGATAATATAGGTGTGGACTTATACGTCTTCCAAACTTATCCCTAAGCGATAACCACACCCTAAAAGGGGGTTAAAATTCATGTTGGTACTATTTTAACCTAAAAAATAACTTTTAATTTTGGGGAAAACAAATCTGCATTTTTTTAGCTTGAAGACTTATGCTGGATATATAAACAATAGAATATCCTTCTTATTGTAACCTCCTTTTAGAGGGTAGTTTTTAATTTATTATACGGTATTGGGTTCAAAATATGTAAATGTTTTCATAAATTACACATCATAAATATATTTTTTTTATTTTCTGTTAAAAACTTATTTATTTTCCCATGTTTAACCCCCAAAATAGAAAGTAGTTACCCCTAAATAAAAAAAATTGAAAAAGTGTCCTTCTAGATTTTTAATTAGGTTTAATTTAAGTTATGAAGGTTCCAAAAACGGGCTAAAATTCACACTTTTTTACGGTTACTCTTTATTTCTCATTCAATAAGCAATTGTGAGTATTAAGTTATTAGGAAACATTTAAATTTAAAAAAATTACAATTATACATTAATTTTAACAATAAGATGAGCATTAAAATCTAACACATATTAATATTTTATTATAAACCTAAAAAGTTATTGTCACCATCATTTATTTTGTTGCTTAATATCATTATCAAATTTGGCAAATTGGATCATGTTCTCAGTAAACACTTGAATACAATGCTTAGCAAACAGATGCCTTTTTACATGGTGCTTCCTCTTAGCACCGTAAGAACAGTCTTCAATAGTACAAAAGAATTTTCGGTCTCCACAATCGTACTTCTGATGCATGTATAGGGAATCTTTCTTTTCGTAGTACTTCCCGCATTTTAAACAAAAGTGTGGACTAACTTTTGCTAAAACAAATTATTTAAAACAGTAATACATACAATACACGAAATAAGTTCAGGTAAGTTTAAGACTAAGGAAAACTACCCAAAGATATAAAATTTAAACCAATGTTACATCAACAATTGAACTAAAAGTAGAAACTAAAGAGTAACCACAAAATTAGCCCGTTTTTGCAACCTCTATAACTTTACCATGTTGGGAATGTCGAATCTTTGGTACAATGACACTACTCAGCTTATGTTACCACTACACCAAACACTTTATTTTTGCACTCGACGCGCTTTTTGCTAACCATGTTAGCTTCATCAGGAGCGATGATTGACTAAAGCTAAACTACAAATCTACCCTATTTATACTTAGCCTAACACCTGAATTACTCAGGCGGAACTAATGGCATTGGTCAGCTTCAAGGGCATGTTCGACAATGCTAGACTTTTCAATTATACTGTATTTTAAATGTGCTAATTGTTCTTTAAATTGTGTTTTAATTGACCTTTTAGTTTGCCCAACATACTTTTTGTCGCAATCATTACAACTAATTTCATAAATTCCACTTTTCTCACAATTAGGAATGTTGTCTTTGGGATTTCCTAAGATATTCCTCAGATTATCTGATGACTTATAGACTAAGGTAAGGCTTACCTTATGCGCAATTAATCGGGAATCCTGCCCTACTCACAAACATGACTCCAAAAACTAGGAGAAAATACAAAGGAATAGTCAAAATACTGAGAATATAGCGCTGGACTTATACGTCTCCCAAACTTATCGCTAGCGATAACCACCCCCTAAAAGAAGGTTGAAATTCATGTTGGTGCTATTTTAACCTAAAAAAAGAACTTTTCATTTTGGGGAAAAATCTTATTTATTTTCACAATTACGATAGGGTGTAGTTACCTCCAAATGAAAAAAATTGAAAAATATGTCCTAAATTTTTAATAAGCTTTAATATAAGACCTTTTGCGTTAAGTTTGCTTTTTTTTGTCTCCAAGTTATGAAGGTTGCAAAAACGGGTTAATATTCACCCTTTTTTGCGGTTACTCTTTATAGTAAAGTTCTATATTTTTAGAACACCTCTTGGCCCCGGATTATACCGAGATAATATACTTACCTACCTGAGAAAATAGGGCAGATTATTTTTTTAATTACCCTAGTTTTGTGGAACAAATATGCAAGCTTGTGTAGTTGTTATCAGATGCATCGGCGGAGTATATATTTCCTTCTTGCTTTATCACACACAAGCCGGATAAAAGACCATCTTCAATAATAAAACGTTCCAATTATCTCTAAAAATATTTTTTTCTGCAAGGTAAAGTACTGCCAAAATGCAACAATACAACTTTTTTCCCAAGTAGTTTTTCTTCTCTACTTACTAGGCGAAAAGTCCCGAGACTTTTTGAGAGATGGCAGCATAATCAAAAAGAAAACCATATGATTTTTAATTAGTGTCAACTCTTGGATGATTCGTGTAAAATTTTCATGACATTTTGTCTACAGAGTTACAGCCAGTGACCCTACTTTTAATTTTTGGAAAACGATGCAACAAGAAGCTTTTTGATGGGAAATTGTTCTAAATGACAGCAAAGTGAAAGTGAGAGAGACAGCTGACTTCGTGACGATATCAACAGAATGCGTGAGGCATATTTTGCATGAATATTTGCATATGAAAAAGCTCTATGCCAGTTAGGTGCCGCGTACTCTCACAATTGAATAAAAATAATAACGTGCCGTTTATGCATCGATTCGTAACAATGGACGAAACATGAATCCACCACAAGAGGCCTGAGTCCAACAGGCAGTCCATAGAGTGGTTGGAACAGCATGAAAGCCCACCGAAGCATCCAAAAACACAGACATCAACTGGAAAGGTTTTCGCAAGTATTTTTTGGGACGCGCATGAAATAATCCTGATTGACTATCTTGAAAAGTGGCGAACAATCACCGGAGATTATTACATTGGATCACTGGAGTGTTCGAATGGTAAAATTAAGAAAAAAAGGTAGCGTTTAATGAAGAAAAAAGTACTGTTTCACCAAGATACTACACCAGCCCACAACCCTCCATAAAATCGATGGTGAAATTGGACCAACTGGGCTATGAATTACTACCTCATCCGCCATATTCATCAGATCTGGCCCCCAGCGATTATTATCTCTTTCCAAATTTGAAAGGGTAACTCAAGGGAAAGAGATTTGGCTCAAATGAAGAAGTTGAAGGGGGAGGAATGGGAAGCTGAGGCTAATTTTAGAGAACGCGACAAATTGCACTATAGGGTCTGTCCGGAAAGTAATGTCACCGATTTTATTGTAGAGCGACTGTACGTCGCAGCGCGCCCTACCCGCCGGGGATGGGTGGAGGGGAAGTCAGTTATCGAGCGAGTGCTTGCTCAGTTGTCTCAGTTCTCGGAGGGTAAGGATAGACGATTTCATGAACCTCTGTTTCGTCTCTTGTACAAGTCGCTCACTGGAACAAAGATATGCGATAAAATTTTGTGTCATACTCGGTAAGTCTATAGAGGAAACTTTTCCAGTGATTCAGCAGGTCTTCGGGGATGAGTGGTTTATCACAAATGCAAGTCTATATATGGCACAAGGCGTTTTTAGAAGGCCGTGAAGAGGTCGACGACGAAACCTGCGCTGGACGCCCATCAACCTCCTTAAACGAAGAAAATGTGAAAGAACTTTTGCAAACAGATCGTCGAATGAGTATTCGTTTAGTGGTCAACATGGTAAATATTCCAAAAACTATCGTCATCAGACATCAGCTACGATTGCAAACTTCACCATGACACTGCCTTCATCATGACCAGCTACCTGGCCAGATCTAACGAGCAACGCTGTCTCAGCCACCCTACAGTCCCGTCGTGGCTCCCCCAGACGTCTTTTTGTTTCCTCGCTTGAAATCCCCCCTGAAAAGACATAATTTCAGAACAGTTGACGACGTGAAAGCAGCTTGTATAACGTCTTTAAAAGCAAGTCTTGAACAGGCCTTCCAGGACGCCTTCGCAGCTTGGAAATCGCGCTGGCAAAAATGTATCGAGGCAAGAGGAGATTATTTTGAAGAATTTTAATGTACTATACCGATCTGGTCAATAATTTTTTTTAATCGACTTGGTGACATTAGTTTCCGGGCAGACCATGTATATGAAAGGTAAGGTCGCTGGAATAAGTGTATCGGAAACTATGTTGAAGAATAAAATCGACTTTTGGCAGAAGCACTGTATTTTCTTCAAAAATCTCAGGACTTGTCACCCCTAGGGAGCGCCGCTAGACTGAATGTCTATTTCTAAACTGTCTAAATGAGTAAATTAAAGTATAATGTGTTACGTAAGGACTTTATTACATGGTTTTAAACATAATATAACACCTCAATGTGTGCCAGAAAAATTTTGGTGTAGATCATAGTATTGATTGGGTGGTAACGTCTTTTCTTCATTATTATTTACTTAAACAGCAGATAATATGACAAATTACACATGAAGTACCAAAATTTTTGAAGCCGTCATTGAGTAACACCTAATCTAAAACACTTCCTTAACTGAAAAAGCTGCATTAATATATTGTAAACGATTTCACAACAATATACATAGTCTTAGTAAAAAATTAGATTTTAAGTAAACATCAGCTACTATATATACAGTGCCCCCCAAAAGTTCGCCTTATTATTATGGGTTATAGATCAAATTCAACACTGGCATGAGCTCTTGCTTAAAATATGATAAATCACCATATTTTCAAAGTAATTTCTGTTATCTGTAAAAATAGGCGTGTTTTTAATCGCCGAAAACGGGCTTGTTTATCAAAATATCAAAAAATATTATAAATATAAGTTATATCTCTGTTAATGTTACCGTATACAATATTTTGTTATTTAGCGAAGTTTAAACAATTACATTTATTAAATATTTGCGAAATTTTTAAAAACCACTCTAATTTTCTTATCGGTAATCTTATCGCATTATTAAGGTCAAAAACCTACATATTGCTTTCAAAATCTTTTTTTTTTTCAATAAAATCATACATATAGAACTTTGAAGCTCTGCTATATTTCATAAAAAATTGACGTAATATGAAAAACATATGGTTATATCAGACAATGATTTCTCTAGTATGGTTTTATTTAATTGAGCTTCGTATTCCTTTTGTTTTACAACTTCCTCATCTAAAAGATCCTTTTGAACATCTTTTACGAGAAGTTTCCTTAGATTCTATAGTTTAGTCGCGGTGGAAAATTGTAATTTTCTTTTCTCTCTATCTATGTTAGTCGAGGTTGTAGGAATGGGTTCACAGACTATCGTTCTTTATCACTTCCATCATCAATAACATTATCATCATCATCATAATCAGAGTCTTCTGTTATTATTTTTAATTCAGGTGGTTCAGGTACTGTATCATATTTTTGCCTAATGCTATTAATGATTATATAATTAAATCAAATTTACCCTCCCCTCCTTTATTAATTTGATGTCAACATACGAATAAATAAAAATCAACAATCTGCTTTATACATATAATAAAAATTAAGGCCACGTTGGGATTTTCATATATTTGGCACAATTATACTACACAACAGTTATTACCACGACACCGAATACTTATTTTTACCCTCGACGCGCGTCTCGCTAACCGTATTAGCATCATCGGGACTGATGATTGACACCACATACGATTAAAAACCAAATTATTTATACTAAGATAAATAGTCTAGTTTTCAGTTACGGGTATAGTCAACCATCACCCCTGATGATGCTGACATAGTTAGTGAAACACGCGACGAGTGGTAATCAATGAATTTAAGGGATAAATAATTTTAAAAGTTTAAAGTTCATTCTGATATTAAAAAATCTAAATGAAACTCCTCACGTTTATTACGAGTATGTTGGTGTGCTGTTTTAATTTTATTTATTATGCAAATTTAAGTAAATATTTATTCCATATATATATATATATATATATATATATATATATATATATATATATATATATATATATATATATATATATATATATATATAATATAAAAAAAAAAATATATTTTCTAGAAGAGATTGAACATCATCACTATAGACTTAAACAAATGATTTAGCTTTTAAACCGCATTTTTATTATTTTAAAAAAAAAATTTCCTCCTAAAATCCTGAATATTAAGGAAAAACAACATTTTGCAACATCTGCCTTTCTTGCGATGTAGGTCATGGAAACAATTCAATGTCTGCCGCCGTGAAAATAATTAACTAATTAACTGACTCTGCCGTTACTTGATGGAAATTCATATTCAATGAGAATAAAACACTAAATTTTTAGTAAAATTTTCACTTTTATTGGTTTTTATACTTGACACGTGTTTCGGTAAAACATTAGCGTTATCAAAAGTTTGCAAATAGAATGAAACAAATATTTTTCAGTCATTGAAAGATGTTTATTTCATTCTATACTCATACTTTTGATAAAGCTGATGTTTTAGCAAAACACATGTCAAGTATAAAAAAATCAATAAAAGTGGAAATTTTACTAAAAATTTAGTGTTTTATTCTTATTAAAATAATTAACTATTCTATTATTTTATAGAAATTCAAAAATTGCTCCAGGTATATTGTAATCATATTTTTTATTTATTCTTATTTTCACAGCAACATTGATTTGTGATAATATACGCTATATGAAATTTTGAGATTACCTGAAGTCTACATCTTTAACAGAAGGTTAAAGTAAGTTTTGGCTTTTACTGAAATTGAATTCTAAGAAACATTGTGATTTGAGTGAGAAAGAAATAATTTTTTCAGTTCGCGGAGTTTTTTTTTTCAGAAAGTTTGCCAACATTAAAAAAGTGTTACAAATTACAATTTGTAATTAAAATTTTCTTTACTTATGTAGATGGATAGAAAAAAACTAGTTTTTAGACTCCACGAAATTTTAACAAACAAACCCGTTTTCGGCGATTTTTTGAAAAAATGGCAATATTGACAGATAAAAAAAGTAACTAGACCATCTCCAAGTAACTTTGTGCCACAATTGAGTTTCAACGAAAACCCATAATAAAAAGTATTCTCACAGGATGCGAACCTTTTGACGGACACGGTACATCAAAATAAACAGAAAAATATAAAGTTAAATAAATTTCTACCGAATAAAAAAAAGTACTTAATTTTCAAACAAATATAAATGTATGTACAAGTTTAAATATACATATCAAATTTTGCAACACTGACCAAGTAATAATTTTACTGTTCACGGCAACTAGGTCGAAGCCCCCACTAATTTTTATGAATTAACCGATCCAAAAATAATTTATTATGTTTCGAATTTGAAATGTTATGCGGAATCCTGAAATTTTACGATTCCTGCGATATTACTACCACTTTTCGGATGTGAAGCATGCACAATTTTTATGCATTGGTGAAATTAATATAAATAAATAATTATTTGTTTTTCCAAATTTTTATGACAATTATGAAATATTGATCAACATACCTCACATTTTAGTAGCATTAATACAATTTAGAATTTTTCGCCACTTAAACAACCATCATTGCCTGAACACTTATAGTATTCCAAGAAGCTAATCTCTATACTTATACTAAACTTATAAATAAAAACATGCCTTATTTAAATATAGTACAATATAAAGTTTTTCGAGAAATATTTAATAGATTTTCAGACCATTAAAATATCTGTAATAATAATTATAATTAACTCAGTTTCAGGTTAAAAAATCTTATGTTGCCAAAACTTTTGGCGTACATATTTTTTTTTTTAAATAAGTTAAAGACGAATTATAACAACGCAAGTGTAAAAACAATATAGCTTTACACAACTTTTTTTGTTGATGTTTAATTAATAGACGTCAAAATGAAGTATGACTTTGATTTATATGTTATAACAACGTTTTCTCAAAATGAAGAAGAAAATAATGCAAAAATAAAATATATTTGGCAAAGTATGCAAAAAAATTAAATTTGCACTATAATTAGTTTTTTTTTAATCGATGCAACACAAAACAATAAATTACAATTTTTCAACTGATGATGGAAAGAAATCGCTTTCCCTAGCTAATCATGTACACTGCTCTCCATATTTAACACGAAAATAAAAGGTTGTAGAGATTTATGCTCAGTACATCTTAATTAATTTGAACAGCACTATATTGTACTTAATAGTCCGAGATTAGATTTACAGAATTTCATAAAAATTCGGAACCAAATTCGGCATTATAGAACTAGTTCTATGGATAGCAAATGGTCGATATTTAAAAATGGTCTCATAACCATCAGATAGAGACATATCTTTCTAAAACGCCCCAAACATTGTTCGCATTAACTGACAATTTCTCAGAAAATATACTGTTTTCGATTTTTTTGACCATAGTACACCCAAAAGAAAACAGAAAGAAAACTGACCTGGTAGACAAAATTAAAAGAAATTAAATTTTTATGTCTAATTTCAAGCTCGTATAAAAACAAAAGTTTCCTAATTTCCGCTTCTCTTAAATTAATTTCCAACATAGAAATATGGGTTGAAGATTTTAGTATATATAAACAGATTTTAAAGACTTTTTTAAGATTATGCTCAACAGTGATAAGACCAGAAGTTAATACTTGGCCAGAACGATGAACCATAAGTAGGACAGCAACGAAGAAGTTGAAATGTATGGCAATGGCTCGAAGCTAATCTAAAAAACTTCATATTTACCTTCTGAAGAAACTACAGTGTAGTGAAACATATCGTACACATTTTAATCGAATATCGTGGATGTTTGGAGTAAAAATGGCTTTATTTTACTTCGTTCACCTCAAATTAGTTATGAATTTCCACTAAGTGCCCGTTAATTCAGTAAAAAACAAAATTTATTTTTGAGTTTTTTCCGTATCGCTGTTTTTCAACCTGGGATAAAATTTTATATACTTGGTCTAGATAGTTCAGAGCATGGAATGAGGCCGTATGATCAAGAGAGCTGCATTATTTAAAAAAGTATACACATCCAATATAACGGTGTGAAAAAATGCAACTTTAGAGTTAAAGAATAACTAATTTTGTAGATGAGTTCGTTCTAAAACAAAAACTATAGCTACAGGACCGTACCTTCAACCATTTCCATAAATCTCATATACCAGAAATATCATTTCTGGTTTTGAGTTTGGAGTTCAGAGATTTTTAATAAAATGTTTTTACGCGGTCAGATACAACAACGGACTAGACTGCCCTTAGTTACATAGATCTAAAAACAGAAAATCAATTGTAGAAATGTGGCAAAAAACTTCAACATGAAAAAACACCCCGTATATATATATATATATATATATATATATATATATATATATATATATATATATATATATATATATATATATATATATATATATATATATATATATATATATACATATGTTAGCTGTTGGATGGAAAAAAAACCCCCATTCCCGGCCTAGTTAAAAAAATATATCAGCCACTCCTGGACATAGACCTCTCTCAAGCTTCTCCACTCGACCCTATTCCCACACCAATATTTTCCACCTATTCTGAGTACGTCGTCTACCCATCTCGTTGGCGATCTTCACCGTCCTCGTGTTATTATCAGATACAACATATTATACCTCTGGATGGTGAAAAGTTAAAAATCAGAAGCATACTTGACCTCTACGAGACGCTGTTTAAATCAAGGATAAGGACGACAAGACAATAACTTGCTTGGTTATGTATGAACTATCCATTATAGTGCACAGTGGAAATTTAATATTAAAGGTTCTATAGAGTCGACAGAAGCTATCTCGATTAAATGAACAATTTTCGGTGCTTCCCCAGTGCTAATAGAGGATTTCTCTTAGAAAATATTCTTTTTATTTGAATGTATTTAGGTTAGGTTAATATGCGATTATCGTGCTACCTTTGGTGTTCAGTCTGTTCATTTGATATTAAATATTTAGTGACTTTAGTGCTTCCAATTGGAAAATATGAAACGAAAAGTGTTAACACTATCAGAAAAAAGTGACAACATAAAGAATTTGGAAAATGGAGTGAGTGTTACACAGCTTGCAAAAAAGTATGATATAGCTAAATCTACTGTTCGTGCAATTAAAAAAAATAAAGCGAATATTCTAAGCGTAACAACAAAATGCGTTGGTATTATAAAAGAAACATTGGTAATAAATGATGAAAAAACCGCTCCAGGAAGGAAAGCTGAAAAAGCACGACTTACTTTTCTCGCTTGCACAAATGCGCCTGGAGAACATAAAGTTAGACCTCTTATATTAGGCTAAGCAAAAAACACTAGGTGCTCTCCCTCTGGATTACAATTATTCAAAAAATGCTTGGATGACTGTGAACATTTTTAAGAATTGGTTTTATAGATGCTTTGTTCCACAGGTAAGCCAGCAAATATGCAATATGAAAATGCTCGATTTAACTAAATTCGCGTATATACATTTTCAGGTGAAAACATTTTTAAAACAAAAAGGTTTACCCGAAACTGCCATTCTATTATTGGACAATGCCCCAAGCCATCCGCCTGCAAAAGATCTACAAACCGATGATGAATCTTTGTTATTTACATGCAGCCAAATGTAACACCCTTGATTCAGCCAATGGATCAAAATGTTCTTCGAATCACAAAACTTTACTACAACAAGCTTGACTTTTTTTTTCGAGATTTAACGAGTATTTAACGTGAAATTGTGAAAAAAAACGAAGAAATTGTTTTTCCATCTTAATCATCATTAATTGATGTTTAAGGAGCAATAAACGTGCACCTTTAATTTTTGATAAAATTTTGACGATTCGGGAAAGAAAGATGGTTCAACCCGATCGATTCAAAAATTCACAGGGCTTTTGGGCATATTTTGAGCCAAAAAAAAACCTGCAAACAATGGTACTTTTCGCAATATTTGCAAAGTTGTGGTAGATTTTCCAAAACGGCATTTTTCTGTACTTTTTCGATTTAATATTGAGCATTAAAAAAAATAAATTCTCTAAAATACCAAAAAGCACTTATAGAGGATTGATTCAAGTTTCTAAAACTCATCTTCCATTTACTGTACGGTCATTAGTTCAAGAGATATCGATGTTCAAAAAAAAAGGTGACTTTTCATTCAATAGCCGATATCTCAGCGACAAATGGTAGCACAGTGAACAAAATAATACCAAATTAAAGCTAAAGAATCAGGCTAAATGATCAAGCATTAATTAATTAAGCGGGGAAATTTTTTTTTGAGTCCAATTATAATTTTGAAAAAAAAAAAATTGGAAAAATTTTACTTTGAGTTATTTCTTTTGATTGCGCCGAGAGAGATGCACAAAAAAAATTTTCATCTCAAGATTTCAAAACTAGACGTTTCAAACTTCAAAATATTTTTTTCCTTTTCTCGATACGACCATTACTCACGAAGTAACAGCCTTTTAAAAATCACTAAAAAAAATTTTTCTGCTCCCTTAATTTTTTGTCTGAGTGCATAAACAATTTGATTTTATGAAAACTCCTGGTATTTATTGGTTCGCATAATCGCGCATCTACTGTACTTTGGAAATCTATTAATCATCTTATTGTTCCTTAACGCACGTTTAAAATTAGACATAAAAATTCGACAGCTTTTAATTGTCTGTAACTATTTACATCTCTAATTTATGTACCATACGACAGTGCTGCATCATGCGATCTCTGATCTTCGCTCTATACAAACAATGTACCACAGGACACTGTATGGTAGGAGGCTTACCACATTCATAAACTAAATGCCTTTTCATAGTGTTAAACGTTCTGTATGTTCTACGGCAGGTTTGACATTCCCAAAGATCTGTTTTAACTTGAACGTAGCCAGTTATTGGTGGAGGCTTCCTCCCACAATAGTACTTCATATGCCTCTTTAGTGACCCTAATACTTTAAATGATTTTGAACATTTCGCACAGGCGTATGAACATTCTGGTGTTTCTAAAAATAAGTTCGTATTAGTATAAGGAAACGCGTAAGTTTATTTTTTCATTTCAGTGAAATAATTTACCAATCCCGATACTTTAACCCCTACGTGGTAAGTTACAATGTAATAATAACATTTACTAGTCAGTAGTTGATGTTCAGACTACTGAACAACGCCTAGACCATAAATTTTAGCCAGAAGGATGCGGAGTTAGCGCCGATCAATCTTTGCCACGATTTACGGTCCCAACCACGCTTAAATTGTGGTCACATTTCACAGTATCTCAGTTTGCCGTCAATTTCTAGTGAATACGCAGCCATAATTCCAAATAAAACTGTGACGAAACGTCTGCGAGGAAAGGACAAATTAAAAAAAAAGGATAAAACAATAATAACATTAGATTCAATATTTACTTTATTTCTTCAGGTCCCATTTTTTGTAAAATATACATTTTGCCGTAACTGAGGTAATCTTGATAAGCTTAATGAGGCTTTCTCATAAGAGATCAAAGTCGACTAGGTTGACAACCTCCTCGTGCTTTTTTATAATGTGCCTTTTAAGACTAGATTTATGTTTGGTTTTAAAGCTACAAAAGCGACACTCATATAAAGGTATTTTACCACACTCAAATCGCAAGTGACGGGCTAGATTGCCCTTGGTTACATAGACCTAAAACAGAAAATTAATTGTAGGAATGTGGCAAAAAGCTTCAACATGAAAAAAAAAAGCACCCTCTATATATATATATATATATATATATATATATATATATATATATATATATATATATATATATATATATATATATATATATATATATATATATATATATATATATATATATATATATATATATATATATATATATATATATATAATCGGAAGTTTAACTACTGAGGAACGCCCTTATGAGGAGAAGAGATGAGCAATCAAAGATCTATAGGCTCTAGTATCTGCTTCTTATTTTTTGTTATCAAGCTTTCGCGGCCTAATTGATAGTTTCTACTGGATACTGAAATGCAAACAAGGTACAGAAAAACCAAGTTAAGACGTTTGTTATGATATGTGATTCATAAATTTATAAAGTTGTATAAGAAATTTCTTACAAAATTCAGCAGTTAATTCATCTCTAGTGAATAGAATAAAATTTGCATTTCGTTGGCCAGGTAGTAAGTATAATCACAAAAAAACATCAGAAAAGGACAGAATTAAACAGGTATCACAAAATAAAATACTGCTAATAACATTATTTAAACACTTTTTGAGACAGAAACGACTATGAGAAAGACCATGATGTTGAAATTGTACTCCATTTCAAATTTTTTGATATCGTATTTAGTAATTTTTTTAATAATATTTGAATTCGAACCGGATATTGTTGTACGCTATGTCGTCAGCAGGTCGACAAAAAACTCAAACATTACAGTCAGAGATTCAGTAAGTTTTGGCGAATGCTATTATTGGAAAAGTTATTTATTATTTATTATATTTATTCTTTAATTTTATAACAAAAGGACTCATAAAGTAATTTAAAGTATTTAAAGTGAATGCCATTATTGGAAAATTTATTTATTGTTTATTATATTTAATTTTTAATTTTATAACAAAAAGACACAAAGTAATTAAAAATATTTAAAAAACAGGAATAACAGAAAAGGAAACGTGAACTTTACTGGAAACTAATTTTTTCATAAAAATCGTTATTTTTGATTGGTTTGGTGTGATTTTGTATTAGCAAATAAGTGTAAATAGAGCTTAATCCTTCTATGTCTTTTTTGTGATTGAGATTATTTTTGCAAGTTTTTATGTAACACATTTCCAAGAAACTTCTTCTAGAGTAATTAGTAACATTCGCCAAAACTTACTGAATTTCTAACTTTAATATTTGGGTTTTTTTGTCGACCTGCTGACGACATAGAGTACCGACAATATCCGGTCCGGACTCAAATATTACTAAAAAATTTACCAAATACGATGTCAAAAAAATTTAAAATGGAGTACCATTTCAACATCATGGTCTTTCTCACAGTTGTTTCTGTCTCAAAAAGTGTTTTTAACAATATTTTATTTTCTGATACCTATTTAATTCTCCAAGTGTCCTTTTGTAATGTTTTTTGTGATTATACTTACTACCTGGCCAACGAAATGAAAATTTTATTGTATTCACCAGAGATTAATTAACTGCTGCATTTTGTAAGTAATTTCTTGGACAATCTTATAAATTTATAAATCACATATCATAACGAACGTCTTAACTTTGTTTTTCTGTACCTTGTTTGCATTTCAGTATCCAGAAGAAGCTACCAATTAGGCAGCGAAAAGCTTGATAACAAAAAATAAAAAGCACATACTAGAGCCTATAGATTTTTGATTGCTCATCTCTTCTTCTCATAAGGGCGTTCCCCAGTAGTTAAACTTCCGATTATATATATATATATATATATATATATATATATATATATATATATATATATATATATATATATATATATATATATATATATATATATATATATAATCATCAGCCACTTATCGTCCACTCTTAGACATAGGCCTCTCCCAAGCGCCTCCATTCGACCTTATTCTGAGCCCTCTGACCCAAATATTTTCCACCTCTTCTGCGCACATCTTTTACCCAGTCCTCGTATTGTTTGCCTAGGCCGCCAAAAGGTTACTCTTGATGACCATTTATTACCATTATCCCTTGGAATATGTCTTACCCAACTCCATTTCATTTTGGTAGTTAGTTTGATAACATCTTTTTTTACCCGTTCTATCTTTTCGTTTCTGATCTTGTATCTGAGCAAAACTCCCAGCATTGTTGTCTGGCTCTTTGCGTTATTCTCAACCTATTTGCATTTTTCTGTCAGAGCCATAGTTTCGAGTCCGTAGGTGGCCACAGGCAAAATAAAAGAATCAAACATTTGTCTTTTTAGAATTATGGGAATTTGTACGTCCTTTAATATATAGTTCAATTTCCTGAAGGCGACCCAAGATAGTCCAATTCTACGGGAAATTTCTAATGTTTAATTTTCTTTCCCAATCGTAATATTGTGTATATTCGTTTACGTTTTCTATGTTGTCTTGATATTGATCCAAGGACTATTCATATATATATATATATATATATATATATATATATATATATATATATATATATATATATATATATATGTATATATATATATATATATATATATATATATATATATATATATATATATATATATCTTTGCATCGTAATGTATTCCATGACCATATTTAAGTTGCAATTTTAACTGATAAACTAAAAAACACTGAGACTGAGTATTACCTACCTTTCCACATTGATGACATGAATTTGTAGGAACATACTCCCCATTCCCTTGATCATTCTCCAAATACCTTCTATTTCTGGCTAAAAATATATTTAATTTATTTTAATATAAACCAAATCTATTCATCATCTTCCAATGGTCCCGGATTAATAGGATATATTTTCGAACCCCAGTAAAAAAAAATAACATATCCTGTTAATTGTTAGCTATGAAATGGTTATTATAAATATATTAACTATGTCTTGGGACAGCTACCCAGGCTATTCCACCAGATATTGTCAGCAATAATGAATTTAATATATTTTTTTTAACTGATGTTAGACCAAGAAAGTCTGTTTGTTTTTAAATATCTAAATTGACTTAGTAATATAATTTTCAACTCAATTCAAAGACCAACCTCGAAAGATTATCGAGTCAGCAGATTTCGAGAACGCAAACCAAAATATTTGAGTCAATTTAAAATCCGCTGACTCAGAAAAATCTGTAGAGTCTGTGATTTCAAAGTTAGTGTTTGAGTTTCGAAACAAGTAACAAGTTCTCGTGTGACGTATTTGGGTTTAGAGACCTTCCAAAGTAAGTACACTTTGTAGTCTCAAGTAGTCACTTAGAAATCGGTTTAATAAAATTTTAAGCTCCAATATATATTTTAGTTTACTTTACAAGGTCTGACGGTAAAGGCAGTTATAAATGTTTTCAAAAAATAAGTTTTAACTTATTTATTTTTTACTCCGGTATAAATCCAGAATCATCCTGAGTATACAAAGCGATGCAAATTGGGCTTGGTGAAGGCGCTGGGTGGAGAATAGGGTTATAGGGGAATCTTATTCAAATTTTACGTTACTTTATTAAACATCCGGAAACAAAAAAAAAAAGCTTTTTCCATCCATTCAGCCAAACACGAGCCTAAACGGAGTGTTTACTAACGATGAGCATGTTACCGAATTGCAGCGAAATATGTGTTATTGAAGGAGATTTCCAATCTATTCAGTCTGACTTAAGATATCCATTCCACTCAAAAAGGAAAAGAACGTTGCCTACACCTATAACCCTTGTAGATCCAAGTTGTCCCCCACTAGCAACATGCCGTCGACACAGTACAGTTTTCAGGGTCGGACCCAACCCGATTTCCAATATACGTCTTTCTAAATATTATAATTGTGCAACATTAATCTTTTCCAGTACCGACAGCCCCTCACCAATAACATGCCATATTTTAAGATATGCCTCAAGGCCACGAACATCGACGAAAATTTTCGCTGCTTCAATACTGGCTTGAGACTTTGCCAATGTTGTTGCGTGGGCAAGATCACGTGGTACGTGGCCCAGTCACATAAATAAGTTTACTAGCCTGTCGGGTGTTGCACCTGGGACACCACGCATAGAAAACCGAAGCTATATGCAATGCTGATTATCAGTTAATTACACGTTATGTTACTTTAAAAAGGTATATAGAGTGGCTCATTAGTATGGGGAAGTGGATTATCTTGAATTCTATAAAAGATTCATATTATTTGAGATTATTAAGTCAATAACATTCCAAAACTTAACATTCAGCTTGGTGTTATTAAAAGACATATATAGTTTACTATATTTTTGAACCACCTAGTAAAAGCAAAAATGTTCTATGTTGTATGTTTAAAACCTTAACATTTTAAATTGAAAGTTCTCCTTTATCTTTCAATTATACACTAATGACTTACCAAACACTAACAACATCCCTCTCTCTCTCTCTGTATATATATATATATATATATATATATATATATATATATATATATATATATATAGATATATATATATATATATATATAGATATAGATATATACATATACATATATATATATATATATATATATATATATATATATATATATATATATATATATATATATATATATATATGTTACTATAGAGGTTTTCACGGATGGCGGAATGTAATACATTAAAATTCCGGGTTTCAATCCGTTCGTCTAACAATGAATTTGCACGACGTTTCGCCAAAACCTCATTTGGCATTCTCAAGTGCTCCCGCTGCTGCTGCTATTCGATACTGTGGTCTTGCTGCTCTTGCCGCTCGAAGCTAACTCAAATTAGCTTCTAGCGGCAGCAGCAGCAAGATCTCAGTACCGCTGCTGCTGCTACTCGATACTGTGATCTTGCTGCTGCTGCCGCTCGAAGCTCACTCAAGTTAGCTTCGAGCGGCAGCAGCAGCAAGATCACAGTATCGAGTAGCAGCAGCAGCGGGAGCACTTGAGAATGCCAAATGAGATTTTGGCGAAACGTCGTGCAAATTCATTGTTAAACGAACGGATTGAAACCCGGAACACAAACCTTGCTAGATTTTCCACTATATTTGGTTAAAATTGGTTCAAGCTAAAAATTGGAAAAATGATTATAGAATTCTTTTCTTCCAAAATTATTAAAACCTCTTATATATTGCGAGGTCTGTGGGCAGAGTCAACGGGAAATGCAAAAAAGTAAATAAAAACTACTGACTTAAAGATAACATTGATTTATTTTTACAGCATAGTGGGACCGTAACACAAGATATTTAATATTTTGGCATATTCTTAGCTTTAGTAATAATTGCTCGATATTTCTGGATGTATATTAAGACGATGAAGCTTCAAAGAGCTATTTTCGACAAAATATTTTCCACAGATATTACAGTTGAACCTTTTTATTCCATCACAGTAAAGTTTTTCATGTCTGTATAAATTTCTCTTGTGCTTGTAGCTTCTATTACATTGAGAACAATGATATCCATAATTGACTAAAACGACATGTTTATAATTAAATAAATAGTTTTCAAATAATTTCAATATTTGCTAACATCAATTTCGACTCAATAAACTACCAAATTGCGCATCTAATATTTTAAATATTTTACTTTCTAGGAAAGAAACTGACTCTTAAAGAAAAGAAAACGAATAAGTTGCGTACTGAAGTTAAATTCTCTTGCACACTTGTGCAACAGATTTGTATTCAACACTAAAAAAAAAACTGCTAAAATCAGTTCCTTATAAAATGCAGAAACAACCCATTACTTTTTTGTGCATGATAAATACTTCAAGTAAGGCAGGTCCGTCATAATGAATCTGCTGTTTTATTGTTTGCCAAGTTAGGGTACATTTAGCAAGTTTTAGAGCTTACTTAAATCAGTCACTCCACAAAGTATTTCCTAAACAAAAGTTAAAGAACAAAAAAAGTACGGCCGTTTAAAGGGTTTTAGATTGTTTATAGTTAGTAAATTAGATCATAAGTAGTACTATACATCTTCAAGTTTAACATGGAAAGCAATGTTAAAAACAACCATGGTTAAATTAGAATAATTAACCCTTAAAGATATTATACATTTTCGTAGTATCACAAGGAGTATATATTTATAAAGCTGATAATATATTCCATATTATAAATCTACTACGCCAAAATAACTTCTAATGTATTTAAATACGCCTTACTTATATGGACATAGCATAAGTTAATGGCTTACTGTAAGGGACTTTCCTTGAATGACGAAGGAAGTAACACAAAATTTAGATGTAAGAGTTGTAGCGCCTAGAGGTAAACGGTTTTTAATATATAATATTTTCTATTAGGCTGGGATAACAATTGTAAGGTGGTGTTTTCTTTAAAACTCTTACAGAGATCTCCAAACAAGTGGAATTTCGGTGGTTACTGTAACCTATGCCACTCAAAAAATTCTCTTTATAATGGTATAATATCGTTCACAATAAATTTTCTAATGCAAATGATTAATAGAATTTTATAATCTGTCGTGATAAAACAATCTATAACCCTTGAACTAAAACTAACGAATTTAGGCTAAGTACGCAAGCAATTTCGGAGTTACTTATTACAATATTTATAAAAATTTTATCGGACTGTGGAATTTAGCAGTCGTAAAATAGTAATTCATCAAACATAAAACATCCTTCTTAAGATTATTTAACTAGTTTTATACTGACACAATAAAAACACTCTAGTAATATTGAAAATCATTTATTCTTAGCAAAAAATAGGGTTGTGTTTAGGTATGTTGAAAGTTTGCGTCACTGTGAAATATTACATTTTCATCTAATATATTACAAAAGTTTGGTTTTTGACTAGACAATAAGCTCCACCGGTGTAGGTCGGAGGTAGAACCAAAAGCTACTACAAGGACACTTAAATATAAGATGTCCCATAAATAAGTTCAAAATGATTTGACGTTAACGCGCGGCGACAATTTGGTGTCCAACATCATTTACACGACATAAATTAAGCATCGATTGGTTAACCAGACTTGCAACGCATTCGCATCACGTTGAAATACCGGCACGAATCAGTCCGTATTCTTTCAGGACGTCGGAAGCCACACAGCAACTGGTTATTCAGAGCGTTATGTACAGACGATTGACAAATTCGTTTGACAAAATTTAAATGGCTATAACCAGAGAACCTAATTTCTGCAAAATTAGCGTACATCATACACTTCAAACACGCCTTTCTTGTCACCATAAATGGCTTCTAGGTAATCTTGATTTGACATCGATGGATTTTTTCTTGTGCATATATCTCAGAACTAAAGTTTATAGTAACAATTCGTGTTCCTGAATAGTTAAATAGCAATATCCTGCAAAAAATGACATTAGTCACAGAACCGATGTGCTAAACTATAATCAGTACTTTCACCGCTCTTTAGAAGAGTGCCGAGTTCAAACTTATTTATCGATTTGTTTTTTACTTAAATATTTTAAGATTAAACTTTTCTGTGGGACACCTTGTATAATATTTTACCCAATATCAATTTCATATTCATTTATTTCATCTCTATGCTTTAATTTGATGTGCATCTTCAAGGTGTACCTCTCCGAGAAATATTTATGGCAAATTTGACATTGAAAATGTTTGACACCACCGCAGTAGTGCTTCCTGTGCCTGTAAAAAATCGATGAATATTTGAAAACTTTACCACATTGTTGGCAGGAAAATTCGCATATTGAAGCTAAAAATAATAAATAAATTCAAATAAAAAGAATCCCGTGGAAAAGTAGTCACAAAAAAACTTGAAAACAAATCATTCTCTACACGATTGTAGCAAAAGGCATGTGTTCCTTTTTTTCGTGTTTTTGTATTTTCTTCAATTTGTTTCCAAGTTATTTGCGTCATTTATAAATTGCGATTGAGACATCTGGTATATTAGTAAATAAATAATGTTGAGAACAAAATATATACCAACCTAATAGTAACCACCGCTGAATATATTTTCCTTCTAATTGCAGAAAATAACCTGGCCTTGAAGGTACAAATGATGACATAATTTATGGCACACAACGTCATTGAAATGGTTAACTCAACTTTATTTCACACCCAATCCAATTTTGAGTAACTTTTTTACATAAATTGGACTGAATAATGTTTCAAAAATTGGAAATTTAATGCTGTAGGTGATGGACGTTACATATTACCACAGAAAATAATCTAATTGCATAATATCATATGATCTTGAATGTCAGCTCACAAGTTCATCTCTTCAAAATAATCGAATCATCAAATATCGTTTTCACGTAATGTGTGGCATATTGTATCGCCTGACTGAAATAAAATCGCGTTCACAACAAGATATTGTGAATGAATATGCATAAATCATAACTCTGTTACATATGTCATTGATTAAAACTTGCTTACCTATCTCATTGCTCAAGTGTTAAACGTTGCATAATAATTCGCCAAACACTACTAAATATTTTCTGTGAGAACATTGAAACAAAAAAAAAACATGTCCACCATTTTTTTTTTAAATTATATAAAACCATTTATCAACTAACTTTCAGTTAGGTACAACACAACTCTATTATGGATGCATAAAAACATCATTGTAAATATAGATCTTTATTTGGTAAACCCCTTATAAACTAATATGGCAATAAAAAGATGGTAGTAAACATAAACAAACATCTACGAGTAAATAATTAAATAATGTATATATGACACATATTTTTTAAACCTAGATGAAATGTAGACAGGGAATTATGAACAAAGGACTAAATTCTAGTTACTTGTTAAGAAAAATAGCCTCTTGAACTATTAATAATAAAATATGTTCATAATACCCTGATTTTATATATTCTTTTAATGAATAAGCAATTAATAACCTAAAACAATTTATTTGGCACATTTGTAAATATAACTTCAAGAATAAAGTACGTATAATAAATATAGATATAAAGTATAGAGGACCAATATGTTCTGGGCACAAATATAATGACACAAATTAATTAATGGAAATATACAGGGTGTCCCAGTATTTCGGGTACATAGAGTTACTGTAGATTTCTGGGACGAAAATATGACTATGAACCTGACCAACCTGAACTAACCCAACTTACCTTAGTCCAAAAATTCATAATTTTTGAGATACAGGGTGTCAAAGTTATACTTTTATTTTAATTTTTCTTAAGTAGCTTTCTTAATAACTGTACTATTTGTACAAGATTCGGTGCTAAGGGTTGCACATTCTTGTTGTAGATTGTAGGGGGCGCCACTTATTGCACTGTGTATACTTTTAAATTGTCATAACTTTTTTATACCACTCTGTCTGGTATTTTTAATTAAATATTCGTATTCTCTGCCTTCTCGTGTCTAAAAAGCTCTCTTGGTAAATGTTGCTCCGAGTTTCTGAGATAGTGGGATGTTTTTATTTCTTGATTACAAATTTATCAATTTGTGGGTAATCCTTTATGCCCTTAGCCAGTTGGTGTTTACATTGTTATTGTTGTTGGCCCGCTGGACTTTAAATTTATTATTGTTGTTCGCGTATTTGCCTTTAAGCATGCTTTTGAACCTATCCTAAGCCTGGACGAAGTGTGAAGGCATTTCTGAATTTGACAATGGAATTAAAAACGGGAAACAAACATGCCATTGCCTCAGAAACTGTTGCTCGGAGCGACATTTACCAAAAGAGCTTTTTTACACAGGTGAAGGCGGAAAATACGAATATTTAATTAAAAATATCATACAGAGTAGTATAAAAAAGTTATGACATTTTAAAAGTATACACAATGTAATAAGTCGCGCCCCCTACAATTTACAACAAAACTGTGAGCTGATTTCAATTTCTCATCTTAGAAAACACCTTAGCACCAAATCAATTATTAAGCAAGCTACAGAAGAAAACCTAAAATAAAAGTATAACTTTGGCACCCTGTATCTCAAAAATTACGAATTTTTGGACTAAGGTAAGTTGGGTTAAATGATCATATTTTCATCCCAGAAATCCACAGTAACTCTATGTACACAGAATACTGGTACACCCTGTATAGACAAACATAACACTGAGGATTTTGACTGGCTGATGTTCGGTAGATATGTAATTCCGCGGTGACATTACTCTACTGATTTATCGTTATATCTAATATGGCCTTGAGTTAATATCTGTATGTTCAAGTTGATCCACGCTAAATGTATAATATAAATAAACTAGCAAATAAATGATAGGCATACAAAAAAATAGTCAATTATCCACCAGTTTATGTTACAGGCAACATCTTATTTGTCTTGAGTTTTTTCAAGAATATTGTAGATCAACATCAAAAGCTCATTCATATTTGATGAAAGGTCATCAAAAGAAATATCTTGTGCCTATCGAAACATTCAAAATAAATCATTACAAATTTTTCTAGCATTAGCTTACTCTTCATATTTCGTCACCATAATATTACATAATTCTGCCCAACAGATAATATAAAACCTTGTAATAGCAGGAACGTTTTTGGTTTCAGTGATAAAGTTTCCTTTACACTATTTTCAAATATGGCGATGACGTAGATACTGGACGACATATTAGGACTTTCAAATACAAATCATAATTATAAACAAACAATAAGGAAAAGCAATGATGTATTAAAGAAATTAGGCTGGGAAACATGAGCTATAAAAATTTGTGGGCAGTACTTAAACCTTGCCAACGACATAACGTTATTTACCGACACCAAAGCAGATTTAAAAGAAATGCTGGGGGAACTAGGCATCCAAGGTAGGAAAATAGACCGTAGTATCAACTATAAAAGAACGAAAATCATGACAAATACAGATTAAAATTCTTCAATCATAATAAGACAAAATAGAACACATATAAAATAATGCATACATTTACTTAGACCAAATAGTAAAATTGAACACAGAAAACCAAACAGAAAAACTAGAGTTAGATTGACTTTGACAGCGTTCAGCAATCTTAACTATGTTTTCAAAAACAAAACAAATTTGTTCTACCTGACTTCAATGATTTCTTACAAGTTTGAATCCTCGCAAAGTAAGATATGGATTTAATATTAAAAGCACAATAATCAGTGGAAAGACAAATGCTTCAAATAAGGCTGCAAACCAAGTAACCAAACGAAGGGATTAGGAGTATAAGTAACAGAAGGCAAGGACGTAAGGGTGGCAACAGGTGACAAAACAAAAATGGTAATTTGCTGATCTTATCAACACCAGAGATGGAACACACAGATATAATACTGGCGACCATGAAAACTTAAGGAACAGGAACATCCCAGATGGGATGGGTTAATGATGGATACAACAGAGCCTATGTCCAAACATGGATAGAATAGGACATGGACTGCCATTATTCGTAAAAAGACGAAATTATAAAATCAACACTAAATAATATATATATATATATATATATATATATATATATATATATATATATATATATATATATATAATAATAAAAATATGATTGCAACCCAGGCTACTACAAATTAAACGGGTGGAGAAGATAATAAACCCTTAAATAATGAGAAGCATGAAAAAAGAAAAACAACTTATAATTACAGTGAAGAAACGAAACCTGCTGTGCTTGAACCACGTTGTAAGTACCATTGGCAGCCGCTCATAATACAGTGGAAATTTTTATGGCAGAGAAGTGTAGGAAGAACCCAACTTTCATAACTGAGGAACTTACGAGGCTAATGCAACAAGACAAACTATTAGATTGGTAATCCCAAAAATACATATAGCCCCAATAATTGCCAACATTAGTAAGGAGGATGGATTGAAAAAGAAAGAAAAGAGGGTGGCACTTTGACAGTTGAAAGTCTTAATCTCCCTTAGATGTATTTATAAACGTAATTTTTTATTATTATATTTAATTTCTGGACAAAGTTATTTTCTTCTAAGGTAACAACTGGCTTTGGTAAAACGTTAGGTATTAAAAGATATTTACAAAGAAAAAACAATTAATGTAGTCTTTAAACTAAAACCCTCTTATATATAAAAAACATAGTTTTATGGAATATGATACAAGGGGCATTCAAATTAGGTTAGTTATTTACTCCAATGCCTTCCGGTAATTGTTGGAGAGCTAAGCTTGCAAGTGCAGTCTGCCGTACACACTCTAGTTGAGAGACATGACAGGTGTAATACCGTGAGGATCAACAGTAAAAGTGAGATATATGAGACGTTGTTCCTTCATAAAAGTGCAAAGAAATCCACGAAAAAATTAATGGTGATGCACATCTGTTAATTTCGTAACAGATGAGTTTTCCAATCCTCTCTGACACACAATAATAAAAAAATAGGGTGTCTTTTTGATTTTTTTAAAAAAAAAAATTGATTTTAAATAAATAGACTACGTGTGTTGGCTTGAGAGATCTCATATTTATTTGGTTGTTGTCGTCCTTGCAATAGAGAAAAAACATGCGTAAAAATTGATGATATTTCATTTACAGAACCTTGTATCAATTTAGAAGTTCGATAAAGCTCAGTGGTGGGGCCACTAATATTTAATATTATGTTGTATATTAGCTAAATTTGCTGATGAGTTCTCCTATGGTCATAATACGAAACGCACAGAATTTCAAAGATAGTGTTATCTAAGCGTTTAAGTAATAACTGAAAGACAGCTGATATGCGATCCATTATTTTTTTTAAATAAATGATATGCAATCACTCAATTATGAAGTAGTACGAGTAATGAAAGTAAGTTTTTCGAATTATTTTTAAACGATGATATAAATTTAAAAAGAGTGATGGTCAACAAGATTACTTAAATGGAGACAGACCATGGGGAAACAAACGAAGTGTCGGAACACCAATGAAAAGATGGACTGATAATATCAAGTTGACCCCAGGCAGTAGATGGTTCCATCTTGCACAGGAGAAAGATAACTGGAAGAAACTTGATGAGGCCTATCTCCTGTTGGGGAGAAATTGTGGCTTATAAAGAAGAAGAATAAGAAGATGATTGATAACGCGGCTATGGAGATATGTAAATAAACAAATCAGAGCAGTGTTACCTGAAGCAATTTTAGTTAGGCGGGTCATCGACTGATGTTGGTGCCCATTCAGGGGTGCCTATCTTTACAGGAAATGAGCCATAAGGGCGAGAAGATTTAACTTTTAAGTCAGAGTTAATAAATAATTTATAGAATGCCCCTGGTATGCCCTGGGTATGAACTGTAATAGTTTCACCCTGTAGATCCAAGGCTTTTTATAAAATTTAGTATATATATGTATATATAATTTAGAAATAATAAAATATGTATATAGACTGAAAAGTACATAATATAATTTATATTTGCGATAACAATGGACTTTGGTATGTCAATTTGAACATAAAAGGAGCAAAAAAAATGTACTTTGAATTAATTCACCCTATTGTACATACATATTACATAATATACAGATTTGCTTGATTTTCTACTATTAGTATACACAAAAGCCGCATTATTATAACATGTATCTAATTTTATAAAAACAAGTCTAACGGCGTTACTACCATCTTAGCTTTTTGCATGTCAAGCTGTTTATTGTCCTTGTTTTTAATGAGCTAATACGAGAGATATTAGGAAAGTAACTTCCCTTTGCGGGTGGTTAGAGGATAAGTGGAGGACGTAACCATCAATGTACCGACAGGTATAGTTAAGTAGGCATACGGCAGTGCTAGAGAGAATGTTGTACTGCTGTTTGTTCGAATGTTATAGTCGTTGAAAATGAGCGCTGAAATAGAAAACTGCGCCAAATGTGAAGTGCGTGCTGTAATCACTGATGAACTTCTTCAGAAAGTTGATGAAAAAGTCCGAGAAAACCGGAGGTTCACTATTTCAGAACTTTCTGAGCAATTTTCATTAATTTCTCGGACTGCTTTGTGCAAGGTTGTCACAGAAGAGTTAGGCTACCGAAAGTTCTGTGTTCAGTCAGTTCAAAAAAGTTCTTTCTGAGAACTACGAAACACAATGAATACATATTATATATATATATATATATATATATATATATTTATATATATATATATATATATATATATATGCATATATATATATATATATATATATATATATATATATATATATATATATATATATATATATACATATATATATATATATATATATATATATATATATATATATATATATATATATTATATATATATATACATATATCCTTACAAGGATAGCGATATTCAAACGTCTCAGCATCTGTCTTTGTTGGGCGTCACTATTGATGCTAAACTTGATTGGAGACGGCATGTGGAGAATATCGCGGCTGGTATCTCCAAATATTGTTATGCACTGAGAATCTTATAAATAATGTGGGCGTTGATGCTGCCTTGACGGTCTATTATGCTTACGTGCAGTCCAGGTTCAGAGACGTTTTGGAGCAATTCTCCCCAAGTAGACAAAATTTTTAAATTACAAAAAAAATGTATCAGAGCTACTTTTAAGATGCATTGTCGTGAAAGCTGTAGGAATGTCTTTGTCAGTAAATCCCTTTTAACTTTAACTAGTATGTATATATTGGACTCCTTTATGTTTGTTCGTATTAACAAGGATCTCTTTGAAAATGCGCAAAACAGACATAATTATGAAACTAGATATAAAACAGATCTTGTAATTGAGAAGTGTAATTTTGGTTACATCCAAAGAGGTATACAATACTGTTCCGTTAAAATATTTAATAGTTTCCCAGAGAGCGTTCGAAAATTACTGCAAGTAAGAGCCAAAACAAAGATACGGAAGTTTTTATTATTATAAGCTTATTATACTATATTCAGTTTCTTTAGTGATTCAGACAGACTTAACTTACGAATAAAAATGTTAGTTTTATTGCCACTTGTTAAGGATGCTTTTCATCTTCCGTTGACTGTCTTTAATGATGTCTTCTGAGCCTTTTGTTTTTGTCATAAACGTATTTTTTGTGAATGTCCTTTTATCTTTTTGTTCTTTGTACAATGTTCCATACCATTTTGTGTTTATAACTATTGTTATTCTTGGAACTAATGAAATGATTATATATATATATATATATATATATATATATATATATATATATATATATATATATATATATATATATATATATATATATATATATATATATATATATATATATATATATATATACATATATATATACATATATATATATATATATATATATATATATATATATATATATATATATATATATATATATATATATATATATATATATATATATATATATATATATATATATATATATATATATATATATATATGTATATATTTATTTAAACTTTCTTTCAATTTATCACACAGGAAAATCATGTGATCAGGGATGTGACATGGATCTCATAGCTTAACGCTAAGACAAAACAACAGCCAGTGGTTTGGGGTCACACCGGCTCACCGAACAAACCAAAGACTATCAGCCAAAAATGTTATGACAACTGTTTTCTGGGATGTGATAAGAATTCGGTCATCGAGTTCATGGACCGTGGAAAGACTACCAATTCCTGAGTCTATTGTGAAACTACAACGAGCCATCCAGAACAAACGCAGTGGACTTCGGGTTTCGTGTTTTTGCACGACAATGCTCATCCTCACCCCGCTAGGCAAACAAAAGGGGCATTTGTGGGCATCCGCCTTACAGCACAGATTTGGCTTCCAGCTATTTTCACCTGTTCATGCACATAAAGGAGGGGAGAGATGGAGGTTACTTTCCGAATAGTGCTCGTACTATTTAGTTTAATATGTTGTATGTATAATTAGGTAATGTTTACATCTACGAAAGGAAATCAAGCAAATCCGTTTATTTTATTTACTGTTATAAAATTCTTAAGATATTTGGTATTAAAATATTGCTGTACCCGCTTAGTCGACATGGTCAATTTTTAAAAGTGCGTAAATACACCCTATTTGGAAAATATCCGGTAAAAAAGTTTAACGTTTTGGTAACGTTGTACTAACGTAACTTGATGTGTTTGCTGCGAGCAATTAAATATTGTATTTATTGTCATGCTTATATTTAATTGGTGGACTCGGTCCTACCTGCCTCAAGTGTAGAATCTAAGTGAGAATATATATTGAACTGAGGTTGAATACAACAAATTGTTTAGCAAGTCTGGTAAATTTTACTGATATGTCGAGACTGTTTTTTTTTTTGTTTTCTCGGCTTCATGAACTTAGCGTATACGAGCTCGTACACATATGATTTTGAATTCAAAATCTTATGTATACGTCACAACATCCAGTTGCCAGCACCGCATTGGAGTTTTTTGTCGTCGAGGGAAGAAATTTTCACCATAATGAGCAAGTTAGTGACGCCGTCAATGGGTTCTACAAATCTTATTTCGCCGATGAAAGAATTATAAACGAGTTAAATCAGTAAAAAACCCTAAATATAAAGATATAAAATTACGTTTTTTTAAAAATATGTTTTTCTTTCTTTTTTAACCAGACTTATCAAACAAACATCTCAATCCCGAAATTCCGGATATTCTCTGTACGGTCCAAAAGCTCCTTAAACTTCAAATTATTCTTTTTTTGGCTTGAAATCTCCAAATCTGTCAAATAAATTGTCAAACTTGAAAACTGCAGTAAAATGAAGAGAATCCTTATGCTGTTTCAAAGTGACCTTTTGTGTATATGCTTTTCCGCAGATTTCACATACGAATCGTGGTACTCCATCGCATTCGTACTTCGAATGTCTGTACAGGTTTGGTTTATGCTTGTAGGCCTTGTCGCATTTCATGCACTTGAATTTTTTATCTATTAGTTCTTGCTTAACTAAAAAAAAGATTTTTGTTAAATATTTTCGAAGCTTTTATGCTCAAAAATAGACCATAATGAATCCCTATAAATGTTTTAAAAATGTATTAATCAAATGTAGAAATCCTTAAATGAGATGAAAAGTATAAGCATGCAAATGAACATAAGCAGCTTTATGATGACTTAGTTTTCAGCGTCATCTTAGTAAAGTTAATCTGACGCAAACTAAGTGTTAGGCCTCTTTGCTCAAATAAACTGCCTTTCTTCGAAACAGATTTGCTTGGTTATTATGTCAAGTTCGAAATATTATCACACACACTTTCAGTATTTTTCTTTGAGAGGAATACGTTCAAAAATAATTCATAAATCAGTTTTTACTAGTGTAATTTTTAAATCTCGAAAAACAATACAACTACTTTTGCTTTCTATAGAACCAATTTAGTTTCAATTTATTTTCACAGAATAAAAGAATGGTAGTTACGTAAAAGAATATTTTTTTTCTTCTAGCTAGGTAGATAATTAAAAAACATAGATAAAGAGAGATGTTGGCAATTCGGTATCGAAGCCTGACTTGCCTGATTTAATGTTCATTTTGGCTGTTCTTTCCATATTTTTGAATACTATATTACTTATGCCAAAAAATTTATTCCTCTTTCATAAAACATTACACTGAAAAGCTCCACTGATAAGATAGATAGATCAGATCAGATTCTCTGACATATTTTGAGTTTCTTGTGAAAAAACACTTATTTAAAGTTGTTACTCTGAGCTAAGAGCCCCTATATGATTTCATCCATAGTTTTACAGGTAACGTTTCGATGGACCTTCAATGAATTAAATTTCTGACGATGGGATTTTAAGAGAGCATTTTGTACAGTTTTATCCTTGGTTTGTTACGATATAGTAACAAGTAGGTTAAAAGAAGAATTGTTATATATAATTATATTTAAAATCTAGAAAATATTCGTCAGTTTTTATTTTTATGGGAATTCCTAAATTTACAGAAAAAACTATACAGTTTGCGCTTTAAATATCAGGATGCATTTTATGCACAGAAGCCAAATGTTTCTTTAAATTTCCTTTCAGGTATGAGGATTTTCCGCAAATATTGCATACAAATTGTTTTGTTTTTCCACATTCATATTTCTGGTGAGCTCTCACTCCTCTCTTGTTTTTGTACCATTTTAAACACCTGTTACATACAAAATATCCTTCGTGGTCTGTAAAAAACTCATCTGAAATATATTTATCATGTTATAAAAAAAAACTAATTATCATTAAAATAAAACTTTAGGTACTAACCTTTCTGTTACGTTCTACAATCGAAAATGTCCATTTTAAAAAGAGTTTTAACCCAATGTAGAAACATCTCGAGTTGCAAGAGATATATTCACCGAATCTATCCACATTAACCTCTACTCTCAATAAATTCCAAGACACTTTATAAAAAGAAAATATTCAACATAATAATTCGGTAGCAACATTAAGAATATACGTGCAGTTGTAAATTTAATTTACTTCCTAATTTGGATGGATAAAACCTTTTTCGAAGAAACATTTATAATTTACTGCTTAATACTGTATGCAAGAAATGACTAATTTCTTTGCATAATTTAGTTGTCGAAAAAGTTATAAAAACATTAAAGGTAGTATCTCAATCAACCTCATGATGCATGTGCCTGTCGAACCACCTTTTGTGCTGAATTCCGGATACAATAATTTTTGAATGAAACTTTCCAAAAATAAAAATGTAAAATCTATTTTTTAAATTGCCTGAAAATCTACAAGTGATATGGGTGCTAAAAAATAAATAAAACTTCAGTACTGTTAAAATATTCAGTTATTATAAAGAATTTCCGTACTGGAACGAGTATAATAAAATATTAGTTATATACTTCGTGGACAAGTCCCATATGCTTTTTTAAATTCCCTTTTTGATGAGTAGCTTTTCCACAAATTTTACAAACGAATTGTTTCGTTTTGCCACACTGGTATCTTTGATGAGCGACTACTCCTTTTTTGTTAACATAGCGCTTCTTGCATTTTTTGCAAACATAGAAACCTTTTGTATCAACGAAAATATCTTTCTCTAAAATTCAAATTAGTGTATTATAATCACGGACGAAATTTTTAAAGAATGAAAGTAGCCGAGAGCAGTTTAAGAAAGAATAAATAGATTGGTACAAAATATACCCCGATTTAAGTTATTCTTGGTATTTTTCACTGTATAATTTAACTAAAATGGGTGCAGTAAAGTAATGAAGGGAGTCTAAATTTTAATTAAACCTTGAAATAAAAATTTAATACTAAGATGCCAAATGTTCCTTAGGAAATATAATTCTATGAACAGTGGCCAAATGATACTTAAGTGATCAATCTTGTCTAAAAGACTTTTTAAAAAACTTGCACGTGAACTAATTTAGTTTACCACATTTATACTGGTATTTTTTAAACATTTTTTACATACGAAGTAGCTATCAAGCCCTTGAGTAGAATATAAAAAATATATACACACTTATAGAGCAGAAAAAAATCTCTATAGTTCTCGAGAAAAGGTATTCAACGAATTTGGTGAAAATATAGGGAAGTGATTTCATTTTATATTACAAACAATATTAGATTTTTTCCTTGTACTTAATCTAATCTTCTGATCAAGATGTCAATATAAAAATAAATAAAACTGACAATATAAGATTAAAATAAAACAACTTATGTACAGTTAAAACACAATTAACAACAGTAGTGTACCGTTATTACCGTCAATAATTTTATATAATATTATGAACATCAAGTAAATGAGCTTTCAAAGTACTATTTTGTCTAAAAGAACTATTGCAATAGAGGCATCTAAATTGATTTGGTTTATTACATTCGTAGCGCTGATGAGCCCTAAGATTTTTCTTGTATTTATATTTTCTTAAACATTTCTTGCATACAAAATACCCATCTTTATTTTGGTAAAAATCTGAAAAATTAAATACTACAAATTATGATTTTGAAACAATACAGGAATAAAATAGAATATATATATATATATATATATATATATATATATATATATATATATATATATATATATATATATATATATGTATATATATATATATATATATATATATATATATATATATATATATATTTATTAATACATGCTGTTACACGAAACAGATGAAGACAGATATTACATACCTCTAACTACAAACAAAAATGGGAACGTCACATTTGCTAGTGGTCGTAAATAGTGATATATGGAACAAAAAACTACCCAGAGTCAAGACATAATATTAGATTTTTCACAACTGTTAAGTGTTCCTCATCACTATCACAAAAGAAACCAAAAATCAACAATCAAAGATTGTAGTCTTCGAAAAATGGTTATATAGAGGAACGTAGACGGTAATGTTATAATATGATTGTCATTAAATATAAATTTCACCTCAATTTTGTCAAATTTCACCTCCCAAAAATCTTGCTGCTAGCACCTGACCCGATCATATGGGATGCAATTAACGCATGAAAAGTTATCACGAGAACTGAGATGTGAACAGTCTTGGAATAAGGTCCAATAATTTATATTTTGGAAGCTTTAAGAAGTCAGATGATTCAAATGTGGGTTCCAAGTCAACTTAGGATCCAAGTACATTTCGAGAAAATAGTGCCATTCACCAATTTTTAGAGATCGTGGGAAAGAAATATCTTTACCGTTTTATTGCCAACTAGAGCAAAGTTATTTTGAGTAGGCCATACTTGTGGTTATTCCAGAGTTTATGAATTTTTCCGGACATGTGCATGGTGTGAGAAGAGTAGAGTTGTCTATAAAACAAGGCTAGACTTATATAAGAGAACGCATAGGTAAGATCGTTTAAGATCTTGCTTAGGACAGAGTCCTGAACAATATCATTGGAAATGCGTATAGATTTTGAAGGAAATATCTTGGAAACAATTGGATATGGAAGAGTTAATTAGGTAGTTAGTTATACTATTTAAGTTTTACAGTAAGTATTCCATGAAACCCTTAGCTATATCAGAGAAAGTTACACAGGCGAAAACACCTCTCCCCTGACCATCACCAGTACTGGGGAGTAGTTTATGCATAGAAATATATGTGGACTTCGTAGTCTCAACCATGTTGGTAGGTGTAGGATATATTATGCGTTGCGAAGTAGACAGTTGTATAGTAAATTAACGATACAAAAGTTGGAGCATTATTTTTGAATATATAATTTTAATTTTATATGAAACATTACTCGATTCACATAATGTTGTTTAAACAAATAAACAATAATACAAGAATACAAAAAAAATCTTAATTCTAACTTTGCCTATAAGTAATCAAAACAGATCTATTAGTAGTTGATCTTTAAATAACTATAGCAGGTGTGAATACAGGAATAATTATTTCATATCAACAAAAAAAAAGCACTAAATTAACTAAATAACAAACGCAACCTTATGTTCTCAAATATTCTTATTTTTTAGACATAATAAGGTTTGCCACATAAAAATTTCAAATGAATATCTAGCCTGCGCTTACTCTTGTACCTTCTGTTACATCTCTTACATACAAAATTTTTTGGACCCGTGTGCCAATCTAAAAAATTGCTTGATTAGATGGTTTACTAATGCAGTTCAGTAAAAAGCAAAAGAGAACATTTGTATAAGAAAAAAGGATATTATGTTCAAACAAGGATGCTTTAAAAACTACATGCTTACTACTAAAAAAGCAAAAAAAACTAAAATAATTATTAAATAAAATAAAACCCATTATTCCCAGAAACACATGCATATACTAAAACAAGAAAAAAACAAATTAATAGGAGAAATTTAAAACTGAAAATCTGCAACTGAAGAAAATTAAATCAATATATATATATATATATATATATATATATATATATATATATATATATATATATATATATATATATATATATATATATATATATATATATATATATATATATATATATATATATATATATATATATATATATATATATATATATATATATATATATATATATATATATATATATATATATATATATATATATATATATATATATATATATATATATATATATATATATATATATATATATATATATATATATATATATATATATATATATATATATATATAAAATTAATGAACAACTAAAAACAGATAAAATACAGGTAGAAGGATGTAGCCCGCTTAATTCCTCCTAAAGCGGTGCATGTTAGAAATACACGTCGCGCTGGTGGTTCGCATCCGTATGAGGTTCAGCTTGTTACTCCGCGTACAACGCTTTTCAAGCAATCTTTTATATGGGAACGTCATCCCTTTAGAATAATTTGCCCAGCGCTGTGTTTCCCACCGAGTACAATTTACAGTGATTCAAGAACAACGTGAATCGCTTTTTCCGCACTCGTGCCGCTCCTGGAGCGCTTTAGGGACTTCCCTGCAGCACGTGTGCTAGACCAATAAAAAAAAAAAAAAAAAGAAAGAAATCTAACAGGGCGATACGATCTGACCAAAACTCTTCTTTTTGGCTATGGAAAATGTTTTTGAGGGAGTATCGCGAGAAGGTAAGCGCATAACTATTTATGGAACATATTTGAATCATTTACGTTTTCGGGAAGACGTAGTTTTAATCTCCTCAGACATCAAGAAGCTAGAACAGATGCTAATGGAAGTAAACTTAGCGTCAAGGATGTTTGGTCTTAGGACGAATTTTCGTAAGACAAAGATAATGAGCAAGAACATTCCCCATATCAAGATAGATGGTAACAACACAGAAAACAAACGAATACCTGGGCCATAATATTGCAATCGGGAAAGAAAACCAGTCATTAGGAATTTCCCGCAGAACTGGACTGTCTCGGGCTGTCTTCGGGAGATCGAACCATATATTAAAGAATGGAAAAACTCCCATACTTACGGACTCGAACCTATGGCTCTGATACAGAAAAGTGTAAATAGGTTGAGAATAATGCAATGGAGCTGAATCAGAAACGAAGAACGGGTACATAAAATATTATCGAATAATTTACAAAATTAACATGAAGTTGGGCAGGACAATTGCAAAGGATACCGGTAATAAATGAACATCAAAAATAACCTTTTTGAGGCCTAGGCAAACAACACGAGGGCGGGGAAGACCGCAAGAGAGATGGGTAGACGATATACGCAGAATAGGTGGAAAATATTGGTGTCGGAGAGCTCAGAATAGGGATGAATGAATGAGGTTGGCAGAGAGCTATGTCCAGGAGTAGACGAGAAGTAGCTGATGATGATGAGACATAGATAAATATATAGAGGAAATTTATTCATCGGATTGATGCCACGAAAGTGGCATAAAAAACTTTAAAACTACAAAAGAAAAAATACCTATTTTTTACACAGTAAAAATATCACAAGTTTCAAAATACTGCTAAGAAATAAAAGATTATTCAATAAAAAATTATCGCAGCAGGATAACGCGCCATCGCATAACGTAATATTTATTCGTATCTTTTTAAGTAAAAATGAAATGATGGCCCTTCCACAAGCACCGTATTCAACAGATATGACACAGTGTAACTATTTCCTCTTCCCCAAGAAGAAATTACCACTCCGTAGCCACTGTTATGAATTTATAGTATAGGTTGTTGCAGTGGGAGGTTGGTTGGTTGGTTGCTTGGTTGTAGGCGGGGTAGACGATTGTGCATATTTGTGCACTGACCTATTGTGCCCTACTCTCTTGGTTACATGAGCATAGTATCTTTAAGAAAGTATCTTAGCTTCCTTCCAAGCCCTTCTTGTAGTAATTATATGATCACGATGTAGATCTCCTAATACTTTATATCTGTATATTCGTATAGGATGTGTATAGAAGCCGCCATAGCATGGTGGTTAAGCTATACACTTAAAAAAAGGTGCCAACCAGAGGCAAAGGCGAGAGGGTGGCCTTCGTCCCTATCGGATATAGCACTTCAAGACAGAAGTTTCCTCCAGTGCACCATATAGTCTGCATGCCGTGAGAACATTGTGGATACCCATTTTCTGTATATGTTTCCTTAAGTGATAATGGCTGGTGATTAGTTCCACCACTAGTTTGGCCAGGGCTCTTGTTAAACAAATGACGTCAGCATGTCTTTTGACCAGATACTGCGAGTCAACCATCTAGATGTTGCTGATTGATTGTCATTTTTATCACTTAATTTGGTATAATAAACGTTGGTTTTGGAACCTTGTATGGTTTTGTAGCTCAGAGTCTTGCTAATTTGTCCGCCATTTCATTATCTTTTATCCCAGAATGTCCTAGAATCCACAGTAGTTCAACCTTGTTATTTCTGTACAATGGGATGAGTTTCCTTTCCAAAGGATCAAATCGATTTGGATGGTTAAATTTATAGTTTGTGTTTTATTTAATGAGTCCTGTTAACTTTTGACACATAGGTACTTATTTTTGCCAAAAAAATTTTGAATAATAGGAGTTAAGCGGTAAAACAACATATATCTATGTATTATTACTTAAAGTTGGTGAAAATTACATAAATTTACAATATTTAAAAGCTTTTTGTGTCATTTTCCATAATAGTCTGCAATATCGCTAATCTATGTTAACGCAAACGATTCATTACTGTAACCTATGACACTTCATATTTACGCCAGAGAGAGACACAATTTTCTGACGCTGCTGTTTTCGACCGTCAACAAAAGAATTTAAGTGTAACGTATTCTTTAGCCTTGCTGGTGCTGTTAGTAGTTAGTTAATAGTCTTAAAATATTTACACACATTTTTGTTTGGATGTACCTCTTATTTGTGAAGCGTTTTATGTTAATAAAGAACTTCGTTGTTAACATCTTTTACTGATATGTTTCACAACTGCCACTTTATTATTTTTTCCGTTACAATTTTTTCAACACAACAGTGTTTTCATCAGATGGAAGATATTATAAATTGTTTAGTATATCTTCCGTCCGATGAAGACACTGTCGTGTTGAAACAATTATAAGGAAAAAAATAATAAAGAAATTGTGAAACATGTTAGTACTTAATTTTGTTAACTTCTCTGTTACTTCTGATTTATTTTAGTTTTCTCATTACTTCGGTATCAATCACATAGTAAAATACTAATAATGGAATCTTAAATAAATATGTGAATATCATGTATTTTTGTGTAATATATTCCACATATCTATGTAATCGTGTTTACACAAGTTTATGGAAATTTACATAAAAGCATAGAACGATGATGGCTGGAAATTGATCTAGGATTATCCATGAAATTATTTTTTAGAGTGTAGTAGCACAAAAATATTAATGTTCGTAATGTTCCATTAAACGCGTTCTCGGTCATTTTGAAACACATGACCGAGAACTATGCACTACTGACAAGACAGTGATGAGAATGTTATATTCCTCGTCTGAAACAACAAGTTTAAAAAAAAATACTCATAATGATTGTAAAGGTTTAACAAGACTATTGTACACTTGCATATCATTATTATCTTTATTTCTCAAAATATTTAAAAACTGAAACATTGTATTCTAGCTCTTTCTACAGAGCACATCTGCAAGCATTACTCTCCTTTACAAAAAATATATGTTATTTTTTAAGAGTAATCTACAATTACGTCATAAAGTTCTCTGCTTATACATTTTATTCTTGTCAAAGACTAAACTAGGTGCCAGGACCTGTCACTAAAAAAAACGTTTTAGATCTCAGCTTGATTGTCACGTTCTCAAATAAATAGAGACTTCTTTTGTTTCCCTCAGACAGACAAAAATTAGTATGATGAAGTAATTGTGGATCCTCGTAAAAAGACGATACCTATTATTTCTTCTGAGATAAAATAATACTGTGTTGCCTAACCATGTGGGACTTTAACGCGACCTTTTGCCGAAAATCTTTTTGACATACTTCACAAGAAAACTGATTCGGTTTCCCACATTCAAGCTTTTGATGAGTGCACAAATTTCTTCTAAATTTGTAGGTTCTGAGACACTTCTTGCATACAAAATACCCATCAGAGTTTTGAAACCACGCTCGAGCTTAAAATAATAAAAATAAGATTTTTAATTGTTTAAATTTTATAATTTGCTAACTCCCATATTTAACTTTATATCCTCGTCTCTCTCTCTCTCTCTCTCTCTCTCTCTCTCCCCCTCTCTCTCTCTCTCTCTCTCTCCCTATATATATATATATATATATATATATATATATATATATATATATATATATATATATATATATATATATAGATATATATATATATATATAATATATATATATATATATATATATATATATATATATATATATATATATATATATATATATATATATATATATATATATATATATGTATATATATATGTATATATATATATATATATATATATATATATATATATATAACAATAGAGGTTTTCGTGGATGGTGAAATGTGATACGTTAAAATTCCGGGTTTCAATCCGTTCGTCTAACAATAAATTTGCAGGACATTTGACCAAAATCTCATTTGGTGTTTTCAAGTGGTCTTGCTGTTGCTGCTACTCGATACTATGATCTTGCTGATGCTGCCGCTTGAAGCTAACTCTGCTAATTACCACGAGTGCATTACGTATGATAATTTATCTAGTATAAAAGAAAAAAGCTATGAAAACTATGTTTCTTGACGTAGGGTGGAGGTAACTGTAACCGAGTGGCAAGTCGCACTTGTACCAAGATATATTTTTATTTTGTTTTAAAAGTAGTCACCGTAAGGAACACTAACTGCGCAAAAATTCGATTTGCACTTGACCGGTTTTTTCAATATGAAATATAAATATACTTGTAAGGCAACCTTTTTCATGCCTGGTATTCGGTCGATATCCTGCTTGTACAGGGTGAGTCAACGATAGAGTAAAATTCATTATCTCATTTGTTTCGGGAATGACGAAAAAATGTTAAGGTGCACAGTTTAAAATTATTATAACATGTTTCATTTAAAAAAAACATATTATAACATATGTTTTTTTAAATGAAACATCCTATTTTCTAATTTATTTTTAAATTCTGCGTAAAATTTTATAACTTTTTTATTAATAATGTTATATACCTAAACCTAGTAGTTTTTCTAATATTTCAATTTTTTTTAAAGAATACTATTTTTCAGTTTTGTAAAAAATTGCCAGCAGCGCCATTGCTTCTAAAGGTGGAATACTTATAATTGGTCCAAGCATTCTATAGAGATAAAGAAAGACATATGTAAAGAAATTTGAGTGGTGGGGGTGTTCAAAATAAAATATACAAGTCGACTATTTTAACTTGAAAGATCTCAAATTTTTTAAATAGAACACCCTGTATATTATTATTTTTTCTGATTGATCTTACAACACCCTCCAACTTTTATTAAGTATGTTATATACCTATTTCTAATATTTTTCGATTTATTTTGAATTTTGAATTTTTAACTTTGTTTTTAATACACTTACGCTACAAAAATAGTTTAATTTGTTGTAGTCAGTGACGTATAAAGGTAATAGTTATGGATTTTCCTAAAAATGAATTAATTGATATGGTTTATATACTGAGCGAGGCGTGAAAAAATTGTCTTTCGGCAGTAAGGCTTTACGGAGCGAAGTACCTTAATAGACGTAAATCACCTAGAAAATCTTTTCAGTGCTTAATGGAACGGTTTGATGGTAGTGATAACGTTGAGTATGCGAAACGGAAAGTCGTAAATCAGAATGCTACTAATGAGGAAAAAGAAATGGAGATTTTACTTCATGATGAAAATAATCCCCAGGTCAGCAGCCGTCAACCAGCTGACTTAGCTGACACATCCCAATCCACGGCTAATCGCACTACGAGAAAATATAAGTATCATCCCTTTCATATGGAACTACACTAAAACCGTGATTTTGAACGACGAGTAAACTTTTGTACCACCATGAATGGAGCAATAGAGGCCGATCCAAATATTTTATCCAAAATAATGTTTTCTGATGAAGCTACTTTTCGGAGTAATGGAGCAGTTAACAGCCATAACATGCATTATTATTCATTCATTCAATCCTTTTTGGTCCGGGAAGTTGAAAACTAAAACCATTGGTCGCTTAATGTATGGTGTGGAATTATTGGCCCATATTTTTTCCGCGAACCGCTTAACGGGCCTAAATATCTAAATTTTTTGCAAAACGAATTACCCCAGCTTCTTGAAGAAGTTGCTAACTTTGAAAGGGAACAAATGTGGATTCAACAAGACGGAACTCCTGCTCATTACCACCGGGAAGTTCGGGAATTTTTAAACGATCATTACCCACAAAAATGATAAGGATGGATTCATTCAGTGGCCCCCTCGATTATGTGACTTAACACATTTAGACTTGTTTTTGTGGGGCTACAATAAAGATCGTGTTTATGTGAATCCCCCTACAACACAAGTAGATATGGAAAATAGGATACGGGATGCGTGCAGGACAATAATGCCCTTTATGCTAAGGAAAATGAAGGAAAATATAGTAAAACGACTAAACATGTGTATTTAAGTAGACGGGCATATTTTTGACCATTTATTACGTCAAAATAATTAATCATTAGATAAGTTAAGCTATATTAAAATTATTATTAACTATTTGTTTATGTTTTCACAATAGCGTAAGCGTATTAAAAACAAGGGTAAAAATTGAAAAATTCAAAATAAATCGAAAACTACTAGAAATAGGTATATGACATACTTAATAATAGTTGGAGGGTTTTGTAAAATCTATCAGAAAAAATAAACAGGGTGTGCCATTTAAAAAATTTGAGATTTTTCAATTTAAAATAGTCGAAATGCATAAATTTATTTTGAACACCCTGTAGCATCAAACTCAAATTTCTTTACATATATCTTTTCTTTCATCTCTATAGAACGCTCGTACGAATTATGAGTATTCCACCTTCAGAAACAAAGGCGTTACTTTTTACAAAACTGAAAACTAGTCTTTTAAAAAAAAAATTGAAATATTAGAAAAACTACTAGGTTTAGGTGTATAATATTAACAATAAAAAGTTATAAAATTAAACGCAGAATTTAAAAATAAATTAGAAAACAGGGTGTTCCATTAAAAAAAAAACATAAGTTATATCGGCCACCCTTTTTTAAAGTACCCTGTATACTCAAAAATAATTTAAAACTGAGCACCTTAACATTCCCTAAAACTACTGCATTTTACATTTTTTCGTCATTCCCAAAATAAATGAGATAATGACCTCGTTGATTCACCCTGTACATGTATAAATTATTACTGTATAATAAAAAAAAATTCCATGTTAACAGATTTAATCGTTTATATTTTAACAGCGATAAATACAATTTTATTCTTGAAAAACACAAGACAAAAATATTTGAATCTACTCCTGATTATAATAGTGTCAAATTATAAAATCACTCGCCGTCTCATATAAAGAACTTTAATTTTAAAATATTTTAAAATAAGGTTAATGTCATCTTCTTCTTCTTCTTCTCCTTTCTCTACGTGGCAGCTTAGCACAGGGAGTTACTTCTTCTTCTTTACTGCACCAATGAACAATTTGCTCAATTTTATGTGATAATGTGTTTTTAAGTGTCTCTATCTTTAATAGTCATCACAATGTTGTTTTTAACATGTTTAGTTTATTGACGAATATGTTAAATATTATTCACGGTCTAAATACAGTATGTAGAATTTAAATTTGAATTAACATTTACATGAAAAAGTAATCAATCAAAAAAAAATTTACTGTCCAAAATTTGTTTTTCCATGTATTCGCATATGAACGACAAGGTTGTTTTTTTGAGCGCAAGTCCTGGGACATAAATGACATTTAAACTTATGAGGTTTTCCACATTCGTATTTTCTATGTTGTACCAGCCCATTTTTCCTTTTATATCTTCTTTGTTCGTTACAACCTGTACAATTGTAATAACCCTCCTCGTCAACGTAAAATTTTTTATCTAAAAAATATTCTCTTTATTAATAAAAAAATCTATTGAATGTATTTTAAATCCTGATTAGCTTACGTATGCCCAGACAACAAAAAAACTGTCGTAAAAAACTAAACACTTTTCCATTTGCAACATTTACTCTGCCAACGCTTGTCGTGAATAAGAACAGGGGCTGCGTTTTCAGTTTTTACAAACAACCACTAGATGACGCTATTGAGATGTGACATTACCATTGTTATAAATTTGACATTTGTTATTGTTAAAACAGTAGCAGCTCAGAAATTAGCCGAGCAGGTTCTCTACAGTGAGCATTTAAAAAAAAAACAATTTTGTGAACAAACGGAAAATTGACGTGAAGGTTTTCGTTGGATGACTTTTTACGATTTTAGTAAAGGCCTAACTCAACAACAATGCCTCGAATTGCTTCGTTCAATTTTTGATAATGAATCCCCATCAGAAAAGACACCTCGAAGCCATGTTGTTTTTTAAAAATATCTTTAATTAGTATAATAGATAGAGAATGTGAAATTAGGGCAGGGTATTTATTGTATTACAAATTATAATTCTTTTTCGACTTGGATTGCTAATAATCTGTTTGTTATTAACAATATGTTCTTTTTTTATACAAATCATTTCTTTTACCAGAAATTTACGGTAATCTGTTTCTTGGGTGACAACTTTACTGTTTGAAAAGTCAAGATCGTGATTTTCATTTGCTTCGTGCTTATGTAAGGCTGTAGATGCATTTTTTTGTGTATTTATATCCATTTCATCTATTGTCTAAGTATGGTGTTGTCATTCCGATATATTTTTTAGAGCAATTTAGACAAGATATAGAATATAATAACTTGGTTGGAACTTTACTTTTTACCGGAGTGAATATTCAAGATTTTGCGTCTTGTGGCAGACCTATGATGTGTTTTTTAAGAATATAAAAAAACATCATCATTTTTTGCCACAAGACACAAAATATTTTATCTTCAATATTCACTCCGTTAAAAAACAGAGTTACAACCAAAAAAGAGAAATTTCTATTATCGCCAGTTTCTGCTCTGGTGTGACGAGTTTGAGGATCTATCATGCAGAAACTCTTTTTATCCTCAAAATCTCCATGCACAATCTTGAAAAGTGGGGTTTCGGATACTCGAGCTTCTTTAGCAAGCACTAGAATTTTCTTTCGTCAATCTGGGAGAAGCAAATTTTCAGACTTCTTCGAAACTGTTTATTCCAGAATTTTACTTAAAAATAAGATATGCTAGACATTGCCTTGCTTTAAATTTTTGTCACTTATTTGCAGCAAAAAAAAAAAATCGTAAAAACTGCAAAACATAACGAACTTATAGTACAAAATTTAGTCAAAGCACTTTGAACAGCAACAGTACTTTAAGAATTAAGCATATTTTTTTTGCATAATGTTATTTTCATGGTTTAATAGATATCTTAAGGTACACTGTCAACTTTGGAAATCTAAGACTCGTCTCGATCTACAGAGAAACAGTATCGTAACCGCTAACGAATATAAAAACAGATTGTAGCATGAAATTATTCTGGCAAAGTCGATAATAGACACTTTTACCTTCAATCTCTTCTCTCTGTTTACGCGGGGCCCAATTGCCATAAGGAAACTAGCAACATTCTTCCATTTGTATAACAAATTTTGAGTCTAGAAATCCGGACTAAATAACAACAAAGTTTAAATCCGTCAATCTCAAAATTAATACATCTGATGAATAATTGTCAAGTGAGTCCTCAATGTTCCTTTTTGAGTGAAAGCTTTCTGACAAATCTTGCATTTGAATTGGGGAGGCTTGACGCACTCGTATCTCATATGTTGCAGCACTCCACCTTTTCTTTTGTACTTCTTTCCGCATCGTTGGCAAACAAAATATTTATTTTCATTTTGATAATATTTTAAACCTAAAAATTGAAGGAGAAGAAGTTAAATAGATTGCCAATAAATAGCGTCGACGAGATCAAGCACGTAAACATCTCAGTTACTTACAGTTTCTATTTGTCTATTCATTGTAAGAAACTCGAGCTACAATTAGACCAGAAAAATAATGAAAACAAACCCTCTGTCTTATACTTCCGTCTTTATCTTAAATTAAATCACTCACATATAAAATTACAATGCTAAAAAAAACAATTTCTAAAATATATAGCAAAAAAGAAATCATTAAACCCTCTTTAATTGATCCATAAAGACGATGCTGCAATCAATATTTTTTACTGAATAGTTTTTACATTTAACTCACATCTGTAACATATAAAATTTTTTTAAGAATTCGTCTTATACAAATCATACTTACCGATATTTCCAAAGGGAAATTAACATTGACAACTATTGATATTAATCGAATTACAAAGAACTAACTCATTTTCCAAGAACAAATAAGCTTAATAACTAAATTGAAACGTGGTCAGCTACAAACTTATGACACACGCTGTATAAAGTGAAATGTGTTTGCGTGGTACAGCAATAGTAGGACGACACTACGACAAGAACAACGACCAACCTCATTAGTTTTGCGACCAGGCTACCGAGCGCTATGCACTACGAGTTTGCGCACATTTTTTCTGTGAGTATAGCATACCTGCTGCAGGGAAATCTCTTAAGCGTTGTAGGAGCGACGCATTTACGAAATAAGCGCTTCACATAGGTCTTGAATGGCTGTAAACTGTACTCGGTGGGAAACATAGTCTTGGGCAAATTATTTCAAAGGGATAAAGTTTTCTATATAAAAGACTGCTTGAAAATGGTTTGTACGAGAAGTGACAAGCTGAACCTCGTACGAATGTGAAGTATTAGCTGTGTATTCCTAGCGTGCATTGCTCTGGAAGGAATTTAGCGGACTACATTCATCGAACACTTTCCATAAAAAATAATTGTAGAATAGACTCAAGTTATCAACCGTTTTTTTTTTCGACGTTCCAGGGAATCAAGGTTTAAGCTTTTTACAGAGTTAATAGGAGTGTAAAGCTTCGAAATAATATTCCTGGCTTTTAAGAAGCTCTCTTTGCTACGCACGCAACATATTTCTTCCAGGTCTTTGTTAAGTTGAACGACTTCCTGCTATCTGCGGATATTTGCAAGAGTAGCCGGATATTCGACCGTTCCAAAGGAACGCAAAAATAAGCGTATTGTCATCTGCACAGCTGTACATTGGATTAATGGTCCTTTTCAGCAGATCGCTAATGTAAATTAGAAAGAGAGGTGACAGTATGGAGCCGTGGAGTACACCGGCATTGATACTGAAGGCATTAGAAAGGAATTCGTCGACTACCACTAATAAAGAACGCTTTCTGAGGATAAAGGCGACCTATAAACACAACTTTTCAGATATACCATCAGAGGGTAGCTTCTACCGACATTTAATGAATTTCTTTTCTTCACCCTACGGCTGGTGTCGTGGCTCAGTTCATAGAGCATAGACCCTAAATGTTTCAGCACTTGTATATAAGAAAACACCGTTTTTAGCATTATATAATTTATTGTTCAGTGCATGTCGATTTTATGAGAATTAAAAAGATGTACTTTAAGAGTATAGTTTCTTGTAAAAGCCTTTTGACATACATGACAGGAAAACTGAGGTGGCTTTCCACATTCGTATCTTATATGAACCGTCAAATGGGACTTCCGTTTATATCTCCTTTCACATTTTTGGCAAACATATGCACCCGTTTTTGGATCTACGTAAAATTCTGAAAAAAAAAACATACAGGGTATATTTTCAGATGGGGCAGTATTTTTGAATAGCTCATTAAATTAAGTTGCTTCAAGTATAATGTATATAAAAGTTTTCAAGAACCTCCTTAAAATTGTATAAAAATGTAGTGGATGTGAAGGTCAACATCAACATATCCTATTAGTCGCTCGACACGACAATCATATTCTTGTTCTTTTTTATGGCCCCGTTTTTTAAAACCTTACATCTCCACTAAAGTGAAAGTGATGCAACGGAAAAACGCCGGACCTATAGGTACAACCCTTCAATGAACTATTATAGTAGGTAATATACTACAGATATTTTACTGCACCGTACTTAAAATTTAAAAATGTTCGAAGCCGAGACTCGAACCCGAGACTTCGAGAATAGTCATCTGTAACTATACCATGAGGTCAAAGCAGCCACTATTGTAGTGAGCACTAAGAACATCATGTATAGGTTAAAGCTAAATTTTGCGATTACTTATTAGTAATTATAAGAAAGTTATATAATTTCTAATTACTGAATATTTATTTCATGGGAAGCTATGAGTTTGTAAGCGCAAATTTTCTACCAAACGATTTTTGACATATTTAACAGAGAAACGGAGGAGGCTTTCCACATTTATACCTTACGCAAAACTGTTAAATGAGACTTCTGCTTGTATGTTCTTCCCACATTTTTTCGACCCATCATCTCTACCTGTTTTTGAAATCTCTATGAAAGTCTGAAAAGCGTTAATTTTTTGATTATATCAAGGAGTATGTGATTAGCATATAGGCTGCCATAATGAATCACTTTGGATGTATAGTAAAGTGGAGCTAATTTTAAGACGAGAAACAGTGGTCACCTTGAATAGAAAATCAAATTAAAGCCAGTTCAAATTTTTCAGGAAGAGCTACACGGTTTTCTATTTTATATATAAATGTCTGTACATCTACATCTAATTTTTTAAATTCTATAAAAAAAAGTAGTCGGATTTTACCGTCGCCTGCCACTGTTTCATGTGATAGTAAACTCTAAATATCATCATTTTATATACCTTAGTCGATTTTATACGAACAATCATTTGATTTTTTAGGTTTCGAATATGTTAGACGTATTCGACAGGATTATCTAGAGCCACCATCTGGACGACATTCTGATGCATTACCACCACCATTTCTTTTACACATTGTTACCAGAAAAACCTGCCACATAAGCATCTGGCCTAGATCAATATTCAATGCTAATTTTGTCCTTGAAGAAAAAGGCCCTATGTTGGACGCCACGATGTAGTTTGTAAAGTTGATATCATTTAGTTTTATTTTAATCCCTTGTTTATATTATATACTCCGGCTTTTGTCTAGATCAGGAAAATAAAAAGGCCATAACTGAACAATTTTAAAATAAATAAACCGGTCAAGTGCAAGTTGAGCTTGCGCAACTAGTGTTCCGTACGTTGATTGCTTTTAAAATACAAAATTTTTGTTACGGTGGTATAAAATGATCAGTGACTTCACAAAACACACCCCAAATGAGTTTTCAACAAAGTTTGTTTCCAATCTTTACTGAAAACTGATGATCTTGAAATTTTTGTTTTTTTTTATATATCAGATAAATTATTAAAGGTGGTGATAATTTTCGTTCAATCTACACCCCCCGTGGAGAATATTCCAGAATTTTTTCAAAATTTTTCGATCAGTACTTTTCGAGATAAGACAGCGACAGCGATTTTTCGCGATTTTTTAAAAATAATACAAAGAAAAGTGTGCGCAAGTATTACATTACATATATATATTTTACTCGTATTTTCACAAGCTTTCATTTGACATCACACTCGATTTCATCCCCAAAACTAACCCCTTAAGTCAAAATTTAACTTTCAAAACTACATGGCTCCGATGAGGCCATCAATTCCTATACTAGTACCAATTTTCAACTTTCTACGTCAAATAGTTACGGAGAAATCGGGTGTGACAGACAGACGGACAGACAGACACCGAAGTGATCTTATAAGTGTTCCGTACGAAACACTAAAAAACTATAGAACATTCTCTGTTGAACTAGAAGTAAGTGTTTTTCTAGTCTGACTATGCATTATTTTCAACTTTATCACAGTGTCATGTTTCATTCAACCAAAAAGATTGTAACTTCATTGCGATTCGGTAATACTCGTAAGCATTGTAAAAATATAAATTAATAACCCATAATATCTATTCAAACTATAGAAAATATTTTGTAACTTGTTCGGAAGCATCTACTACCATTTTTAGTGTTCCGTACGGAACACTTATAAGATGACTTCAGTGTCTGTCTGTCTGTCTGTCACACCCGATTTTCTCCGAAACTATTTGACACAGAAAGTTGAAATTTGGTAAGAGTATAGGAATTGATGGCCTCATCAGAGCCATGTAGTTTTGAAAGTTAAATTTTGACTTAAGGGGTTAGTTTTGGGGGGTGAAATCGGAAGTGAAAAAAAAAATTTTACTAGGTCATCGAGTGTGGTGTCAAATGAAAGCTTGTGAAAACACGAGTAAAATATATATAAAAATATATATATATATATATATATATATATATATATATATATATATATATATATATATATATACGAGGCATGTTTTTTAAGTAAGTACCGTTTTGCGATTCCGCCGCCGCAGCGATACGGTCGGCGTTCCGCGCATGCGCGCTTGTAACCTACATCTCATGTCTACGCACTGACGCCATTACAGTCTGATTCTTCATTGTATACGTTGTTTACTGAGTGTTTAAGATGCCTCCGACAATCGTGAGTCCCGCCGATTGTGAAGTACGGGCTGTTATACGATTTCTTAGTGCTAAAGGCGTAAAACCGATCGATATTCATCGTGAGATCTGTGAAGTTTACGGACAAAACATTATGAGTGATGGAATGGTAAGGAAATGGGTGAGAGCATTTAAAGATGGCCGCACAAATGTGCATGATGAAGAACGGAGTGGGCGTCCTTCGGTCGTTAATGAAGATTTGGTGCAGAAAGTGGACGAAAAGGTAAGAGAAAACAGACGCTTTACAATTTCATCATTGTGCGACTGCTTTCCTCAATATTCTCGTAGTGTTTTTGTATCGCATTGTGACCGAGAACTTGAATTACCGGAAATTGTGTTCACGTTGGGTTCCAAAAATGTTGACGGATTTGCACAAAACCAACGTTTAGGCAGTGCATTGACTTTCCTTGAGCGGTACCACAATGAAGGTGAACATTTTTTTAGACCAAATTGTTACTGGTGACGAAACATGGGTGGCCTACGTCACACCAGAATCGAAACAACAATCCATGGAATGGCGACATTCATCATCACCCAAAAAAAGTGAAGTTTAAGCAAACAATTTCTGCCCGCAAAATCATGTGCACAGTTTTTGGGACAGAAAAGGAGTATTGCTAGTGGAGTTTCTGCCTCGTAATGAGACAATCAATGCAGCGTCTTATTGTGAGACATTGAACAATCTGCGTCGTGCAATCCAGAACAAAAGACGTGGCAAGTTGAGTAAGGGTATCGTTTTGCTGCATGACAATGCCCGTCCACATGTGGCTAATCGGACCAAAGATCTCATCAAATCTTTTAAATGGGAAACTCTAGATCATCCTCCATACAGCCCTGATCTGGCGCCCAGCGACTACCATTTGTTCCTGCACTTGAAGAAGCACCTGGGTGGTCAGCGTCTTCAAGACGATAACGAAGTCAAAACATTTGTGATACAGTGGTTAACAAGTCAGGCGGCAGAATTTTATGAGGAGGGTATTCAAAAACTGGTGCCACGTTATGACAAGTGCCTCAATATTCACGGAAATTATGTAGAAAAGTAGATTAAGGTACAGGCTTTCATGTAAAAATAAAATTATAGCGATATCTTTGCACGTCTTTTTTTAATTCCAAAACGGTACTTACTTAAAGAACATGCCTCGTATATATATATATTATATATATATATATATATATATATATATATATATATATATATATATATATATATATATATTATATATATATAATACTTTTTCTTTGTATTCTTTTTAAAAAATCGCGAAAAATCGCTGTCCCCCCGCCTTATCTCGAAAAGTACTTATCAAAAGTTTTCAAAAAATGCTGGAATATTCTCCACGGGGCACAGTGGGGAAAAACGAAAAAATCGTGTTTCAAAATTGTCTTCAATTTTGGTTCGATTTGGACGATTTTTTTTTTAAATTGAAGTTTATTAAATTCCGAACAAAGTTGTCGGAGCAGATTTTGCAATTAAACTTTTGTTTCAAAATGGCGAACGTCTTCAAAATGGCGGTTTCTGATTATATAGCGACTGAGACACAGAAAACGCTTACAGTTTCAAGCCAAGTTGTGCTAAAATGCGTGTATGTATGTTTTTTTATGTCGCAGATAATATATCTAATATCACAGTTACAAGATTAATAATAATGAACCCAAAATGGCTGCCATGAACAATAAAAGTATTATAATATGAATAAACGTACCATTATTATTTTATATCCATAACATTTGCATAAATAATTTCTTTAAGGTTGTTAATTATAAATATGTTTCAACAATTGACTTAAAATGACAAATCAAGTATGGCGGATGCCAAAATTGAATCGAGCAAGAAAGTTTCTCTGTGGCATTTAGACTGTGGCAGTCAGATCATTCAAGTTATTCAAATTTAGTTGCGGGATTTAAATTTTCATGCAGTTATTGCTAGAATATTGCTGCTGTAAATTTTAAGTATCATAGACAATTTTCTAGCAGATACAAAAAACAGCGATAGACGCAGAAAAGGACAGCTCACACACCTAGAAGGCTACAACAGCTAAAACGTTTTGTTAAAATAGGGACAGCTAAATATTTTGCTGCACTAGCCATATTGTTTGCTGTTGTAGCAAAAAAGTGGCTGCTATTGCTAAACAGTGGCACAACTTGGTTTGAAACTGTAAGCGTTTTCTGTGTCTCAGTCGCTACATAATCAGAAACCAACGTCCGCCATTTTGAAACAAAAGTTTAATTGAAAAATCGGCTCCGACAACTTTGTTCGGAATTTAATAAGCTTCAATTTAAAAAAAAATCGTCCAAATCGAACCAAAATTGAAGGCTCTAGACAATTTTGAAACGCGATTTTTCGTTTTTCCCCACTGTGCGGGGGGTAGATTGAACGAAAATTATTACGAGTGCATTACCTTTAATAATTTATCTGGTATATAAAAAAACAAAAATTTCAAGGTCATCAGATTTCAGTAAAGATTGGAAACAAATTTTGTTGAAAACTTGTTTTGTGAAGTCACTGATCATTTTTATACCTCCGTAACAAAATTTTTTATTTTAAAAGCAATCAACGCGCAAGTTCAACTTGCACTTGACCGGTTATTAATCCTAAATATCTTACGAGCTGCTAATGGTATAAGAAAAATAGTAGAAATCTTTTTTATACAACATGAGATTTTCTATAATTTCTATTCTCTTAGAAATAACAGTTAACGAGTAAGAGCGTCAAAGATAGTACAGCATTGCAATTTGAAAAAGCTGCTTTAACATAAAATAACTGGAAAAACAAAATTAAAGAATAAAAATAAAAATCAACTATTCGCAAAAAAGTAGTTTGTATCAGAACAAAAAGTTAAATGAGGACTAAATGGACTCACTCACGTTATTTCGCATAGCACTAAAAGTGTAATATTTAGCATATTTTTCAGCTGGTTATATATTAAATAAACAACGCTTTTTCATTTTCTATAATTTATTTTCACTGCATGTCTACCTTGTGTGAATTATAAAGATGAACTTTAAGTGTAAATTTTCTAGTAAAAGCCTTTTGACAAACGTGACAGGGAAACTGCGGTGGCTTTCCGCATTCTTGCCTTAAATGAACTGTCAAATTAGACTTCTGCTTATATTTTCGTTCGCATTTTGGACAAACGTAGGTACCTGTCTTTGGATCCTGGTAATACACTAAAACATCGATTTATTTTTAAGAAAAATTTAAAAAAAAAAAAACAAATAATAGTGTGTAACATATAACAATTATAGACTTAAAACACAGACGATTGTTACACTGATTTAGTATCTGAAACAAACACACTATTGACAACCAAGAAAAAAATACAAAATGCCATGAAATAATCATTTTAACAATAATATTCATTTTTTAACGTCACTTTCATACTAAATTGAAAAAAAAAACCAAAAACAAATGAGCGAAATTATTCTCACTGGTTAATTTTCTTCTGATGTTTGTTTATTTGTTTTAGCTGTCGTTTTCCACAATTCGATTTATTCCAATTACTTGAAAAGCATTATAACAATTTTGGGGTAACCGTAAACAGTATAAAATTATGTGACAACCGATAAAATTATTTAAGGAAACAATGTTGCCACTTTGGCATCATTACAGAAAAAATTGGTTAATGTACGGTCGCATTAATGCTATTTATTGAAAATAAAAAACTAAAACAGTGTAAGTTTAACGAGGTGACAGTGTAGTAAACTGATTCGGGACTTAAACTTGGGACACTTTTCCATATTTTTGTTATTGGATAAATGAATAGAGTACCACAAGTGAGCAAAGTTCATATTTTGGCAATTATCTATTACTCTTTCGTCTACGGACTACTTTATCACGATCTCGGCGATATGTAAGCAGCAAATTACAAGTTTCATCTCTAGATGTTGTCGACCAATATTAAAAGCATATCCGCCCTCTATCAAAGATTAATTGAGAACTACTAAACAGCCATACAAACATAGATAAATTTATGATCCCGATCAGGAAGTAAAATATTCAATCACTGCAAAAACTAAACAATATTCATATTTGGGTAGTATCATCCTCGAAAACTCAGGATTCTTCATATGTGATTGGGTGACTGAAGAAACCTGGCTGCCTCTAAAAGTACTATAGACAAGACACACATCTCTCCAATTGCTCTTGTGCTCAATTATAAGTTTCTTTGGAACAGCATGCCGCCCACTCTCATTGTATCCAAATTCTAGTTTGAAATCTGATGCATGACTTAGATTTAACTGAATATTAATCATTTTCAATATCAGTTGACGATCTGACATCACACTGAAAATGCACGAGGAGTCCCCACTCCTCGTGCATTGCCGTTATTTTTGAAGATGAAGCTGTACGAGATCCGCATATATATATATATATATATATATATATATATATATATATATATATATATATATATATATATGCATATATATATATATATATATATATATATATATATATATATATATATATAAGGTGTCCCGAAAATCAACGTATTCCCTTCGAGGGCTAATAAGCCAGCTCATAACTCAGAATGTGTTTTTTTTTTTTTTTTATGGGTCTAGCACACGTGCTGCAGAAAAGTCCCTAAAACGCTACAGGAGCGACACGTGTGCGGAAAAACCGATTCACATTTTTCTTGAATCGCTGTAAATTGTATTCGTTGGGTAACACAGTCCTAGGCAAATTATTCCAAAGGGATGATGTTCTCCATATAAAAGACTGCTTGAAAAGCGTTGTACGAGGAGTAACAAGCTGAACCTGTGTGAAGAATTAGCGTGACGTGTACTTCTAACATGCACCGCTCTGGAAGAAATTAGGCGGGCTACATCCTTCGAACACTTTCCATGAAAATACTTGTAGAATAGGCTGAAGTCGCCAACCGTTCTTCGATATTCCTGTGAATCAAGGCCGCCGGTCATTTCCGGGTCTCCAATCAGACGAACAGCTCTCTTCTCTGAATAGAATCCAACTATGTATGTTTGGGAGCGGAGCACCAAACATGGGAGCAGTATTTCATAGTTGGTCAAAATGTAAAAATGTAAATATGACCTTGGTGAAAAATTGTTTTTTTAATTTTTTATAATTTTTTTAAGTAAATGGCCACGTTAGCTTGGCACGTTTTTTTTTAAGTAAGAAGAATCAAAATTAGCAGGGTTTTTTCAGGATTATGTAACAATAATTAGAATCTTAGAAATCACAAATTTGTAGTTGTGGCACTCGATAAACTGATCTAAGGTGTGGATTTTCACGGAATTCATAAAAGTGTCAATATTTCAAAATTTAACGATTTTTCACGAAACTCATATTTACATATTCTGGTGAGTTATGAGCTGGCATATCAGCCGTCGAAGGGAATACGTTGCTTTTTGGGACAACCGGTATATATATATATATATATATATATATATATATATATATATATATATATATATATATATATATATATATATATATATATATATGTTTTTTGACGAATGTTCTCACGGGTGTGAAATATAGTAGTGGATACCCGAAAAACCACTACCACATATATATATATATATATATATATATATATATATATATATATATATATATATATATATATATATATATATATATATATACGGTGACTCACAGCTTAAATGATACAGTCGCTATAAGAAAAGACTAACTAGTCTCAGTGCCTCGTTATTTATTTGGAAAAAACAACTAATTGAAATCAAATTAGTAAAGAGTCTTCTAAAAAAGTATGAATTACTTTTTGTGTTAAATATGCGTTACTTAATTAACAATAAATAATTAATTAAATTATATGCGATTTTAACGTCACAGCTTAAATGATGCAAAATTCAATACACCAAAATTATTAGAGAAAACAAACTGTAGAATTTGAAATAAGCCTGGTAATATTTGGTCGGGCCTCCCTAATTATCAATAACGGCTTGTAATCTTCTGGACATTGATTCAACTAACTTTCTAATATACTCCGAGGAAATAGTGTTCCATGCTTCAGTAATTTTTACTTTTAATTCAGTTTTATTTGATATTGGGGCACTATTTACTTTATTTTTTAATATCAGCCACAAATTTTCAATTACATTTAAGTCTGGTGACTGGGCTGGTGTTTTAATAACATTTGGACAGTTATAAAGCAACCAACTGCGGACTCGAAATGACGTGTGCTTTGGATCATTGTCGTGATATAACCGATAATTGTTTTCAATATCTAATTTTTTGGCACTAGCGACGAGATGCTGCCTTAGTATATCCAAGTACACATATTGGTTCATATTCCCTTCAACGAAATGCATGTTATCTACTCCTGCAGATGACATACAGCCCCATAACATCACTCCACCTCCACCGTGCTTTACCGTAGCTTTCATATTTTTCAATTTTAATTCTTCGTTAGGCTTTCTCCACACTGATATTTTTCCATCGAACCCAAATAAGTTTATTTTGATCTCATCAGCAAATATTCTGAATTCGAGAAGTTCAAGTCTTTATTGATATGCTCTCTGGCAAATTCCAATCTCACGCGTCTATTTCTTTGGCTAATGAAAGGCTTATTTCTAGCAGTTCGACCATGTAAATTATTATTTCGCAAGATCCGTCGAACTGTTTCGGGGTTACACCTTTTTTCCAAACTATCTTTCCACCTCGGCGCACTTTTTTTTTGATTATTTGATACCTCTCTTAAAATCCATCTTTCTTCACGTTCATTGAAGATCTTATTTGGAGCCAACCTTGACTTATTCTCGACTCTATTTTCATTACGGTAACGTTCAATGATATGCTGAATAGTTGACGGACATTTATTTACCATTTTGTCTATGTCTCTTTGGCTGTATCCATTCCTGTAATGAGTAATAATTAAATTTCTCTCAGAAATTGTAGTTCTACGACCCATTCTTAAACAATTTCGTTTTATTGAATAAAAAAAATGTCAAACTAAATAAAAAACAATTGCACTAAGAAATCAAGGCAACGCCGCCTTCGTAAATTTCAAAAATGCGATAAGTTTTGACCCCTGTTGTTATTTTGCATCATTTAAGCTGTGACGTTAAAATTGCATATGATTTGATTAATTATTTATTGTTAATTAAGTAAGACATATTTAAGACAAAAAGTAATTCATACTTTTTTAGAAGACTCTTTACTAATTTAATTTCGATAAGTTATTTTTTCCAAATAAATAAAGAGGCACTGAGACCAGTTAGTCTTTTCTTATAGCGACTGCGTCATTTAAGCTGTGAGTCACTATATACATAGATCACTAAAGCAGTTTGGCCCATCTTGACGCAATTTAATAAGGCAACGTTGCTTATTATTGTTTTCCAGTCCAATTTCATTACGCAGTTGACGAAAACGACTTTACTTTAAAGAGTTGTGTAACAGGTACAACAAGTTCAAGCTTGTATTGAAACCACAACAAAAATTAACCAAAATGTTACGTAAAACATCAGACTTCAGTATTGTCAGCTCGCGCACAAGATTATCAGTCTCATTATTTTTCCGCCATACCAGATATGTTAGGTTTATTTTTTGGTACAATATAAAACAATTTAAATTCAAATATTACGTTTATTAATTTTGGATTACTTTCTTTTCTCTATAAAATTGGTTTCCTAGAACAAGCTGCCGATGCTTTGTGTCTTCTTAAAAACCCTTGGCTGTTGAATTTCCTTCCACAAACATTGCAAGTATAACACACCCTTTTATTCAGGCAATTAGTCTTTTGGTGGTTGTTAGATTGTGTTTAAACTTGTAGACTCTAAAACATTTCTCGCATCGAAACTTCCCTTCTAAAAAAATAGAAAAAAATAATTTTTGTTTAATAATTACAAACATTTCTGAGCCTTACTAAGAGGAAACGATGAAAATGTACAAATAAATCTTCGTTTAGCAATAGATATTTATTTTTATTTAAAATTAATGAAAGAAAATACTAAAAACAATTAAAGAAAGCTTCATATGATAATAAATAATAAACCTTAACATAAAACAACAAATGCCCAAAAAAAAACCTTAGCTGATGTGTTGTTACATCACATAAAACAATTTTTCGTTAAACGCTAAGCTTACAGAGTTTTCGCTATATTCGCTTAATATTAATAAAAAAATTAATTCCATTATTAAACAATATAATTGAAAAACACTAATACAGACGCATAATTCATAGTAATTCTTGACAATTTAACGCAAACACTCATAATCCCAGCAAACCAAAATAGACCTTAGGCTAAATCTTTACATTATGTTTATTTGCAATGTGATATTTCAAATATGCGTTTGTCGTAAATCGCCTATTGCAAATATCACAAATAAATTGCGGTGGTTTGTTGCATTTATATCTCTTGTGATGGCGAAAATTTCTTTTGTAGGTAAACTGTTTGTTACATGTGACGCAGGTAAACATGTCGCCTTCCATTCTGAAGTCGAAATCTAAAAAATATTATATTTTTAGTTCTACTTTTTTTTAAATTCTTAAACGTACAATAATTCAATGGGGACATAAAAATTATTTCTAAAATATAGAATACAAATTATCTAAAGTATCTAAACTACACTAAGAACGATCTTTTGATGCTTTTTGGTAAATATCTGCAAAAAAATAGGTTTTAAAATAAGTTGACGTTAAAACTGCACAATAATGCTGCAATAGTACATTATAAGAGATCATCTAATTTGTTTTTGTAAACAAAGGAACGTGTATTAAGCTCAATAGTCATAGTTCTTACTAAATACGGCCCACATAAAAGTTTTTAATAAGTCTCTTTTTAAAAAAAATACCCCAAAATTGTATTACAACGTATTTAATCCGGCCGAATTACACTGGTCTACAAAAAAAAATTTTTTCCCTCACAAGGGCTAAATTAACGGAATATATTTATCTTTTCCATGCTGAGTTTAAATATGTTCTCAGATTTTATCCATCAGGCAAGGTTTTTTTGTGGTACGTGTTTAAAGTTTTAAAATAATTAGTACTTACAAAACAAAAATACACGGCTAATTTTGTCTAACCTAAAAAGTTTTATATGATGATTTTCGGTCATATTTGGCCTTCGGGATGTTTCTTTTCATAGTCCAGCAGTAGTCGGCCAGCATGCTGGGACTCCACTTGCCTTGGTACCTCTTTTCCATAGTAGAAATCTGCTGATGAAAACGCTCACCAGAGACAGCTACAAGATTTTCGGGGAAGAAGTCTAGGTAGGAGTCCAAGAAGTGAATTTTTAAGGACACGTTACAGCCCATTTCTTTGTATGAAGTTAGAAGATAACTCACTATTTCACTATAATTTTCTTCTTTATTACTGCCAAGAAATCCACAACAGATATTTTTGAATGATTTCCATGCTGCTTTTTCCGTTAGATATAACAGTTCCTCAAAATGTTCATCATCCGATCTTAATGATCTTATTTGGGGCCCTATAAAAATTCCTTCCTTCAATTTTGCATCATTTATTTTAGGAAATTTAGATTTCAAATACATTAATGCAGCAGAACCTTTATCCATTTTTTTTACAAAATTTTTTATAAGCCCCAGTTTTATGTGCAGGGGAGGTAAATACACCTTTTCGGGATCCACTAATGGGGTATTTGATACATCTTTATGCCCAGGAATAAGAGATTCACGTTTAGGCCATTGTTTCCTTATGTAGTGAGACTCCTTATCCCTGCTATCCCATTCCCACAAGAAAGAATAAAATTTCGTGTATCCAAGTTGCAAACCTAACAATAAAGCTATAACCTTCAAATCACCACAGATATTCCAGTTATATTTAGTATACTGAATTTTTTCTAACAGCAATTTCATATTTTCATATGTCTCCTTTATATCACTGGCATGCGCGACAGGTATTGATGGTAATTCATTCCCATTATGGAGTAGTACAGCCTTCAAACTGACTTTCGATGAGTCTATGAACAATCGCCACGCATCTGGCTGGTGTTGATATCCAAGAGCCTCCATTACTGCACAAACATCATTACAAAATACTACATGGCCTTCTTTAGAGAAGTAGTCACTGAAATCACTATGGCGTCTACGATAAACGCATATCCTTGTATCTTTTTGGAGTAGATTCCAACCTTTGAACCTGGAACTTAAAAGCTGAATGTTTAGACAAATTTAAATCCCGTATAAGATCATTAAGATCTTCTTGAGATAAAAAGTGAAGTTCTGATGAACTACTTGCTTCAAATGTAGGGTAGGGTCACTTCTCTCGCTTTTTCCGTCGGAGTCGGAGTTATTACTTAAGGTCATGAAATCTGGAAACTTTGCTACAGGATACTCTTCACTATGTGGCACAGGTCTAATTGCAGATGCCAAATTGGGGTACTTAACTGTATATTTTGTTTTGGATGTAATTCCTTTAATGTTAGTTAAGCAGAAATGACAATCAGTTAATTGGTCCTTCTGTTCAGTCCAAATCATAGGGACTGAAAACGGCTTATTATGAGTAATATTTTTCCAACCAGTAAGAAGCCTAACACATGATAATAAATTTGGGGCACAGTCTTTATCAAAATCACCAGCTCTACACCCAAAATAAAGCTCGTAACATTTTTTCACAAGTGGTGTAAAATTTCGCCTCTGAAACTTGAAAGGTCCGTTCACCACACACGTAGCAGAAATTGTTTGGTTGATTTACATATTTTCTTGGCATTTTGAAAAAACTTACAAATAAAAACAATAAACAGCACAAAAATAACTTACTACACTTAAAATACTGGTACTGGCCTCTGCTTGCTAAAAAAGTGCAATATTTGTACAAGATAGGACAAGTTTGAACATCATTAAGCCTGAACAGAGTTAAAACATGTTTCAACATGAATAAATCTGCCTGGTGCTAAATTATTCTGAATACAAATTCCCGCTTTTACATTTACAAGAATTATAACAATGAAATCCTAATATAGAGAAGTATATTACACAAAAATGACTGCCACAAGAAAACTATGCCTGATAGAAGAAATCTAATAACATATTTGAATTCAGCATAAAAAACTGAAATATATTCAGTTTCCTTGTGAAAAAAATCATGTTGACCAGTGTTATCATAATCCCTTGACATCTCGACACTAGAATTTGAAGCCGTAATATCGAATTATTTGCAATTTTCCATAGTAAATACTTTTTTATAAGTTATGTACTTAATATTTTTTTAGTGTAATCTACGTAGTTGTTTAGGCAATTTTATGACGTGTAAACTGAATTTCTTTTGTCGCCTAACTACGAACAGATGCTGAGATACTTAAGAAATAGGGAACTGATAGCGTTTAGATGTGAAAAAATGCACTAAAATAGAAGAAAAGCGACTTAAGGTCAAAATTACGCTCAGAAAACTCGTTTACGTTTTGTAGGCACTGTTTCAAAGTCGATTTCCAAGCTGTCCCAAAAGTTTCCAAAAATTATGAAAATTTTAAGGCTTTTGCCGTACCTTAACTAAAGGAACACCCTATAGTATTAAGACTCGGATGTAGTGACGTATTAACCATTTAATTTTTGATTAAATTTCGTGCTTGGTGAGGTAGTTGGTCAATAAAATTGGGAATTAAAAACGTCTCGTTTATTATCATATTTAAAAAGAACAGTAGCCTATTAGGGAATAGAAGCCTAAATTTCTAATAAAAAAAAACTTGTTATTCGAGTAATATTTATTTTTCGGTTATTTATACAAACGAACGGTGACAGGCGTCTGTATAAACTAATTTCACTATTTCTTTTGTGAAAATTTCGAAATGTGGCAGCTCATAACATGCACTTTTAAATATCCTTTTGTAGTGAATCGTTTCTCGCAATGTTGGCAACAAAACTGGGGAGGTTTGTTGCATTTGTATTTTATATGATGATTAAGATTGAATTTGTAGGAAAATTTTTTGTTGCAGTCTGCGCATTCGAAGGCTTTTTGATTTTCTACAAAAAAAAAAATTAAACTATGAATATATAAGGTCAAGTTATGAAAAGTATAAAAATAAACTAACTTAACTATAAGGTTAAGGCAAAACTTATAACATGGTAGAACTTACATATATTGTAGATAAGTTATAGAGCATTCTACTAAGAAACCAGATAAAATTAACATATTTTTTACAAACATTTTAGTTAAAAATCAGGCTAAATCAACACATATCTACTGTTTTCTAGAATATTCTATTGCAATTCAATCTAAAGCTTTGCAGATGACAGTACGCTTCTCTCACCATCCACTTTGAACGCTCGAATATCGGCTACTCGACCGCAGAAGGTCGGTCAACTTAACAAAGACCTGAAAGAAATTCTATGTGTCTAAGGTGACAATAACCAAGTAGAATTTGACGCTACAAAAATCCAGACGGCAGTTTTTTCTAAAAAACTTAACGTTGCTGAACCCGACATAGTTATATTCCTCTAGCATCGTCACTGAGCGTTACGTTGCTAAGCGTTACTTTGGGAGCAAATATGTCTTGGCACGAACATGTTGCAAGCATAGCAAAGAGAGCTTCTCAAAAGCTGGAAATCTTATTTCGTACTAGAAAACCTTACATTCCACAACAAATGTTAATTCTATACACAGCTCAAATTCGACGAATGACGGAAGACTGTTCCCATGTTTGGGGCTCTGCTCCCAAATATAACATACACTGCATTTGTTGGATTCTAGTCAGAAGAGAGCTGTGCGCCTGATTGGATACCCGGAACTGGCCAGCTACTTTGATTCTTTGGAACATCGAAGAACGGTTGGCGACAAGTATTTTCATGGAAAGTGTTCAATGGATGTAGCCCGCTTAATTCCTCCCAGAGCGGTGCATGCTAGAAATACACGTCGCGCTAATACTTCACATTCGTTCTGTTGTTACTTCTCGTACAACCCTTTTCAAGTAGTCCTCTATATTGAGAATCCCATCCCTTCGGAATAATTTGCCCAGGACTGTGTTTCCGACCAATTTACAGCGATTCAAGATTAACGTGCATCGCTTTTTCAACACACGTGTGCTAGGCATAATATATACGCCCAAATGCCCCAAAAACCAACGTAACCTCTTCCACGGCTGATAGATCAGCTAATAACTCACCAGTGTGAATGAATATCACCCTAATGAAAAATCTCTAGATTTCGAGATATTGACACCTTTATGAATTTCATAGAAATCTACACTTTAACTCACAGTTTAAAATAAAACTACCATCGACAAGAACCTTTTAATATTTTGTATATTTAAAAATTTGAATTCCTTTCATACTGTATATATGTTTTTTAATGAGTGCATTTTGTAATACACTAAAAGAAATGATTTTTCCGATATTTAAATAGGTATTTAATACAATAGAACTGACTTAGGTCCCTCCATATATATATATATATATATATATATATATATATATATATATATATATATATATATATATATATATATATATATATACACACACACACAAATGCCGTTCATACAGTTTGCACCATAAGAGAAAAATTTTTATTTTAAGAGTTTTTGAAAATTTAACTTCGAAATGTGTTAGTGCATGTTTTATGTTTAGGATTACACCCAAATAAGGTCACGACGTCACAAGAATTGCCTGTCAAATTTGACACGGATTTTTTAAAAAAATATCGAAAAAAGTTAAAAAGAAAAAAAGATCGTACTTTAGTTTTGATTGATTGATTATTTTAGTTTGGCGCGTCGATATCGAGGATCATTTGGCGCCATCGTACTTTAGTTTTACACATGCCAATTTTCAAAAAAATTTGACAAAATTCACTTTTTTCAATTATGTCCCCCGAAAATGATAATCGAATCGTTTTTTCTTATAAATCATATTATATACTTTTTTAGTGGTTAATGTTTTACTAAATGTTACGAAAAAAATTTAATTAGGCTGTAAAATTAGGCTGAAAATTTATTTTTTTCAAAAAGTTGTAATTTAGCATTGCAATCTTGGTGCAAAGCTGCTTAATATTTATGACACGTTAATTTTTAAGGATTACTATTATAAAAAATTAATGTTATTTACTAAATAAAAAAAACGTTCTTAAGTTTCTACGCTTCTTCCTTCCTTTTCAGTGCACATAATAGTTCTGATATAAATTTCAGGACGAACATTCGCATAGAACTCGGGCTTGATTTCATTTACAGACTGGCAGATAGTTTCTTCTAAGTGTGCAATATTTTCAAAAGGTCTCTGAGCATAAACTATATTTTTTAAATACCCCCCCCCCCCACAAAAAAATGTCACATGGCGTAAGATCAAGTGATGATGGCGGCCAAGGTACTTCATAGGAAAACCCACCAATCCACTTCCCGGAAAAGTTTGCGTCAGCTAATTTCTAATTTCTGGTGCTGTGACTAGGTGCTCCATCTTGTTGGAAGTACATTTTCATTCTTTCCTCTAAACTAAAATCTTCCACTTCATTGGAAAGTTCGTTGTTTAGAAACTGTAAGTACCTCGCGGCTGTAAGATTTTCTCTAAAAAAAAACGGGCCAACAATTCTGTTATTAAAAGTAACGAACCAAACATTAGTTTTAAAGGAATATTGATCTTTTGTATCTATTGTAAAATTTGGATTGCTATGCACCCACCACCTACAATTTTGCGACGAGACAACACCATTATACTTTGTAAATGACGGGTCTTCTTCAGTTTTACTTTGCAGCCAGAAAGAAAAGTACAAGCGTCTATCATAATCTTGTTCTTTGAGAGTTTGGACAAACTTTGGTTTATAAGGCTTAAATCTATTTTTCTTAAGCACTCTTTGAACTGAATTATAAGATAAACCTACATTGTGCGATATTTTGGTAATTGAAGTTCTAGGCGTTTCAATCACACTTTACAAAACTGCAAACTCAGCATCCTCATTAGAAACCCAATGTTCATGTTGACGTTTAATTCTCCACGCATCCAGTATTTTTAAAGTTGGTAAGAATTCTTCCTACTGTTGTATGCCTTATAACTTTTTCCGGATGTCGTTGGTTATAAATGACGGCAGCTTCTCTTTGAGTTTTGTAGTTACCACCCACGATCAAAACTATTTCTATTTTATCCTGCTTAGTCAATTTAACTGGCATTTTTATTAAAGGAAAAAATTTAGAAAACTGTTATTATGGCATTAATAATAGTGAACAAACTAATGTCAGTTTTATGTGATAAAGGAACAAAACACGAAATCCATGGCAACTGCGACAAAGATACCTGAAAGACTATCATATTATAATTTCGTTTGACTGAATAGCAAAACATGACTGTATATTCTTTCCACCAATATTGCGTTGCAAAACATTGTAACAATTTTTAAAAATCTTGTTTTTGACCTTTTGAAAATATGTTAAAAAACATTTAGAATAAACTATCCTCAAAGCCTGTATATGAAATTAAGAAAGCGCTTATCGTGAATGTTCGCCATATAATTTATAAAAGAACTATTTTGTGCAACGAAGAAGGAATTAAGAAACTTAAAAAACTACAAATTTGCTTAAATTTATTACATAACATTAATATTTATTATATTAGCTGTCATAAAAATTATGCAGCTTTGCACCAAGATTACATTGTTAAACTACGACTTTCTGACAGAACTCGTTTTTTTTTTCAGCTTACTTTTAAGGCCTAATTATTATTATTTTTTTAAATTAGTGAAACATCAACTAATAAATAAGTACATAAGATAATTTATGTGGAAAAACAGTTGATTGCCATTTTAGATGAAAATAATTGAGAAAAGTCAATTTCATCAAATCTTTTCGAACATTGGTACATAAATGTAGAACTGCAATCATTTTTTCTTTATAACTTTTTTTTCAATAAAAATACGATTTTTTCACATTTTAAAATCTAAATGTCAAATTTGACAGGCAAGGCATGTGACGTCATGACCTAATTTGGGTGTAATCCTAAACATAAAACATGCACTAACATATTTCGAAGTTAAATTTTCAAAAACTCTTATATAAAAATTTTTCCCATATGGTGCAAACTTTATGAATGACACCGTATATACTCGTATATATATATATATATATATATATATATATATATATATATATATATATATATATATATATATATATACATATATTTATATAAATATAAATAATTTAATTTTCTTAATATCATAATATATTTTTGTTTCTTTTACCTTTTTTGTGTGCCATTTATTCTACATATGTTTATGTTTTGTAGAAATATGTATTTTTACATACTGTTTAGACTTAAAACTACTGTCGCAAATGTGACATTTAAACTGCGCTGGCTTATTACATGTATAGTTTTTATGGTAATTTAGGTTAAATTTGGAGCTAAAGGTTTTCTTGCAGTTCAAACATCGATGCGGATTATTTGCTAAAAAAAAACCCAAAATTTTTAAACATTAGGATATTTTCAAATAAATAACACAAAATAAGAAAGAGAGAGTTCTTAAATGAAAGATACTTCCTGAAAAAAATATTAAGGAAGTGTGAATGAACAATATTTTTGATTAACAATTTTTCGTATATAAAATACTCTCAATATTTTAATATAAAATACTCTCCATTTTGGTCGCTCTCAGTAATTTAAATCACTTAAGACGACGGTATAAATATCGACTTTTTGTAAACGCAAATCAAACTAAAAATATATAAATCAAATTAACAAAAACAATATATTTAAGCAATTAATAATATAAAAATATATAACATTTTTACCTTAAAAGACCATAAGTCCAACCACCAACTAACTATTTTAACAATAAATATTCAAAATCAAAAAATACCCTACTGCACCAACATAGAACAATGAAAAAAATGAATATTATATAGATATATGTACCGCCAATTACCGCTAAATATAATAAATAAAATTAATAAAATAATAATAACAAAATAAATCATGCAAAAAATGAAAAAGATATATAGATACAAGATTTTACTCAATCTAGAAAATTGTCAATTTCTTTTCTGCGTGTACAGGTAACAGTACACTGTTGAAGAATATTTGAAAAACTCTGTATCAAAAATTTTTATGTATGGCTAACAAGTGATATTGTAAACTCTTTTTCTGAGTAAAACATCGAGAACATATGTTACATTTAAACTGTCCCGTTTTGTTACACTCATATCTCATATGTTTTTTCAGTGAAGTTTGATGCTTGTAGATTTTCTTGCAAGCAGCGCAACTGTATTTGTTCAACATCTTGATATAACCTAAAATTTTTTGTTTCTATTAGTAAAAATACAACTTTATTTTCAATGTAATAACTTAACTTTCTTTGTACAAAATATATTTACATCTTATCGACCACACCCTGTATATAATATAAAAACTGTTAATAAATAGATAATAAACATATATCCAATAATAAAATATATTTGAAATTTAACATTCGACAAAATAAATTAGAAAAACGAAGTAATAAGAACTTTTACCATAAAAATATAATTTAACATAAACTATATACTCTAAATGTACAGGGTGATCCTAATAATGAAAACTTTAGTATACGTATAATTCTCAAAGTCTTCAAAAATATATGTTTAAGGCACTGCTAAGTAACTTTTCAGTACACCCTGTATAACAATAAAATATTAAGTACATTTAAATACAACGATGTCAAAATTCTTAAAACCTAAATACTAGATTGTTATTAAGTATAAGATATAATAAAAAAGTATGGAAAAACTCTTAATATTTTTATTACACCTTATATCAAGCAGCAATCTTGTGTTTTATAACAATGAATAAATAAATCTTTTTAAGAAACAATTTAGTTACCAAGTTGCTTAATTTTTACTACGTAACTCAAACAAATTAACAGGACATGTTTGTCTTGTTTCCGTAAATTCTTAACAATCAAAAGCTGCCAAATTTGCATATTTCCAATGCTTCGCTAAATGCGTCTTCAAA
>CM032451.1:72109165-72189165 GCA_019049505.1 Pachyrhynchus sulphureomaculatus
ATAAAACATCTTTACCGAAACAGAATTGTTCACAAAATTGTTAATGCGATTGATAACAACCTTCCAGTCCAAAAATTGATTACCCTTAAAGAGTGTATAACCGAAGCCGCTAAAGTATGGAGTGAAAATGTTTCTCAGAAAACTATCAAAAACTGTTTTTCTAAAGCAAGTTTTACTGAAAAAATTGACGAATAGGAAGAAGAAGATGAAATGGATCTCGCTACCTTAAAAAGGCAATGGGGTATTCTACAAAAAACTGCTACCGTCGACGCAGATTTTTTACTTGAAGATTTCTTAGAAATCGACAATGATGTTGGCACGACAGATCTCCCAACTGATCAAGACATAATTGACAATATAAAAAGCATAGAAGATCATGAAGAAGAAACTGAAACCGGGGAATGTCCTGCTAAATTTAGTGAAAATGAAATAAGAAATGCATTTGACATTGTGCGAACTACTCTCAGGGGCCAGGAAAGTGTACCTGATCAAATCTTTATGCATCTGAATAAATGCGAGAATTTTGTTCAGCAACAATTATTTTTCAAAAGTAATGTTCAAAAGAAAATAACTGATTATTTTTCCTGGTACGTATGTACGTAGTATGTAGATATGTATTAACAGATTTTGTATTATTCTTTTTATTTCGTATGTAGTACATACATACATAAAGTCCGTACGTTATATCTTTACACGTGCGTCATAGTTTTCATGCAATATCCCAGACGACTATACTATTTTTGTCTCTTTTTACCAATACCTACGATTTATTGTTGAAAAGAGACAAATAATATAATAGTCGTCTGTTATATGGCGTGAAAACTATGACGCACGGGTAAAGATATAACGTACGGACTTTATGTATGTATTTAGCCCTGTACATGCTATGTACTTTTAAACTTTCAAATGTTTAATAAAATCTTTTCTAATAATTCAATTTTGCAATTTTTTTTATTGCTTGTACCTTATAAAATACAAGTAAATGATTACCAATATAAAATACATACATAGCAATATATACGGATTTTTTCTTTATATAGAAAGTAGAAAAACTTTCTACAGTGAAATAATTTCGGTCAACATTTTGATATTTTACTATATAAAAGTGTCGACTGTATATATATATATATATATATATATATATATATATATATATATATATATATATATATATATATATATAAAGTATCGACTGTATATATATATATATATATATATATATATATATATATATATATATATATATACCAATTATATAATATTTTCACGCTTAGATCTTAATAAGGCCATAAAATTGTAGAATCGCCATCTGTAAATAGCACTCAAATATGCATATATGGTACACATTTCAATACAACTAAACAAAAATTTGTCAAAAAAATAACTACTCTACACTTTAATAAACAGTTAAAACATCAAAAACTACCTCATTCAATAAAATAAAATCTATAATTTTAATATATGAATAAGGATAATAAAATTTAAACATAAAATTGTGTAAATTGGTTTCACTGCGTCATTGTTGTCAGTCCTTGAGGAAATGCAACATACAAAGAGACAGACGAATGATGGGAAAAGGGATGGTTGCTACATTATTATTATCTTTAATAAATACATATTAGGCAAATATAAAATATAGTCAAAATAAAACAAAATAATAAATATCACAATGATATATTTTCGTAGATATGATAATAATAATCTAGCCTTAGAAGTAAAAATATAATTATTAGAGTAAAAACCTGAAATTAATATGGCACAAAATATTCCACGTATTTTGGCAGTTTACCTAAAATCTAAATTGAAATATATAATCGAATTGTTAGATCTCTGCCCATGAATCATCGTTACTTTAAAATAAATCATCGAAATTATCGTTTTATGTAGTTGAAAAATATTTTTATAGTATTGTTACAGCTGATAAAATATAAATACAATAGTTTAAGTTAAGTGAACAGTAAAACAATTTTTTTTTCGTTTACTGGTAAACTCCACATTTATTTTAACATATCAACATGTTTCGCTATCACAGTACCTTTATCAAGATTAAAAGAACAAGATGGAAAATTTGTTATATATATATATATATATATATATATATATATATATATATATATATATATATATATATGTATATATGTATATATATATATATATATATATATATATATATATATATATATATATATATATATATATATATGTATATATATATATATATATATATATATATGTATATATATATATATATATATATATATATATATATATATATATATATATATATATATATATATATATATATATATATATAAGATCCCTACAGGTAAAATACAATAATGTTGGATATCCCTAATTGTATTATTACAAAGACTTTATATTATAGGTAACAAATTAATTAAGTATGGTATTATTGAAATATATTTAAAAGAGGTGAATTATTTAATTCTAATTGGTCGTTTAACAAATAATTAGTATTTTTAAGTTCATTGATTTCCAGAGATTCAAGCAAATTTAATTTATACCCTTTATTTTCAACATGTAAAATTTCAAAGTTTTTATTAAACTGATGTTCCGATTCTATTAAATGGTTAGCATAATTTGAGTCTGATTTGCTAGTTATAAAAGATGTAAAATGTTCTTTTATTCTTTATTTAAAATTTCTTCCTGTTTGACCAATGTAAGTACAATCGCAATTTTCACAATTAAGTTCATAAAAACCTGATTTTTGCTCTTTGTCTGTTTTTGATTTATTATTTTTTATATATTTGCTTAGGGTATTATTTGTTTTAAATGCTACATTAATATTTAGTTTTTTTGTTAAGACATTTCTAATTTTATTGCTAGTCTCACCTATGTATGTAATAACACTATAACGTTCTTGTTTCATTTTTTGCCTAGGAAAAATTAGTTCTAAGGCTTTTTTATAAGTTTTCTTTTTTAAAATTTTGTTTACTATATCTACATTATATCCGTTGTTTACTGCAATTTGTTTTATTATGTTTAGTTCTTTAAGAAAATCTTTTTCATTTAATGGAATAGATAGTAGTCTATGGATCCATACTATCTATTCCATTAAATGAAAAAGATTTTCTTAAAGAACGAAACATAATAAAACAAATTGCAGTTAACAACGGATATGATGTAGATATAGTAAACAAAATTTTAAAAAAGAGAAAATATAAAACTAATTTTTCCTAGGCAAAAAATGAATCAAGAACGCTATAATGTTATTACATACATAGGTGAGACTAGCAATAAAATTAGAAATGTCTTAACAAAAAAACTAAATATTAATCTAGCATTTAAAACAAATAATACCCTAAGCAAATATATAAAAAAAAAATAATAATAATAAATCAAAAACAGACGAAGAGCAAAAATCAGATGTTTATAAACTTAATTGTGAAAATTGCGATTGTACTTATATTGGTCAAACAGGAAGAAATTTTAAAAAAAGAATAAAAAAACATTTTACATCTTTTATAACTAGCAAATCAGACTCAAATTACGCTAAACATTTAATAGAATCGGAACATCAGTTTAATAAAAACTTTGAAATTTTATATATTGAAAATAAAGGGTATAAATTAAATTTGCTTGAATCTCTGGAAACCAATAAACTTAAAAATACTAATTATTTGTTAAACGACCAATTAGAATTAAATAATTCACATCTTTTAAATATATTTCAATAATACCATACTTAATTAATTTGTTACCTATAATATAAAGTCTATAATAGTACAATTAGGGATTTCCAAGATTATTGTATTTTACCTGTAGGGATAATATATTTATATATATATATATATATATATATATATATATATATATATATATATATATATATATATATATATATATATATAACAAATTTTCCATCTTGTTCTTTTAATCTTGATAAAGCTACTGTGATAGCGAATGTTGATATGTTAAAATAAATGTGGCGTTTACCAGTGAACGAAAAAAAAAATTGTTTTACTGTTCACTTAACTTAAGCTTAATGGATCTCCACCAAGTATCGGCCAAAACAATCTAGTTATAAATACAATATCATATAACGTAACAGTAAAAAATGTCCATGACATTGTCAATAATGACGCATGGGTAAAGATTTAGTAACGTATGGATTAAGCTTTGATTTATTTGCAAAAATTAGTAATGTATTTATTATTTCAGTAAGTTTTACTTATATAAACCCAAACAATAGGCAATTTAAACGAAGAATGTCGACAACGTTGCAATCAGTAAGTGCTTTCATTTGCCACATCTGCGGTTAAGATGCTGCATTACTTCTTAAATTAAATTGCCCATTTTTACAACAATGACAAAAAAAAATCCTAAAAGATCAAAAACTATTTTTACAGATATATTGATTTTGTTATCCCTGATCACTTTACTTAATAGTTAACTGATAGCCGTGAACGTAGGCAACGTGGCTTTTAAGGCTGCTTTTCTGCGTAAAGGCTTTGCTACATAACTTGCATACGAATTGCGGTGCTACTCCACATTCATACTTCAGATGGCGGAGAAGGTTCCATTTGTACTTGTAACTTTTCATGCATTTTGTGCATATATGCTGGTACGAACCTAAAAATAAGATCCAGAGATCAGTAAAACAATGATGGAATAAATTTATCATTTTTCAACTATAAATTTCAAGGATATTATCAATCATACTAAAAATTGGCACTCAGTTTAGCAACTTTTTTTTAATATTCTTATTAAGTGAAACTTATAATCATGGTTTATTATCATTATTTATATTTATTAGACATTTTTTGCAATTTATATCATATTAAAATCTCTGCCATCAGCCAACTTTACCTCAAAAAGCATATGAAGGTTAAGAAACGATCGAACCTTGCTTTGCTTATTATATTCGACGTTTAGTTTTGTCTCAGTTTCCAAAACAGTATTAACTAAAATGAGTTCCTAAGCTTAATAAACCATCATTATAGCTCGGGTCCCGTTTCGTTACCAGTGATTATTCATTTAACATGCCCTGTTTTGCTACAACAATTATGATCTGTATTTTAAATATTGCTGAGTAACATGACATAATATTATGATGAGGACATGCATGAAGTAATTAAACCAAAAAATGCAATATTCTTCAGGCATATACTTAACAAAGGTAATTAGTTAACATAGTGACATAATGTATGTGGCACAGAGAGATTTTTAACCTTATATCTGGCAACTCCTCTCATTGAATTTAATATAATTTTGGACATCAGCCATTTGGAACACAACTCAACAGATCTTTTATCTATATTATTACCTATTTGCCAATAGTCAAATTTAATACTAAGCACTTCCAGTATACAGATTTGTTTACAGTATATTTGACAATTATAGGACAACGTGTTCTTAATAGTTAAGGAACAGGTTAAAATATCACCCATATCTATCTAACCTTAGATCATGGTCAAGTTCTTACGGTTGTTGTTATCAAAGACATTGCCCAATTTGAAAAAGTGCAGTTTCGAAAGTAGTTTAAATAAAATGTCATTGAAAGCTTCAAGAGCTGTTTTACCAGTTTGAATTGTTTTAAATGTAACGAACTTTCAATGCTTAAGTATGAACTGTAGTTACGGTAATTAGAGAAACAAAGTATAAGCTCAAAATCTCTCATATTACTTTTAATTATTGAAAACATTTTCAACATCTCATTAAATTTTTTATACTTACCTTAATAGACAAATCATTCTACTTAAAGAAAAATGAAACAATTACAGCTAGATTCACTAAAAAAGTCGAAAAGTTTTACCCAGTCTTGAATTCAAAGTTTCTGGTTGTCCGTATGACTTGTTTTGACAATGAAATATTTTTATAGTAAATTTAACGAAATAAACGCCTTTATAAGATGTAAAATAATACTCAAACCGAGAGCATATATCTTGAAACAGGTTCGGTATGTATTAGTTTTGAGAATTTTAACATGTAACATATCATTTTCATAATTTTAATCAAAAATAAAATGAATTTTATGATATTGTACCGCACAGCATTATACCTTTCGTTGACTAACTGTTGTTTTTTAAATTAACTTAAATTCCTATTGGCCAAAATATACAATTTTAAAAACCTTTTTAGTGAATCAAGCAGTTAATGTTGAAATCCAAGAAATTTGCTTTTCACAACAACAAGAAAACAAAAAACAAAGTAATATATTCGTATATTATTCTTTAACCAACACCAATAACTTAAATTATTCTTTAAATAAGCAAATAAATAGTATAAATATTATAAATAAGAAAAACAAGAAAGGAAGTAGCATATTCGTATATTATTCTTTAACCGACACCAATCGTTTAAATAATTCTTTAAATAAGCATATATGTTAAGTAGTATAAATCTAAATATATATTGTTTTATATAGGGTAAAAAAATAATTTTGAAAATTTAGTTTCATTGTTTAAAAAATTTGAGAATATAGAACATACTAAAAAAATCAAAAAGAATTCAACTATTTAAACTAATTAATATTTTTTAATCAATATTAAAATAAAATAATACTTTTTAAAAAACAGTTATCAAAAGGTCTGTTCCATATTAAACGGGGTTCCGTCAAAATTTCCTCATTTATTTAATCGAATCCCTTTCGTAACGGTTTCAATTGTGTAATGCCTTGAGCACAACGGTTTCAACTGTGTAATGCATTAAGCACACATTAACTTCTAAAATCTTCCATAACATCGCCATGTCTTCGAAAATAATGCAATTCCAATATCCGCTTCTCGGTATAAGCTTTATCACAGAAATCACAGTGAAATTGTGGTTTTTTACCACATTCGTATCTTTCGTGTCGTCTCATATTTGTAATGTTTTTATAAGTTCTCTTGCATGAGCTACATTTAAAGATGAGTCTATCTACAAAGTAGTGTAATTAAAATGTGATAAGTTAAAATTCTTAGGTTTACGTCCACAGAGCATCTGTAACCATAACGATTTAATAAAACAAAGTTACAAAAAGAATATCCCTAGAGAGTAGCGTATTGTGACATTTTACCACGTATGCTGTAATTTATGTTGAATTTTCTATAAAATTTGAGATAAAAAAAATATCCACCTGCTTAGATTACTGTAATTACCGTAAAGGAAGCCTTGGAAATATTTTTAGAACTTTATCTCGATACCAACTATTGTTAATATTATATGTGTTTCTGTAACACAATTCAATGGTCACATAAAAATTATTCCGAAAATATAAAAAGTAACTCTCATTCGATATTCCTTGTAAAGTATTTGAAAAATCCTCGAGTCACAAAATAAATTCACTTAAACCAGATTAAGAAGTATGTTGTATACCCTTACACGATAGGCCTGGTGCAGTAAGACAATGTAAGGGATCAAATCCAATTAAATTTTGGAAAACAAAGGAACAAATTAAGCCCAATAATTTACAGAGTGTATTTTAAATGAAGTATAAACTTTATGGAGTGATAAAAAATCTCAAAATAAAATCACTTTGCCGAATATAGCCTATATAAAAGTTCTCAAAAAATTATTTTTAAAAATGCTTTCTTAAATTGGTAAGCACGCAAAACAAATTACAGAACTCACTATTATAAATCCTATAAATCTTTTAGTGGTGTAGGGAAGGCTTGTTTTTTCAAAGGCCTTATACTATGGCGTTAATAGAATTTAGAAAAATCTGGAAATGTTTCTTTACCTCTGTGGGCGTTAGACCTGTAGCAATATATCTGGAGGTGGTAGGTACAATAAGTTCATGCCTTTCGGAGTCAAATTTTTTTCATTCATTTAACAGTGTGAAAATGATGCTATTATTGTGTTACCAAGAAGTTTACATACGAGTAAGCTACTGAAGCATTTAGTACTTACTTTCTACTTCAATTTGTCCACTTGATCAGAAACTAAGATATTCATGTTACAGATAATTTATCTATATATCTGAGGTTCTCAAAGTGTAATAATAAACTAAATTTTATAAGAACCCCTAAAAATAACGATCTTTTTTCTTTCGAAAGCACATAATTATAAAATAATATAAATAAATAAGTGATGCGTGGCGCTAACTGTATGTACTCTTTACCCTTTTTGGATCGAATTCCGATAAAACAACATGCTTAAAACACAGTCACGGAAATTATAAAACATTTTCATATATCACATTTTATTTAAAAATATACTTTAATTTCTAAACTATTTCATACTTTTATATACAATAATTTTAGATTAAATATACCTAGTCACACAGAATTACCTATAAAAATGTCGGCATCCCAGCTAAAAAAACATAAAAGCTAAAAATAAAAAATGTGACACAAAAAATAAATATCAAGCATATACATACATATATATATATATATATATATATATATATATATATATATATATATATATATATATATATATATATATATATATATATATATATATATATATATATATATATATATATATATATATATATATATATATATATATATATATATATACATATATACATATATACATATATACATATATATATATATATATATATATATATATATATATATATATAATATATATATATATAACACATGGGCTGAAAAGTCCCGGGCCTAACACATAGATGGCGCTAGTTTTATTGCAGTCACCTTTTTTTTCAGTTAATACTAACCTTCAAAAGACAGCTGTTAAAATTTCATGATATTCTATTCATTAGTTTGTGAGTTATTGTGCTAAGAGTGACGCTACTTTTGTTATTTTCAAAACAATGGATCAAAAACAATCTCGTGTTTTAATTTTACACTGCTTCTTGATGGGAAAAAATACCGTTCAAGCGAAGCAATGGCTTGAAAAGTGTTATGGGGACTCCGCTCCATCAGAAACAACAATAAAACGTTGGTTTGCTGACTTCAAACGTGGTCGTAGAGACACCGATGATGCAGAACGCAGTGGACGTCCAAATGAGGCGGTAACACCAGAAAACATCAAAAAAATCCATAAAATCGTTTTGAATGATCGAAAAGTGAAGTTGCGTGAGTTAGCTGACATCGTAAAGATATCAAAAGAACGTGTTGGCTTTATATTGCATGAGCATTTGACTATGAGAAAGCTCTGTTCAAAGTGGGTGCCGCGTTTGCTCACTGTTTATCAAAAACAAGAACGTGTTGATGATTCTGAGCAGTGTTTGGCCATTGTTAGAGCGGCGCTGGAATGATTGCGTTGCTCTTGATGGAGATTACGTTGATGAATAAAGCTAATTTTGAACCAAAAAAACCGTGTTTTCTTTGTTAGGCCCGGACTTTTCAGCCCATGTGTTATATATATATATATATATATATATATATATATATATATATATATATATATATATATATATATATATGGAGAAATGTGTAGAAGAGTTAATCCGGGGATACATTAAGTCGTTTGTTATATTCCGGATGCAATTTTGTAGATGTGTCACCAAGGTTGCATCATTTTCAATGCTGTCTTGTCGGAGTACTGTACTTCGAGGTACAGTAGCTTTGTAACTAGCTGGCAAAACATCTGCAAAATTTCACCTGGGATGTAACAAATAAATGGATGTATTCCCGGCCTAATTTTTCTACATATATATATATATATATATATATATATATATATATATATATATATATATATATATATATATATGTGACGTTCCACGTCAACCGTGCCACCCATGAGACCAAAATTTGACGCAAGGTAGGTAAATGAGCGGGGGCTCAAAAAAACTCGTATTGATGTGTACTTTCGAAATTCGATGGGCCTTTTGAGAAATTCAATATGGCGGATGGAAAATGGCGTCGGTAACGTGTAAAAATTCCAGTTGATCAAATTATATGGAATATAATAATGAAAAAAAGGTTGCTAATTATGTGAAATCTACCAACAAATATGTCTTTTGGTTCGCTAATTATGAATTTGAAGTCCAACTAGGCAAATTATACCCGCGAAATCCAATATGGCGTCTTGAGTGAGCAAAATTCAGTAATTTTTAGTAATATTTCTAGTAAAATTTAAAAAAGCACCTTTTTTCTTGTCCATCAGTATTGCATCTCACCCTTGGCATAATCGATCATAAGTGTTTTGTCGTCATTATTTTTTCCAATATCAAAAATGGCGTCAACTTGTAAAGAAAACCTCTGGTAATGGAATGATAACAAATGTAATAATAAAATTTTAGCACCAATTAAAAAATAAACTTGAATTAACTTTTTTCATATTAATATAAAACATTAAATAAAATACTGAAATATTTTGGATTTTACAGGTTGTTTTGCGGCTAATTTGACAGCAAACTCGTAATAAGCGACCCCGTAAATATACGAAGTATAAAATACTAGGTAATTTAATACGTTTATTTTATTATTACATTTGTTATCATTCCATTACCAGAGGTTTTCTTTACAAGTTGATGCCATTTTTGATCCTCCATATTGGAAATAATAATGACGACCATACACTTATGATCGGTTATTCGAAGGGTAAGATGCAATACATATGGACAAAAAAAGGTGCTCTTTCAAATTTTCCGAGTAATAGTAAAAATTTTGTTCACTCCAGACGTCATATTGGATTTTGCAGGTGGAATTGAGCTAGTTGGACTCTGAATTCATGATCAGCGACCCCGAAGATGTACTCAGTGACAAATATTAGGTTATTTTGTATGTTTATTTTATTATTACACTTGTAATCATTCGATAACCAGAGGTTTTCTTTACAAGCTGACGCCATTTTGATCCGCCATATTGGAAAAAAAATGACGACAAAACACTTATGATCGATTATGCCAAGGGTGAGATGCAATACTAATGGAAAAGAAAAAAAAGTGCTTTTTTAAATTTTACTAGAAATATTACTAAAAATTACTTAATTTTGCTCACTCAAGACGCCATATTGGATTTCGCGGGTATAATTTGCCTAGTGGACTTCGAATTCATAATCAGCGAACCAAAAAACATATTTGTTGGTAAATTTCATATAATTAGGAACATTTTTTTCATTATTATACTCCATATAATTTGATCAACTGGAATTTTTGCACGTTACCGACGCCATTTTACATCCGCCATATTGAATTTCTCAAAAGGCCCATCGAATTTCAAAAGTACACATCAATACGAGTTTTTTAAGCCCCCTCACCTTGCGTCAAATTTTGGTCTCATGGGTGGCACGGTTGACGTGGAACGTCACATCTATATATATATATATATATATATATATATATATATATATATATATATATATATATATATATATATATATGTATGTATATGTATATGTATATATATATATATATATATATATATATATATATATATATATATATATATATATATATATACATATATATATATATATATATATATGTATATATATATATATATATATATATATATATATATATATATATATATATATATATATATATATATATATATATATATATATATATATATATATATATATATATATATATACATACATATATATATGTATATATATATATATATATATATATATATATATATATATATATATACATATATATATATATATATATATATATATATATATATATATATATATATATACATATATATATATATATATATATATATATATATATATATATATACATACATATATATATATATATATATATATATATATATATATATATATATATATATATACATATATATATATATATATATATATATATATATATATATATATATATATATACATATATATACATATTTTTATCGGATTCTAGTACTCAAAAAAAGCCCCTTCGCCAATATAACCTACACTAAGGATTTCAAAAAACGTTCAGCTGACAACTGTAATGTAAAAAATTCCGCTTAGTTTGGCCAATGTAACAATAACTATCAGATTTTATGACTACCCTTTATATTGATATTATTCAAACTAATCACAAAATAAACTCCTTGCCGCTCTCAACATTTCCAAGTCTTTATGATCGTTCACTGAACCCATTAGTCAAAATGTCACTAAATCCACTATACCACGGCCAGACAATCTCATTGTAACAACATCTGTTGAGAAAACAAACAAGTTAGCTGAACTCTTTGCTTCACATACTTCTATCAGTTTTCAAGCGAACACTTTCCAATGTACTCTCATAGATTGTCTTCAGAGTGTCATAAAACATCTTTAATGAAGCTAGAGACCAAAAAAGCTTCTGGCACTGACGGAATACCTGCCGATGTTCCTAAAAAATGTATCAGCGAACTAACACCAACCCTTTAAAGACTTTTCAATTTCTTCTACAGAAGAGAAATATTTACTTCCGCGTAAAAAAAAAACAACTGCCGGCTAGCCACATTGCTTTCACTAATATTGACAGCCTCTTTTAAAATATCTAGACGGTTTTATTATTATTAATGACCGTCAAGATTGCTCTTGTAAGCAACATTCAACAATATGATCTTCTAACTTATGTCACATAATTTGAACAATGCAGTTTAACGGTTTGTATACATTCAAGCGGTTCCTCTTTATATATCCAAAGCATTTGACCGTGTATGGATTAACGAATTGTTAACTAAGCTACATCTTTTTGGATAATAACACATGGGCTGAAAAGTCCCGGGCCTAACAAAGAAAACACGGTTTTTTTGGTTCAAAATTAGCTTTATTCATCAACGTAATCTCCATCAAGAGCAACGCAATCATTCCAGCGCCGCTCTAACATTTCAATACCACTTTTGTAGAACGATTTATCTTTTGCCTCAAAATAGGCCTCAGTTTCAGCGATAACCTCTTCATTCGTGCGAAATTTCTTACCGGCGAGCATTTTTTTCAGGTCTGCGAACAGCCAGTAGTCGCTGGGAGCCAAATCTGGCAAATACGGTGGATGTGGGAGCAATTCGAAGTTCAATTCATGTAGTTTTGCCATTGTTTTGATTGACTTGTGACACGGTGCGTTGTCTTGATGAAACAAAATTTTTTTCTTTGCCATATGCGGTCGTTTCTTTGCAATTTCGGCCTTCAAACGCTCCAATAACGCTATATAATATTCACTGTTGATGGAATTTCCTTTCTCAAGATAGTCGATGAATATTACACCACGCACATCCCAAAATACCGAGGCCATAACCTTTCCAGCCGATTGTTGTGCTTTCGGGCGCTTTGGACGAGGTTCACCAGTTGCTGTCCACTCAGATGACGATCGTTTTGATTCCGGAGTGAAGTGATGGATCCATGTTTCATCCATTGTCACATATCGACGCAAAAATTCCGGTTTGTTACGTTTAAACATGGCCAAACACTGCTCAGAATCATCAACACGTTCTTGTTTTTGGGCAACAGTGAGCAAACGCGGCACCCACTTTGAACAGAGCTTTCTCATAGTCAAATGCTCATGCAATATAAAGCCAACACGTTCTTTTGATATCTTTACGATGTCAGCTAACTCACGCAACTTCACTTTTCGATCATTCAAAACGATTTTATAGATTTTTTTGATGTTTTCTGGTGTTACCGCCTCATTTGGACGTCCACTGCGTTCTGCATCATCGGTGTCTCTACGACCACGTTTGAAGTCAGCAAACCAACGTTTTATTGTTGTTTCTGATGGAGCGGAGTCCCCATAACACTTTTCAAGCCATTGCTTCGCTTGAACAGTATTTTTTCCCATCAAGAAGCAGTGTAAAATTAAAACACGAAATTGTTTTTGATCCATTGTTTTGAAAATAACAAAAGTAGCGCCACTCTTAGCACAATAACTCACAAACTAATGAATAGAATATCATGAAATTTTAACAGCTGTCTTTTGAAGGTTAGTATTAACTGAAAAAAAGGTGACTGCAATAAAACTAGCGCCATCTATGTGTTAGGCCCGGGACTTTTCAGCCCATGTGTTATGTCTGAAAGGTATATATAGCCCTCCAATATCCTAAGAGAGCGTTCTTTAGGAGTAGCAGTTGACGGAGTTTTTTCTAATACATTCGCCATCAAGACAGGTGTGCCCCAAACACTCCATACTGTCTCCTACAGCCTCTCTCCTTTACATTAACGATTGGCTGGAAAAAAGCAGAAATCCAGTCCACAGTTTTACCATTGACGGTACGATTGTACATTTATTTTGCACATTAGTTACCCTAACAAAAATTCAAAGGGAACAGGAAGTTGTTCGATTTAGGAATATCCTGAAAAATATTTTATCTTGTGATGGCCGTAACGAAGTAAAATTCGACGCTACAAAACAGCAGTTACTTCTGAAAAACTTTATGTTACAGATCCCGACATAGTTACCTCGAGACACTATTATACAAGCATCGTCACTCAACTGCTACTCGCTTAGCAAAGATGGCTTTAAACCTCACAACAACTTTTAATTCTATACGCAAGCTTCAATTAGGCCACAGATGGAATGTCGCTCCCAAATTCTGGAACATTTTAGTAAAAGCCACCCCTATTATCTACGGCATTGGTCCTAAAATTGAATTTCCATTTCTACTAAATGATTAACCGTACACGAAAACCACGATGGACTAATTTTCGAGAAGTTCTTTAAAATGTCTAATGAAATGATGGATAAAAACTTATTTGAGAATCCACATTTGAAAGGCTGTCGCCTTTCTGGAGAGCCTTTCCAGACCTAGGTGCAAAGAAACTTTTCTTCATATTTTTAACACCAAACCTTCCAAAATATATGAATGCTATTCCAGTATATAAAGCCTATCCAGGTGTACAAGTATGAAATGCGAATTTCAGACAACAGATGGTGCACCAATGCAGTTTGTACTATAAAGATTTGACACTGCGCCATTTTGTTGTGTCATCAACAAGTGTCAGACGCGCACGAGTGATAAATTGGAAAAGTGTGTGCATAGTGTTGTGTTCAATATGTCGAAATTTATACCGGACAAAGAGCATTCGCAGACAGCATTAATTTTTTGTTTTCATTTGAAGAAAACTGCTGTTGAATCATACCGATTACTTCGAAAAGCTTATGGTGAACATGCTCCATCGCAAGATACGTGTGAACGATGGTTTCGGCGTTTCGAAAGTGGTGACTTCGATGTTGCAGACAAGGAACGTGGAAAACTGCCAAAAAAATATGAAGATGTGGAATTGCAAGCATTGTTGGACGAAGATGATTCGCAAACACAAAAACAATTCGCCGAGCAATTGGGCGTTAGTCAACAACCTGTTTCCAATCGGCTACGAGAAATGGGAAAGATTCAGAAGCTGGTAGATGAGTTGAACGACAGGCAAATGGAAAAGCGCAAAAACACGTGTGACATTTTGCTGGCTCGGTACAAAAGGAAGCCGTTTTTGCATCGTATAGTTACAGGGGATGAAATGTGGATTTATTTTGAGAATCCCAAGCGCAAAAAATCATGGATAGATCCAGGCGCACCATCCACATCGACCGCAAGACCGAATCGCTTTGGCAGAAACACGATGCTCTGTGTTTGGTGGGACGTGGGCGTGGTCTACTATGAGCTGTTAAAACCTGGGGAAACGGTTAATACTAAACGTTATCAACAACAATTGACCGATTTGAACCGTTCGCTGTTTGAAAAAAGGCCAGAATACCGAAAGAAGCAACACAAAGTCATTTTTCTTCATGACAATGCTCCATCACATACGGCAAAATCAGTTCACGACACGTTGGAAGAACTCAGCTGGGAAGTTCTACCCCATGCGGCTTACTCACCAGACTTGGCTCCTTCCGATTACCACTTGTTTGCATCGATGAATCACGCACTTGCTGAGCAGCGCTTTGGTTCGTACGAAGATGTGAAAAAATGGCTCGATGAATGGTTCGCAGCAAAAGGGGAAGATTTTTACTGGTGTGGTATTCACAAATTGTCCGAAAGATGGGAAAAATGTATAACAAGCAATGGAGCATACTTTGAATAAAGCACTTTTTATCATTCTTCCGAATTTAACATGTTTTTTTTAAAAAAAAAAATCCGCATTTCATACTTGTACACCTGTGTAAATGCTGTATTGAGCAAAGTGACTTAGTGAGTACTAGAGCCAATTAAAATAAATGCTTTAACTTGGAGGACACTGTATTATTTATAAAATCTTTTTCTTCAACTTGTGCGATAAAAAAACTTCGAAATATTTTGCAAATATATTTGACCTTATACACTAAAAAAAGGATTTAAAATGTCAACTAGCTTATATCAAATCTTAAAAACTACTTACGAAGAACATAAATTAAAAAAAAAAAAACACACATATACACAAATAATAAAATTTCATATTGCACAGCATAGATAAAAAAATTCCCAATGAGACTTAAACTAATCTCTTACATAGTTTAAAATTCTTTCAAATGTGATGGTTCGATTTTAAAATTTACAAGTGGGTAATAGGAATTGGCGCTGCTGTTAATTTTAGGGCTAGGGGATTAAAAACATATTCTGTGAAAGGGACGATGCAAATAGGTCGTTGAAAAAAAAATCAGAATGTACGATTTATTTGAACTTTGAGATAATTAAAGATTGTTTTTCTTCTCAAATTTTGAAGCGATTTTGTTGTTCACGTGATTCACAGACAAACAGATAATATTTTAGCCCAACTTGTTGGCTGTTTTTATACCTACATTTTTTTTTAGGTACCGTTACCCAGTACTCATATAAGAAACCAGTTTTACTTAAATCCTAAGCTAATATATATAGTTCCTAACAACAAGAAAGTTTTCCATTATACCAAGCTATTGATTCTTACCCTGTCTCAAACGCAATAACCAATCAACAACTAGCTCAAATCGATAAGTGCATTCAAATTTTATCTCTAAAATAACCGGCCAAGTGCAAGTCGGACTTGCACAATTAGTGTTCCATATGTTGATTGCTTTTAAAATCAAAAAAGTTGTACGGAGGTATAACATGATCAATAACTTCACAAAATGCACCCCAAATGGGTTTTCAACAAAGTTTTTTCCGATCTTTGCTGAAAACTGATTACCTTTTTTTTATATGCCAGTTAAATTATTAACGGTAATGCACTCGTGATAATTTTCATTCAATCTACACCCTGTGGAGAATATTCTAGAATTTTTTCAAAATTTTTTGATCAGTACTTTTGGAGATAAGATTGGGGAATGCGATTTTTCGCGATTTGTTAAAAATAATACAAAGAAAAGTGTGCGCAAGTATTACATCATGTATATTTTTAAACTCATCTTTTTACAAGCTTTCATTTGACACTCCACTCGATAACCTGATAAAAAAAAATTCACTTCGGATTTTACCCCCCAAAACTAACCACTTATGTAAGTCAAAATTGAACTTTCAAAACTACACGGCTCTGATGAGACCATCAATTCCTATATTAGTGCCAAATTTCAACATTCTATGTCAAATAGTGTGACAGACAGACGGAGACACCGAAGTGATATTATAAGTGTTCCGTACGGAACACTAAAAATGGAACGTTAAAAATAATAGTTAACATAATTAACATTAAAAACGACATTCCATCGCACAAGGTTCTAACTTAGGAGAGAGATATCTTGAGTTTTTAATACGAACATATGACATATATTTTTGAGAGGAAGTACTTCTACAGGTTACAGAGCTTATAGAAATAATTCTTTTGAATTTTCCTATGCCGATTAAATAAATGATGCTGACGTTTCGCCTTCTTCAGAGCTTGTTCCGAAATATATATATATATATATATATATATATATTATATATATATATATATATATATATATATATATTTATATATATGTATCCACGTACACAAGAATCGTAAACACTGTATGAAATCAAGTTGTGCACATCTTTACATTTATACGCAGATATAACACATCGTTTATGTTGGTAAGACAATTTCCTGACTTATCTACTTAAATATGGTCAATAATATTTTAAAGTAACCAGTATATAATAATAATTATATATATATATATATATATATATATATATATATATATATATATATATATATATATATATACATTTATTTATTTATTTGTATAACCTAGTAATAAAAACAACAAAATATACGAGGATGGATTGAGTTCGCAGCCTCACCAAAAAATAATTATAATATTTTTATTATAGTCCCCTCAATAAGTTCATACTTTCTTTGGTTGTCACAGTATAAAATTTTGTTGCTGTAGAATTTATGGTTTTTAGGTTAGAACGAGTTTAGTGAGACCAACCGTTTTTGGAAGAATGGAAAAAAATTGAACAAATCAATCAAATGGTCATCAAATACCTGTTTAAAAAAAGATTAACACCAAAGGAGATCCACGATGATATGAAAACAACACTAGGGGAATCTATTCCGGCATATACCACTGTGAAAAAATAGGTTGCAGAATTTAAACGTGGATGAGAGAGCATCGAAAATAACTCTCGCTCCGGCCGGCCCACGACGTCTACGATTGAAGAAAACATCGGCAAAGTGTGTGATCTCATATTGAAAGACCGTAGATTAACTATCAAGGAGATTGCAGACACTATAGGCATCTGAATGAACACAGGATTATCTAAGGTTTCCGCTAGGTGGGTCCCCAGATTGCTTTCAGTTGAACAAAAACGAATTCGACTCACGATTTCTCGTGATTGTTTGGAGATGTTTGAGGTTGATCCGCAAGATTTTCTTAATAGGTTTGTGACAATGGACGATACCTGGGTTCACCACTATACTCCAGAGTCAAAACAACAATCCAAGCAGTGGAAAAAATCTGGTGAAGGCAATTCTGTCGGCTGGAAAAGTGATGGCGTTAGTTTTTTGGGATGCTAAAGGTATTATTATGGTGGACTACCTTCCAAAAGGCGAAACAATAAACTCGACTTACTATTGCACCCTTTTGCGTTGTTTACGTCAAGAAATGCAAGTGAAACGCCCAGGATTACTGAGACAGAAAGATTTGTTCCATCAGGACAACGCTCGCGTTCACACTTCTGTTGAGTCTATGGCTCAAATTCGTGATTGTGGTTTCAAATTGCTGCCCACCCGGCTTATTCTCCTGATTTGGCACCTTCGGACTTTCATCTGTTTCCAAACCTAAAAAAAAACACTTCGGTGGCCAGAAATTTTCATCACATAAAGAAGTTGATGTTGTTTACCAGTATTTTGTAGGCAGGTGTGGAATCTTTGGAAAGAAGGTGGAAAAAGTGCATACAGCTAGGTGGAGATTATGTCGAAAAATAAAAAATATTTTGACTAGGTCGTGAACTTTTCAATTCATCCTCGTACCATAAAAATCTAACGAAGACTTGGACACATCACACCACTTTACCATACATTAAAGCGACCACCGACAGGACTGCTCAAATTTACCAAAAACGATAATTAAAAAAACAAAAAACAAATAATGTAAATAAAGAACACAAATGATAACAGCGGAAGAAACTGAAATGACGGCCAATGGGGCGGAACCAACAACAACCAATCACCTAGAGCGCAGATGTAGAACATCCTGCAGCAGCGTAAACTTTCATAACGTCACTCAACACTGAAGAGACAGCATTGAAAATGGCTTTAGCGAAACGTCTTCGAAATTTCACCCGAAATTAACAAACGGAATCATATATTCCCGGACGAACACTTCTACACATAAGAGCTAAAAGACAAGAAATGGCGCAGATCACGGAAACCACGTGTCGAGTAGCGATCAGTAATTTTATTGCCCGCTTAGAAGTGTACCAGGAACGTAACAATTCATATTTAGGAAATAATATTCCAAAGATTATCGTTTGATATACATTCAACTGTTCCAACATCTTGAACGTAATAAATTTTGTATGTTCGTAAAGTTGGTTGTCTTTAAAAGTTCCAAAAAAATATTTACAACCTTGTGTGATGGGGCATCGATTTAAAACTGTCACGACTGAAAATTCGTAAAAATACTCAGAATGCTAAATTTTGAGAAATAATCAATCTTCACACGAAACGGACTGAACTGTAAACGGTGTTGAGTGATATTATAGGATAAAGTCTAAAGGACGGTCACGCAATATTACCTTATACACTCGTTGGCAATGGCGTAGCCAGAAGAGGGGGCGGAGTAGGCATATACCTCAACCCCTGGGATTTAAAAAAAGAGCCCGGTCCTCTAATAATCTTTTTTTTTTCCTAAAAAAAAGTCCTTTAAATTCATCTGCCCCCTTCCCTATAGACTGGCTACGTCACTCGTCATTGGATAGTCATTCAAATTAAACATTACAAAATATGACATTAAACAAACAAAGTAGTATTGTCAATGTTATTAAAGTGAAATTAAAGGAACTTTTTTTATAAATACGTGTAGTAAGTTATTCTTAAAATAAATTTAAGGAGTGTGAATTAATTTTGAGGGATTTCTAAGAGAAGGGCGTAACTTCTGTTATATTGCATCGGGGCATACTGTTGCTATATTCATGGTGAAGTACCATCCTTAGACTTTAATTTTTAGTATATGTTATTTTGCCGAAGTGTAAACAACATATCTTTTTTGAACAATGAATATGTCGAATTACGTGCCAACAAAACACCATTTGAGGAAAACGTTAGTTTTCTTGTTTAATTCCAAGAAAAGCGCTGGTAAAAGTCATCGATTGCTGTCGGAGACCTATGGTAATTATATTCTATAGATAAAAACATGTGAGTACTGGTTTCGACGCTTTAAAAATGGTAATTTCGATTGGAAGACAAAGGACGTCCTGGCCAGCAGTTTAAACATGAAAAATTGGAGGCATTACTGGATAAAGACCAGTACCAAATGGAAAAAGAACTTATCATTAAAAATTGATCACACAACCATTTCCAAGCGCTGACATGCACTGGGAATGGTGAATTAAAAGCAAGAAAATTGGGTGCCGTATGAATAGAAACCGAGAGACGTTTAAAGGCGATTTTTCACCTGTGAACAATACTTTCAATAATCAATTTGTAACCAATTTTTTAGAATAATATTTTCACCTAAAAGTCTCCCAAAATTAATTCACATACTCAATAGAAAAGCGTTGCTCCTCCTTTTGTTTAATGTAACAAAATCGTTTCTCATAACTCAATACCACTTTAAAGTAATATTAATAAATAATACATGCATAGGTAAAGTCAAAATAATCGTACAGATTTACTGTTTAAATGCCAAATTTCATTAGAACTTCCTAATTATTGGTCTAGAAGGTGCGTTAAATATTTGTACGATTATTTTGTCCGTAATTTTATAGAAAAATACCAAAAGTAGTACATTGCGGTCATGAGCTTTCACAGACTATTTTACACCTATTTTTAATTTTCTTAATATTACTTACGAAATTCCAACATCTACAGGGCGAGTCAAATGTATTTGAAACTTTTTACAGACGCATCTCTCTTAACACTTAATTAATTTCAAAGATAACAAAAATAGCTTCTCAGACTTCGAACTTCGTAAAATATTATGTAGCAGCTAAAGTGGAGACAGTTGCTCAAATTTATCTATTTAAGGTGATTACAAAATACATAGGCTTGAAAAATAATTTTAAAACAAGTCTGAAATATTTACCAAAAATTTCCTGATTTTTTTTACCATTTTTCTTCGTAACGGCCCCATTTAGCACTCCTTTTTCAACAATATTGCCAAATGTTTAAGTTTTTAACCTTTGAATAAAAAATATTTTCAAGGTAGAAATTTAAAAAAAAATGCTACAAGGGTGTTTTTTAAGTTACCTACCTAACCATGAAAACGACGTCATATAAAAAAATTAATTGGGTGTTAAATTACTGTGGTTGTTCTAAGTAATTTGACAAAATTTTGCTGGAGGTTGTTCGTATGCAATTTTTACAATTTTTCTCTTCCGGGCAATGAGTGAAATAAATTCGCAGCTTCACACAGTGAAGTTATTGATAAAAGAAGGTGTATAACAATGAAGGTCCATCCTATTTTCAAGTAAAATTTTGGTCTAAATAGTTTTGATGAAGCCCAGACTCAATTCAGGATGATCCCGGATCAGAAAGACCGATTAAAACAAGAACTGAGGATTTGCTGTTTTCAAATTGACGAATCCAGTGCTTGCTAACGAACGGTGAACCTGAAGTATCCGAAACTACAGTTTTTAAGATTGTGCATGAAGATCGGAGTTGAACACAGTCTCTGCACGATAGATTCTCAAACTCTTGACCACTTTAGAGGGCAATGATAGTTTATTTTTTGGCGAATTGTCACAGGGGATAAAACTTGGGTATCTATCCCGTAAAGCAAGACTGGATACATTGGGTGCACAGAGCTAATCACCTAAAAAGATGGCAAGCAGTTGGTCCTCTGCTGTAAAGTTGACGGCAAGCAGTTTTTGGGGACTGAGAAAGAAATTTTACTTATTCGAAAATGGATGTAGGAGTTTACGGAAGGACAATTCGAAACCTTGCTTGCTTGCACAGTTCAGGTTAGTTCAGGATAGTTCAGGTCAGTTCACTCATCAGCTCTGCCTAGACCACAACATAAGTAAAGGTACCTTAAGTCGTATACTGATTGAAGAAAAATTGCATCCATACAAACCCATAACATTCTGAATTTTGCGCGGTCATGATGGGACGAATCAAGAATGATCTTAACCTAATTCATAATATTGTTTTTTCTGACGAGGCCTCATTTTGTCTTAACGGAAGAGTTAACAGGCATAACTGCCGGTACTGGTCTACTGAGAATTCCCACTGGATAATCGACAATCATTCTCAAAGACCACAAAACAGAAACGTGTGGGCAGGGATTTGTGGACATCATACCATTGGCCCCTTTTTGTCGATGGAAATCTTACAGAACAGCGGTATTTACAGTTACTCCAAGAGCAAGTGTGTGAGCAACTTGTGCAGGTCTTTTTCCCGATGAAAATAATTTGGATACCGCTAAAAGGAATCTATGGTATCAACAGGATGGAGTACCTCCTGACCATGAAACCAATATTCGTAGATCGATGGATAGGCAGAAAAGGTGCTGTTGAATGGCCTGCAAGGAGTCCCGACCTTACGCCATTCGATTTTTTTTATGGAATCATTTGAAAACCAAAGTTTACCGAAGTCGACCTAAAACTGTAGAAAATTTACAACAAAGAATTCAATATGAAGTAGCAGAGATCACCCCGGATTCTCTGCAAAACTCTGTTCAGGCTGTTTATGACAGATTGGGTCATTGCCTCGCTGTCGACAATAGATATTTTGAGCAATTGTTACCTTCAATATAAACTTAGAATATTTATTAATAGTTTTTTTGTCTTTTTTTATTTTAAATTTCAAATGACAATAATTCCAAAACAGGTCAATTTAGACATATGGTATGTTAGACAAATAATAACTAGAATTTTTAGTAGGACTCAAAAATAAAATAATATACAGGGCTTTCCAAAAAAAAATCAAGATGGCATAATTTCTTCGAACTGACAGTTTAAAACATTTTATTGTCAACGTCAGCATGTGCGCCGTATAACACCCTATAACATTTATTTAAACATTTTTTTGATACACTGATTTATAAATGCTGTGGAATTATTATTCCATACATATGGGGCACCCTGTATAGATTATATCTTGAATCTTTTTACAGTATCTCATTAAGTCGGTAATGACTCAATAATAAAAGTTAAAACATTTTTTAAGAAAAATATAATGTTCCAGCTCCATTTATTAATATTTTTCCGCAGTTGATCCTTATATTTGTATATCTGTACCAGAAAGGTAAAATGTCGTAACTGCATTTGTCGTAATTTTACAGAAATGAATTTTCCGTTAAGTATTAAGAGAAATATCACATAAAAAAGGGTTCCAAATAAATTTGGCCCTCCCCAGCACATCTCAAACACAATTAAATCGAAAGAACAACCACAAACCAATTTTTTTACATATTAGGTAATTTCAACTTGACCTCAGTACACTTAATCTTGGCATTCCTGTGCTGTTCGAGGTGATGTTCATGCTTGAATTTCCTAAAACACCAAGGGCACTGGTACTTAGGTTCGACACCGCACTCTAATCTCTTGTGACGTTTTAAGGAAGACTTGTTTTGATACATTCGGCCACAGAGATCGCACGAGTTCGTTAATATTAATTCTAAAACAAAGATTTTATCAGTATTTTTTAGTAGAGTTTAATTTTTAAGGGTAAAAACATGGAGAGGATTTCATAAAATCTGATCCAATTTATAATCGTAATATGTCGTCTCGTATGTTCAAGATGGTTGAAGAGAGATCATACAAATTTTTTCATTATTGTCAGTCAGCATTAAAAACAGTAACTAAAAGAAATAGAATTTGGTAAAATATTATTATTATTTTATATTACAAACTGCTGAATAAAATTAAAAATCATTTATTCGGGAATCCTTTCTTTGTGTCCAAAATATTTTTTTATCGATTTTATAAATATTTATTCTTTAATTAAAACCTTTTCTATTATTAATGTTCGACAGAGGCATACAGTAGATTGCGGATTACGAAAAACACAGGGTAAAACTTAAGAATAATATTTTTATATTTGTAATTCTGTCAATCCTAGTAACAGATCAAGAGCTAGAAGAAAAAAGTGGAGTGGATAGTAGCAACTTGCTCCTTTGACAGGTTCATCTGGCGCAGAAACTGTATACGTTATGCCATTTTTGGCGGTAGCACCGTAGGGGTGGTACAGTATCATTAGCCAGTTCAGGTAGGATTTGCGCTCAATGATTGGCAGGAGTCGATGTTGGCCCGGGGGCCCGAGGGGCCTTTCTTTCTTGACTCCAAAAATGGCGTGAATGCTGAAATTTTGATTCATTTATTTCGTTTTGACGCGAATATAGCAACAATAAAGTTGGCAGGAGCCATCCGTGGGCGTTTTCTCTGAAATCAGCTCTTGTATGGGCAAAAAATGCCCCTGAAAGAACCTATTTCAGAGAAAATGCCCACAGGCGACTCCTGCCAAACTTCTTTCTGCTATATTTTCGTCAAAACGAAATAAATGAAACAAAATCTACAAGAAAATTTGTTTCTCGAATATAAGTGAAACAAGAACAATAGGCCTTACATTTAAAAATATAATTCTTAAAATGTCATAAATATATATTAAACCTAACTTGACAGTGTAAAATGTAGATCTGAAGAAGCTGCATCGACAGCGAAACGCGTCATCGCAATTTAAATAAACCAGTGGAAATTGACTAAAAACAGTCTTTTATTATATATTTATAATGAATTTCCATCAAGTAGGAGCTACAACCATCCAAAATTTGTTATAAGTCATTTTTGTGTTCAACTGTCTGAAATTCATAATTTAGTAAATACAGTTAAGGAACCAAAATAATTTCATTTGTTAAATTGACATCTTTGGCTATAAAAATTTGTTTTTTCTTTTAACACATCTAAACCAACTTAGTTATGTATTTCTCAACATGAACACCTTCGATCAAAGGGTAACTTTACAAGAATAATTTGGTTTACCTCCTCAGAATCCTGTCGATTCGTTAACCGTCCGAGGTTGCTCTTTGCTTCATTAAGAATTACATACCTAACACGTAGGTTGAAAAGATTTTGGTCTAACTACTTAAAACAAATACAATCAGTCCAACGCTTTTCTCACATTTCTATACCTTTCTTGTAGAAGGATTTGTCTTTGCTTTCAAAATCGGCCTACGTTTTGGTGATAACTTCTTCATTGGAGCGAAATATCTTTCCTGCGAGCATTTCTTCGAGGTCTGTGAATAGATAATAGTCGCTGGGGGCCAAATCTAGAAAATACGATGGATGGGGAAGCAATTCGAACTTCATTCATGCAATTCTGCCATGGTAACCATTTACTTGTGACACAGTGCATTGTCTTGATGAAAGAGCACTTTTTTCTTGTTCATTTGTGACCGTTTCTTTACGATTTCTGTCCTCAAACGCACCAATAACTTTATATAATATTCGCTATTGATGGTTTTTCCCTTCACAGCATAGTCGATGAAAATTATACCATGCGCATCCCAAAATACAGAGGCCAAAACCTTCCCAGCTGACTGTTGTTTCTTTCGTCGCTTCGGGCGGCTTTCACCGGCTGCTGTCCACTCAGCTGATTACCGATTTGATTCCGGTGTGTAGTGGTGGATCCATGTTTCATCCATTGTCACATATCGCATGAAAACATCCTTTTTATTGCGCTTAAACAGGTCCAAACAGCGCTCAGAATCATCAATACGTTATTGTTTTTGATCCACTGTGAGCAAACGCGGTACCTATTTCAAATAAAGCTTTCTCACGCCCAAATGATTATGATATGATCAACACGTTCTTTTGACCTTTAGGGTATCAGCTATCTCATGCAATTTCACTTTACACTCATCCAAAACAATTTTGGGGATTTTTTTTCCGGGGTAACCACATCATTTGGGCATCCAGAGCGTTCAACATCATTGAAGCCTGAACGACCGCGTTTAAATTCAGCATACCAGTAAATGAAGAGTGAATTTCCATGGGCAAAGTCCCCGTGACATTTATCAAGCCATTGCTTTGCTGGAACGGTATTTTTTCCCATCAAAAAACAGTGTTTAATCAACACACGAAATTCGATTTTTTCCATTGTTTTGAAAATATCAAAAGTAGCGTCACTAAAACCAGTGTAACTTGTAAACTAATCGTCGAAATGTCATAAAATTTTTATACGTATCGTTTGAAGGTTGGTACTTCCTAAAAATCATATGGATTCATATGGATTTTTTGAAAATGGCATGACATCTAGTGTCAAACCAAAAACTTTTCAGCCTACGTGTTAGTTTACTTTAGATGTTGATAATGAAATTAAGGAAGGAAGTTTCGCGGATCTAAGAATATCAACATAAAAAGTTAGTTTGGTTTATTAAATTGACCCTATTTTTACATTATTTTTTAATTTTCTTCAGCAGTTTAATTGTGAGAAAGTTGAAAGCTTTTTAATTTTTTAACAGTTTTTGAAAGTATTCTTTATTTATGGAATAACTGTTTCGCTTTGTAATTTCATACAAGTATGATCGTTATCAATAATTCAAAAAAAAAAAAATTGAAAATATTTTAAAATTTTAAGAGGTCATGGAAAATTTATCTCTGATAAAAAAAGGTTAAAAATTTTATATCAAAGCAAGTTAGAAAACAGGGAAGATTGAAATCTTACTAGAAAAAAACGGTAGATTATCGTAATATTACCATTTTTTTGGGGAGAAAGTTGACTGTAAGAAGTCATTTTAAAACTTCAGTAATAGCCATTTTAAAAATAAATTTTAAGGCCAACAATGCCACAATGCCACTTCTTTAAGTATTTAGATTTGAAATATTATCAACTATTTTCAAATCAGTTTTTAGTTTGTTGAGAGCTAGTTATCACATAATTGGCTATAAAAACTAGAGTTACTCATTAAATTTTACAGAAAATACACTGCTAATATAGCCTTTTCGCAAAGACGCCATACGGCTTATTATGCTAACCCGGATACAACCCAAAAATGTTCAAAAATTAGACCAGATTTTACAAATGTTACTTTTGGGGATCAAAAAAGAGTAATAAAGAGACGGTTAGGAAGCACTCTACACCTCCACCCTGAGTTAATATGAAATAGAAAATGAAAATGAAAAACCTAAAAAAAAACAAAAACATAAATTAACATTACCTAATTGAAAAAGTTTTGAATCACAATTAACCTTATTAAATCATAACATATCTTTATTATATTTATAATGAAATACTGTACGGTATTTAAAATTAAAGTAATAGAAGCACTGGGTATCGATCCCGCCCCCTGTATGAATATTAGACAGAATATACCTACTGTGTATATATATATATATATATATATATATATATATATATATATATATATATATATATATATATATATATATATATATGCATATATATATATATATATATATATATATATATATATATATATATATATATATATATATATATATATATATATATATATATATATATATATATATATATATATATTTATATAATAAATAAATGTGATTATATTTACAGGCAAATCAGAAAAAAAAAACAAATTTGTAACAGATATTCAAATCGATACTCCAAAAGCCATACAAAATTTACTTTTATTCAGCATTACTTCTCTCTCTACTTGCATATTTTTTTCCTCGGTTAAGGAGTTACTTTAAGTCATATATATGTATATATATATATATATATATATATATATATATATATATATATATATATATATATATACGAGTATATATACGTATGTATGTATGTATTTATTATTGAAACAGCCTGAATAAATGGTTAAGAAAATTAAAATTAGCTTAATTTAAGTTAAAATAGAAATTTTTCTGATCCACATTTTCCTCTAAAAAACTTTTCACTGAAAGATCACAATTTTGACTATTTTTCTGATATTTCATCAGTTCTGATATTCTGTCCATTTCCTTCTTCTTTTTTCTAGAGTCTCTTTCCATATGTCTTTTGAACTGATGTTTTAACGCAAATTTTCTGTCGCACTCGGTACACCAAAACATTTTTTCTTTACCGCATTCGAATTTTTGATGCCTCTTTAACGTTCTTTTGGCTCTATATTTTCTAAAACATGCTGGACATACGAATAATACTAAAAATAAAAAAATCAAAGTTAAAATTGAGAAAATTTTTTAAAAATATCATTTTTATTAACAAAAAATCGGTACACATAACATATTTTTCATCTTGAAAACGTATAGCATTATCTATATGAAGCAACCTCTTCAACTCCCTCCCCAATCTTTCATTCTCACTAAGGGGGATCAAGAGGGTGATGTCTGAAAAAAATAATTTCCGGAAACTTTTATTTACTTGCTCGTTCAATATTAATTAATTAGCATTTAAGGATTAATTCAAGAGCAAACCGCATAGGCACAATAAGATTTTGTTTGGTGTTTATAAAGGACCTTCCCAACGGTACAACCTCAAGAATGCTGCTGTTGCTGATGAATGTGTAGTTTATAAAAGCGCCTGTACCTTGGGTATCTTTAAACAAAATGAAAATAAACGCTGCTACGACTCAGATCAAAACATTTGTCAAGAAAAGAATTAGCATGGATTACAAAATAAACACCTAAGAATATTGTTCAGTTTTAAGGCCTTTAACTGTCAGTAAATATGAGCTAGGAGTATCATATAAACAAGATAGTCGCGCATGCATATCAAGTGCTCAGCTTTGTAATGAGAAACTTAACAGAAGCCAAACCAGAGGCCAGAAAAAAGGTCTATTTAACTTCAGTGTTACCTTGATTGGAGTAATATTGCTCAGTTTCGCATCCAGTGTCAGTAGGACATGGAGAAGGTTCAGAGGAAAACTTGGAAATTAGAGGCTTAAATTGGAATACTCTTTGTTCTCGCAGGGAATATTTTATAAAGGTATGTATGTACAAAAATGTTAATAATCCCCAATCTTACTGGGAAATAAGAAACACACTTGAACGACCTACTTATATGGCAGATTTCCCTTGTCTAGAACTAATATAGGTGTACATTCTCTTGTTGGAGTCGGTGGCATGATATGGCACAATCTGAGCCGTAATGTATTTACTAATGGCATGTCTTCATTAGGCAAATTTAAAAAATTAATTAGCCAGTAATAGTTTCAGATTTTTAATGTAATCTTTAAGTTTGTAAAGTGGAGCTTTATACTGTACTATTATACATATTAATATTTTATTGTATGTAATATAATATTAACCACAAGTATTACAGACAGCTGATGTGATTTTAATAATAATTTAAAACCTTTGTATCATAAGGAAATAGGGTACTAATGTAATATTATTCAGCGGCAACTCTCAAAAATAAAGATCAATATAAACGGGCATACTGCTGAGCTCGATATAGAGATCTCTTTAGTATTCTACCATCTTCGCTATTTTAACGATCGTAGGAAGTACTAAGAAGATCTTTATACTCAAGTCAGCATTGCTCTCTTTTATAATGATCTTTATTTTTTTTAGAGTTAACATCCATACTGGTATTAATACGATGTTGTCACACTCCTCGCTATTCATTTTTAACAAGGATACTGAATCTTATTTGACCTTTGCCGGTTGTTCTTGAATTAAAAATTTTGGAGATTTCACGCAGTATGGCGCAAAGGTTTGTTGGTTACTGACAATTTTGGGTGTATGGTTTTCAAATGTTTCCGGCTGATATTGGGCATTTGGGATTTGCCTCTTCACCTAGGCTGACCAACGACCTCTGATATAGACCGAAAAATGCATGTCCTAGTTTCGTAATTCATAGATGGCACGCCCGAGTCAATAGCTTTGGACACCAGTACTATTTATGCAAGAGCAAATAGCAACAGTTCTTGCCCACTAAAGCAGATATACATATTTTCTTTTATTTGTATATATATATATATATATATATATATATATATATATATATATATATATATATATATAAATATCTATAATATATATGAAAGGCAACGTCTGTCTGTCTGTCCGTTAGTGCACTTATCACTCGAGAACCACTTATCCCATTTACGTGTTTTTTCTTTTAATTCATATAATATATATATATATATATATATATATATATATATATATATATATATATATATATATATAGATATATATATATATATATATATATATATATATATATATATAAATAAATATGTCTATTCCGGGTGTTATGGAAATTAACAGCATATGTTGGAACTGGGACCCCTTATAGCAAGACTGATTGCATAAAACTCACCTTAAATAGCGGATCTCAATATTAAAGAAAAAAATTGACCTTAAAGAAATAATGACATGAATATTTTTTTCACGCCGTACTGGTAAACCATATAATTACACAATACTGCCGATATTGTTCACTGGAGGCATACTCGGAGTTATATTTCCACTATCAAAGCACAAAAAAATTTCTTTTACACTCCAGTAATGGTCTCCTTAAATTTATGCGATATTAGCAACAATTTATAGATTTTTTAACTGTTGGGGTTATTTTTGTAAAATTGGGATTTTAGTGTAGTACGTATCCTAGAAAAAACTTTAATAAGGCTAAACAAATGTTTTGTTATACTAGAGTAAAAAAAAAATTAAACATGTAAGGGATTAAGCATATCGTCATATGGGTAAAAGTCTCGAGTAATATAATAAAATGTTATGTCATTGGAATATTATAAATCGGGCGTATTGCAACATGTGTAGTCTTATTAAAAAAAGAGATAAGTATATTATAATTAGTATATAAATCTTCTATTGTTTTGTAATTTAATTAAAAACTTAGGTCGCTTCATAACACACAAACACATAAGTACAATTTTTTCTACGTAGAACACCTGTGAGGATACTCATACTATTACAATCTAGTCAGTATATACTAATCAACAATCCTAATCTAATCTAAAACACTAATCGCGTATTATTCAGATCTGACCAGACTTTTCCCAAGCAAATTTAATAAAAAAATAATATTGTAAAATTACCTTTTAAAATAATTATCTCGTGATACCAACAAATTAATTACACAAGTTTTATATTTTAATATTTTATTATAATAAGTAAAAAATTTTAGCACAGGCACTACTCAGTATATATCACCACTACACCAAATACTTTATTTTTGCATCCGACGCGCGTTTCGCTAACCACGTTAGCTTCATCAGGAGCGATGATAATCAATCATCGCCCCTGATAGAGCTAACCTGGTTAGCGAAACGCGCGTCGAGTGCAAAAATAAAGTGTTTGGTGTAGTGGTGATATATACTGAGTAGTGTCATTGTGCCAAAGATTCCACATTCCCAACACAGGTAATTCACTAAAATTTTTATTTGCCACCAACAACTTTTGAGATAGGTAGCAAAGCCGTTGACTTTATTGTGATTTACTTTACTACTTACTGACAAAGAATTTCCGACGCCGACAAAGTATTTTAAGTATGCCGGGCTCGGAATATAAAATATTTATTGTGGCTGCCTTTGTCTTTTTTGTGACTCTCTTCCTTGAGCTAGTTCGTACAATAACGGCCTGTCATGGACGGGTTGATATTGTAAATGATTTGGTAAAAGGCAGTTTTGCCTCTTTTTTTAATTTTTCAAAAATTTTCGTATTTGAAAAAAAATACTGAATGGTGCTTCTGCATGACCCCACCCCGAGTCAGCCATTTCAATATATGCAGTACCTACAGTTCCCTTTTTTATTATGTGACCTGGTATACCGGATCTGTGGCACCATAAAGTCAAACTAGTAACTTATAATTTCAAAATTTTATTATAAAAGTGTAAATTTTATTAAAAAAATAAATAACTATTAATATTCTAACATTAAAAATTAACAAAGTTATAGAAAATATTAAGTATTAAAAAAATTAATTCGTTATATAAACAATACTACCTATTTATAATGTAAATAAAATATCAGATTACACTGTCAGGAAGCGAATTAAAAAGTTTCCGACCGGAGAGGATCAAGATTAATACTTATCCAATAGACGGCAATGAAAGAAACACAAGAACTATGTCTGACGATAATCTAACAATTACTTTATTTCTGGTAGCCATTGCAAGTGTTAGTTTGTCAACAATGGATAAATTGGAGGACCATATCGTGATAATATGTTTTCTTTTTAAAGCAAAAACTGCAACGAAAATCAAAGCTCAGTCTGGGCGGCTAAGTTAACACATGGAAGAAGGACTTTCGACGAGGAAGGGCAATCAAGAACCGCAATGTTGGATGAGGTGGTCGATTCTATTCTCATATATATATATATATATATATATATATATATATATATATATATATATATATATATATATATATATACATATATATATATATATATATATATATATATATATATATATATATATATATAATATGCATAAATGAACGCTAGTTCGACTTCGGCAGTCGGCTAAGAGTTCTGTGTGTCTTTTTAGGGAGTAGTTAATGCAATAACAACCATGGCCGCACTACCGGGTTGTCTTAAAACTGACGTAAAATACAAACGTGTGTTTCAGTACCTGGGCAACGTCGACAGATATTATGACAAACCCATCAATATATTTCATTGAGACATAGTAAGAACCAGGGTAAAAATTCATATAGAGGCGCTAAGATGAACGACTACGTTGAAAAACAAATTTTTCTTAGCGCCGTAAAATAAGTTTTTCATGGTCGGAAATTTTTCAGTCAACACTCGTATAATTGTCATTTTCTTTAGCCTAATGAAAAGAATACATTTTTGTAAACTAAATAATTAAAGGTTTAAGACATATAAATATGATCTTTTCCTGCAACTTAAAAAATGAACCTATTTTGAAAATTTTTAAATTTTTGATTAATCCTAACCTTACCTTTAAACAGATTAGAAAACTATGCTAAAATAATAACATTATCAGTATAAAAAATAGTTTACTTTGTAACAATGTTTTTTTCAACATTAGAAAAAATATTTTAAATTTGTAGAAAGTATATAAATAATTTAGATCCTAAGTACGTTTTTTTTTAATATAACTAAGATAACATCATTAACATCCTATATACATGGTGACCAAAATTTACAAAAAAAGAATGATTAAACGCCAAAATTATAAATGAATTCCAATGAATAAAAAATCAAACCAACATTTACCCATTACTTTAAATATATTTTTATATTTGACACCCTATATATAGAATTTCTGTACAGTCATAATCATAAAAATAGTGCTAGAGACGATGATGAGAATAATTTTTGAGTATAAATGTAAAAAAAAAATTAATTACCTTAATTTTGATTTGTCACCAGCTTTATAGGTGTTTTTTCTTATATTTTTCATCCCTCTTAAGGATTCTTGAAGGACTTAACTTCGTAACTCTTATTATATGAAACAAGTGTATGTTGCAAATAAATAGATATATAAATATAGAAATTTAAATTTTTGATTTTGTACACCCTATAAATTAATTGAATATCTTGAAATTCTATTAGATAAATATTGTCACGTATATACGGTAGATAAATTTAGGTATTTGAACAGCATTCCTGATAGAAATAATATAAGTTACAAAAAAATAAGGCTCTCTGTCAAAATGAAAGAAAAGTTAGTGGGATACTAAACCCAGAGAAAAATATATCATTAACAAATAAAAAATATATTTAATAATTAGATTTTACATGGGTATTTCTGAACTCGTGCCGCCACCGCTGGGATATGCTCCCGAAACTCCGCCGCACAAACTACATATATATATATATATATATATATATATATATATATATATATATATATATATATATATATATATATATATATATGTAACTAAATTCTAAAAGTAGGGACTCCCATAATATTGGTGCGTAATTTAAATACCTCAAAATTATGCAACGGCACTAGATTGCAAATAAAGACCCCTAAAAATTATTTGATTGAATGCACAATTCTGACAGGCTATGGAGCTCAGAAACTGTTTTGTTTTCGCGAATCCCAATGATACCAACCGACTCACCGTTTTAATTCAAACAGCTCCAGTTTCCTGTTTCTCGATGACAATCAATAAAGCTCAGTCAGGGATAAACATTAAATGTAGCTGGTTTAGACCTTAGCGTCCAATGTTTTTCGCATAGCCAGTTATACATGACCCTGACACGTCCAACATCCAAACATAATCCGTTTGTTCTGGCACCAGGGTACAAAAACACTTAACGTGGTGTATAAAAAAATATTTTAAACTACCTTAAAAAAATATTTTAGACATGCTATTTTTGTCTACATTAAGTTATAACGAAGAGTAAGAGAGAACAATAACAAAACAATGATTCCCGTGCGAAGCCAGGACGGGTCGCTAGGTTTCACATAAAATTGTGAAATTCTTAAAGGAACTCAATCCGAATAAATTGATTTTTAGAGTTTTGTTTTTGATGAGCATTTTGGGTGTTTAAATTTGTTTGTATGTTTCGCATTTTTCCAGTTATGACTTATTAGTTTTTTCAATTTTTCGCCAAATGAAACCTATCAAGTATATTTCAATTTCAGGTTTTTTATATAAATGATTATTCTTATACAGAGAAACTGACATTTTTTCTTTTTCAAAGGGTGTATTTCATTTTCCCTGGGAAGGAGAAGTAAAAATTAAAGTGAACTTTGTTTCTTAATTTTACGGCATACACTTGTCTTATATAATAAGTCTAAAACTTAATATTTAACATCAAAAACCTGTGTACGTCAATTTCTGTGCTCTCATTTTCTACTAATCTTTATACTCTATTCCTCCCACGGTGTCAAAAGCTTGAAGCATATCCCCATGCTTAGTCTTAATGTGTAACGCCAACACATATTTATGTTTTGAAGCGTAAGGGCAGTAACTGCATTTAAACTGTGGTTTAACACCACAAATATATTTGACATGTCGCTTTAAATTATCAATTCGGGTAAATGTATTGCCGCATTTGTAACATGCCAATCCTGGGATATTCCTCGAATCTCTTACTATATTATATATCCTTACTCCTAAAAATTAAAAGTCTTAGTAGTTTTGGAGATTATAAGTATAATTCTTTTGGTTGTATCTTGTGTCGATCGAAAAATCCAGAAGAATTATACCTTTAAACTCCGTCACCTGTGGAAGTTCCTTATTAAAAAAAGTTTTTCATATATTTGAGAGAAAGTTTAGGTATTTGTGGATTCCCTCCACCAGATTTTAGTTAATATTTTATTATACAAAAATGTATTCTAAAAATAAAACAAGGTGTTACGAAAAATAGGTGTTTATTTTTCTCTTTACAGTGCTATTATACAAGAACAAATTAGGTACAAGCAATAAGAAGTTTTGTTTTTGCAGCAGCTATAAATTAACCCAAGAAATAGCAAAGTTACTGCAAAAACAACCCTTGCACTTTCATAAATAGATTTCTAAAACTCTAAACAATAAATTACAATTTACAATATTTTTACAATTTAAATAAAGGAAAGATATTTGATCTGCATTTTGAATTATTGAGGGTGGGCAAAGAACGATATAAATAAAACCCTTCTAAATGCATAACAGATATGGTACTACAGAAGAATAATAAAAGATAGTCAAAATTCGGACAGTACTGAATGAGAAAAATTCATTTGAAGTACAAGGTGAGTCAACGATAGAGTAAAGTTCTTTCAATAGTTTTAGCGAATGTTAAAGTGCACAGTTTAAAATTATTTTTGAGTATACAGGGTAATTCGAAAAAGTATGGCCGATATAACATATGTGTATTAAAAACAAGGGTAAAAATTGGAAAATTCAAAATAAATCGAAAACTATTAGAAATAGGTATATGACACACTTAATAAAAGTTGGAGGGTTTTAAAAAATCTATCAGAAAAAATAATGATATACAGTGTGTGCCATTTAAAAAATTTGAGATTTTTCAAGTTAATATAGTCGAAATGTATAAATTTATTTTGAACACCCTGTAGCATCTAACTCAAATTTCTTTACATATATCTTTTTTTCTTCATTTCTATAGAACGCTCGTACCCTTTATGAGTATTCCACCTTCAGAAACAATGGTGCTACTGGCAATTTTTTACAAAACTGAAAACTAGTATTTTTTTTTAAAAAATTGAAATATTAGAAAAACTACTAGGATTAGGTATATAAGATTATTAATAAAAATTTTACGCAGAATTTAAAAATAAATTTAAATAAAATAGGATGTTCCATTTAAAAAAAACCCTTTTTTGAAGTACCCTGTATGCTCAAAAATAATTTTAAACTGTGGACCTTAACATTCCCTAAAACTATTGTATTTAACATTTTTTCGTCATCCCGAAACAAATGAGATAATGAACTTTACTCTATCGTTGACTCACCCTGTACATATGTCTTTGAAACTGACAGACAAGATTCTGAATTACGAATGACTGAGGATAGACAAGACGAAACGGGGCTAATTGAATAATGTCGTAGAAAAGAACAGACGAGATTCTGATGCAGAAATGCCTGTCGAACAATGACTAATGTTAAACAAGGAGAAACGTTGAAGGTCAGATTCAATGTTAGAAACGGTCCACTCGTCATAGAATTTTTCGTTTCGTACACTGTTATATTTAGTATTCTAATATCACGAAATAAACTGTTTTAACAGCCTGAAAACACTTGCGAAATATAACAGTTATATAATATTTTATTTATTTAGGTTGAATCATCAATAATAACGAATTTTCTGGTCTTATACTACACATGCTTAAAACCTTATTTGACTTACGGGTAAGCTTAAAAATCAGACCTCTTTAGTGAATCAGACAGTTTTTTATATATATATATATATATATATATATATATGCATATATATATATATATATATATATATATATATATATATATATATATATGCATATATATATATATATATATATATATATATATATATATATATATATATATATATATATATATGCATATATATATATATATATATATATATATATATATATATATATATATATATATATATATATATACATATATATATATATATATATATATATATATATATATATATATATATATATATATATATATATATATATATATATATATATATATATATATATATATATATATATATATATATATATATATATATACATATATACATATATACATATATATATATATATATATATATATATATATATATATATATATATATATATATATATATATATATATATATATATTTATATATTTATATATATATATATATATATATATATATATATATATATATATATATACATATATATACATATATACATATATATATATATATATATATATATATATATATATATATATATATATATATACATATATACATATATACATATATATATATATATATATATATATATATATATATATATATATATATACATATATACATATATACATATATATATATATATATATATATATATATATATATATATATATACATATATACATATATACATATATATATATATATATATATATATATATATATATATAGGGTGTTATGAAAATATTTTCATATATTGAAATGGGTGATTCCTAGAGTCACACCCAATACTTAGTTTTAATAAATTTGATCATAATTGAAAATTTAAAAAATCACTGGACTACGTAAATTAAACATCATTTCGCCGCCCTCGTCACAGCTAAGATGATCGTGGCCGAATTGGTCCATTTTGCATTTGTCGCAAAGGAATTATAGAACCTCGACATAAACTGGTGATCTGTGGTATAGTGGTTTCTGTTTCGTTCTCTTATCTGCGTTAAGTTTTGTGTTAATATTGACATATGTATTTTATGTCTGTAGAATGTGTCTTCTATTTCTTCAATATGCTGTGTTATTGTTTGTACGTTTGTTGTAATATGTAAGCCGTCAAGTCTTGTATATCTAGGTGTGGATAGAGTACAACGTAATAACTTGTTCTGCATCCTTTGTAGTCTAGTTGTCTGCGTACCTGATATGCCACACCAACCTGGTGCAGCATATGTCATCGTTAGTCTTATAATTTGTTTATATATTATCAGTTTATTTTTGGGCTCCATTTACGACCTTGGTGCAATAAAGTGCATCTAAACCTCCATTATCATTACACAAATACTTTATGTTTCATCATTATATGTGTCCTTAAATTCTCCCTCCTGTGAGTTTTGTGAGGACAGAATGAACAGGATAATTTTTTGTCCTGTCCACACTCATTCATATGTCTCTTAAGTCCTTTTATGTATTTGTAGACTTTGTTACAATTTGGACAATAAAACGGACCCATATATTGAAAAGCTAAAATAAATAGATTAGAACAATCAGTTTGTTTGAGGCTATCAGTGCAATAACGGCCTAAGTCATAAATATGAGTACTTTAATATACATTGATATATTTTTATAACATTAACACTTAAAGCTGTAAAAAAAAAAAAATAAATAAGATACATAAAGAAATGTGTCGCTTAGGCCATTCTTGCGGGAGGAGCAACATTTCCAAAATTTCAAAGAATCTAGAAAAGAAACAAAAACTTTTACTTGCTATAGCAATACCAACAATACAGTACCTATTCCTAAATAACAACACTAAAAAAAGAAAAATTTGTAAAACTGAGATAAGGCTTGTCGTAAAATGTGGGTACAAACACTCGTAAATTTTTACTTTATTTAAATTTCTTTCCTGGAATACATGCTACAAATTCAGATGTAAATTGACTGTGAAAACAGACAAAAACCAAGGATGAAGATACATTATTTTTGCAGATGCAACTTTGGAGATCTGCCAATAAGGCTGAGCTGTATTTAATTTGCAGGTAAACACAATATTCCGAAAAAATATAAGGCAAATTCGTCATATTGACTAACATGTTACAGTTGTTAAATTTTTTAAATTTTACGACTTAATTGCTTGGTATCAATTAACTATTCGTGTCACTAATTTTTTCCTTGTGTAGCTGAACAACACTAAGAGAAAAGGGGTATTTATTTTCTTTATTAATTAAAAGCTCCAAAAACATTATTTCTGAAGATAAGTTTCATAGATTTTAGTCTTAACATCTTCATGGTGCGGATGTTTCCTCAAATAGTGCAACTTCAGAACGTTTTTCCTGAATCCGGCATAACCACAAATGTGGCAAACGAATCCAGGTTTTTGTCCACATTCGTATTTTTTATGTCTTGTTAAATTGTGAACTTGTCTATATGATTTTCCACATGCGCAGTGATGTTGTACTGAAAAAGTAAAGTGGCATGTATCAAAAAAAGAATTTTTTCAACTATAGGAGGTAGTTACTGTCGCCTCAATTTTAAACCTAACTTACTCATTGTGACCATGAATCACATCGTTCCTAATGCATATTACGCTGTGTCCTACCGAAATATATGTTCTTCATTTTCTAACTCTATCAATATCCCACAAATATAAAAAATTCATTCATGGCTTATTGTTATAATACTTCTATATTATTTGCATATCTTTTGACAAGAATGTCCTCAATAACAATAAAAATATATATTTTGAAAAGTGTGTATAAAAACTAAGGTGTTAAGAATCGACAACTCAGACAAAAGTATGTTTTCAGTCATCGTGATTTCATTAATTTTTCGTTTTTACAAAATTTTCGATCTTTTTTCTGTATAAATCAAGATGATGGCCCGTTAGCCCGTATTTGGAGAAATAAGTTGGTTAGAATCCTGAAAAGGTATATATATATATATATATATATATATATATATATATATATATATATATATATATATATACAGTGAAATTTCCTTTCGCGGACACCCCTCTTACACGGACACCTCCCTTAATCGGACCGTTTCTCATGATCCTGATCGACTCTCATACAATTGGCATTATGTTAACTCCCTCTTGGACGGACATTCTCTTGAACGGACGTGGACCCAAAAAAATGTTCTCTTAGCCGGACAAAAAACAATAAAAAATAAACGCTTTTCCTCATTTTTCTGTGGCGAGTATCGCTATTGCGTTTCCCAATTGCGCCGCGCGCCAACGTCGCTGCCTGCCTTCCCTGAGGGACTTCCCCGAGTAACGACCTCAATTTTTCGGTACACGCGGAGATTTAATATTAGTCTGACGCCTACGCGAAAAAGAGACACAGTGGGCGGCATATGCATTGTAGAAATGGTTCCAAATAGAAAAATTCTCACGTTTAAAAAAAATTGGGATTCTTGAAGTTCACAATAAGGAAAAGTTAAGTGTAAGGGGCTTATCCAAGCGTTTTAATATCGAAAAAATACATGCTGCTGATATAATTAAATATAAAGAAATCCTTCTAAACAAGTAGATGTCGAGCAGCAATTTGAATGAAAAAAAAGCTTTTTGACTGGTGATGGTACCAAAATTGACAAGTTGTGTTATAACTGGTTTATAGCAGCTCGCCATAAGGGGATTCCTTTGACAGGTATGCACACAATTTTTTTTTTTTTTTTGGCTAAGGTTTTCTGGAATTAGTGCGTTGATTTTCTTTTCATATCAATTCAAAGAATGGATAAAAGGGGTAAGAGTATCAGTAGGCTTGTCGTGAGAAAAATGCAAAAAACTTATTTTTCAGGTCCGCTAATACGATGCAAAGTAAAAGAAATAGCCGAGTCTCTGGGATGTTGTACATTCAGTGTTTCTTCTGGTTAGCTTAATAAATTTAGAATCCGCCACAACATAAGTTTTAAAGCGATTTCAGGAGAAGAAGCTTCGGTTATTGCTGAAGATGTTTCATCATTCTGGGAAAAATGCCCTTCTTTAATTAAGGGATATTCACTATAATCCCGATGAGACAGGCCTGTATTTTAGGGCTCTACCCAACAAAACGCTAAGAATAAAAAAAAATGTGTTGCTGGTAAATATCCCAAAGAGAGGTTTACAATTTTGCATTGTGCAAATATGGCGGAAGAAAAAAAAACTCTTAGTCATTGGTAGGGCAGCTAAACCCAGAACATTTAAAAATATTAACATAAACAATCTGCCTGTAACTTGAAAATATAACAAGAAAGCTTGGATAATATGAGAAAACATGACAGAGTGGTTGCAAGATCTTGATTGGAAAATGATAAAAAAAAGAAACATTTTGTTATTTTTAGACAATGCAGGATCTCATCCAAAAAACGTCAGCTTAAAAAAAATAAAAATCTCACTTCTGCCCCCTAACTATACAACAGCTTGTCAACCAGTTGACCAGGGAATTATAAAAAAATTTAAAATTTATTACCGAAGTCTAATAGTAAAACACCTGATAGTAAACATTGAAACTGCTGGTACAGCTTTTGAGTTAATTAAGAAAATAACGCCATTGGAAGCAGTTTACTTTGCAAAAACCGCTTGGGAACAAGTAACCAAGGAAACTGTTAAAAATTGCTTCCGTAAAGCGGGATTTAAGCATAAAAATATGCAAAGTGAAGACCAGTTAACTGAGGCCGTTACATCTGATCCAGCAGATGACTTAATGTACTTGCAGATATCCTCAAAAATGAGAACTTGTTGGAGTTGACTGATAATGAAAACCTTAATGATTTTTTAAACATAGATGAAAATTTGTATGTTCAAAATTCAGATTCAGAACAAGAAATTGAAAATTCAGTTGAAATACAAGGACTTTCCGAAGATTCTGATATCGATGAGGTTCCAGTACCAACAAATGCTATCCCAAATTATGGTGAAGCTATTACCATAACCAAGCAACTTAAAAGTTTTGCCGAAGATCACAGAGATGTAGAGTCTTTAGAGCTTCTTTCCGAATTAGAAATACGATTTGTAGATGTCATTTTAAAGAAAAAGAGGGGACAAGCAACAATATATGAATTTTTGCGTCATTAAAGTAACCTTGTACATGTATACCTCTATCCTATTATATTTTATATGTGTCTAAAGGTAACAAATCTTTGTTTTTTCCTTAAGTTTTAAGTTTTTTGTTTATTTTAAAAATATGTACACACATAAGTATACGTTTTAAATGTCCCAAATTCTTTTTACAGTTTTCATTAAAAAACGATTTTTTTGTATTTCTTTTAAGCGGACACTCCTCTTGAACGGACACTTTCGGTCGGCCCCGTTGGTGTCCGCCCAAGGGAGATTTCACTGTATATGAATTTGTAAGTATATTCTTTCTAGTTAAAATAGATACACTCTATATCTTCCAATTAAACCGCTTATAGATAATAGGCGGCAAATTATTCATTGTTAATGGAATGACCTACATATTACTACTGTTGTTAATAATTTTATATCAGAGATCAGCACTTTTTTTCAACCAACACTGTTCAAATCTGCAGGTTTGGCATCTAGTAAAAAATCTTCGGACTTCCTACCTTAGTCTACTAGTCACCGCTAGGAATATTTGCTCATGATGGACACAGTTTCAAACCCGATAAAAATGCTTTAATGCTGGACGTTATAGTTTTAATGGGCGAGTGTACAAGATATTTTAGCGACCAAACATGCAAACTGCATGCGTACGCGGTGGCTATTATTAACTTAGATAACACTATTTTTAGACAATAAAGGCCTAACAGCAAAGTTTGTATAATAAGTCGGACGATTAGGTGTCGAGAAAGCTTAAGTTCTCAAAAACGTCAACGTTTAAGTAGAGTTTAAATAGCACTTTAATGCCTAAAAGATTAAAAATAGTACAATGAATATATACTGCATTATTTATTCGTTTTATTTTAGTACAAGAACATATTATACAACATTTTAAAAGTATTTCGGAAATATTACGCACTTAAAGATCATGTGCCTGAATTGCAGATTTTACAAACATAATTCGGTTTTTATTCCACACCACAAAGTTTGATGTCTTTTAAGATTAAACTTTTGACAATATGTTTTACCACATATACACGCATAAGCGCCTAAAATAATAAAAAAAAAATCGTTAGAATAAGTACATTATACAAATTACTCAAAACATATTATTAATTTTAAAACCATATTTTAACCCAGGCAATGGTTGTCGAGATACAGAGTTCAGATTAGTTGAGATTTTATAAGAATTCTAAAATATTGGACTCAAATATCTGTGTAAAATTAATAACGCAACTATCCAACCCTGATATGTCACAGAATGGCTGCAACCGGAGGTCTACATCTTTATTTTCAATCATTTTGGATATTACCTACGAGATCGAGAATTTCAAAACCTGAACTAACCTGACCATTTCAAAATTTTCGCTTGTACTGATAATTATCGCGCCGTAACGATATCTCGTTACGCAACGGTACAAAATATTTCATATACGCAGACGATATAGCGGTAACAGTCCATGGCATTACATTGGAGGAAGCCGAGAACAAGCTTCAACAAGCATTAGAAAACCACTCCCTCTACTATAAAGAAAACTATCTAAAACGTAATCAAGGGAAAACCCAGACGTGCGTGTCCCATCCAACAAATAGAGTTACAAAAAGAACTCTGAACATCAGCTGGAAAAACAAAGTACTTAGGTGTGAGATTAGGCTGAAGCTACAAAAGTCACTGTCAGAATACAAAATAGAAACTTACGGGACCGAACAATATAAATTAATAAACACAAAGAGGTGTGCTCAGTTATGAGTGCAGCGCAAACAAGACCAACACCATCTACTCCATTGTCCAAATCTCAGAACAACTTGCTCATCGGAAAATCTGTTTCTGGCGAGTAAGAATGCTATTCGTACAGCCCAATACTAGAGAGAGAAAATATAATTGTGAATGGACTAGGAAAATAAGTATCAAAAAAACCTACCAAAAGAGAGATGCTGCTTGCGCGTGCAAAAATAAAGTTACTCTTTTTTCGTAGTATCAAGAACATTTTCCCAAAATTCTTTTTTCGGATTGCCAGTCTTCATACTTCTAGTAAAATTTTTCTTATAAGCATAACCGTGCTTTTTAGAGTAATGTTCGTTTAAGACATTGTTTCGATAACATTTATAATCACACAAGTTGCAGCAAAATCGGTAGGCCTTCTGGCATTCGTATTTTTGGTGCCTTTTTAGGTTCCCCATGTTGGTGTAGACTTTTTGACATTTGTCACAACCAAACGAGTTCTGAACGATTGGTTCCGTTAGTGGTTCGGCCTTTATTTGTATTTCACTTTCTAAAAAAGAAAATACATGTTTTATTAAAAGGAAAAACTATGGAACTTGTAGAGTACTTACAGAAATTTTTTATATAATTATAAAGGAAATGTAAATGATTGTGATCTTCAAAAACGATATTAATAAATAAAGCTAAAATTAGAGTTAGGAAAAACTACAAATAACAATTATTACTCTAACTGCTATTTTAAAATAATAGTTGAAAATAAGAGATTTCCGTTACAGTTTAATTTGAACACCATATGCATCTCAGAAAGTTGGATAATCTATAAAATTCACCATAGACATGTACAAATCGTCAGAAGTTAATAAAAATTCTACCAATAGATATGTTTTGATATTTATATCACCAAATGTTTACGCGAAATGTCTAAAAATGTGTTATTTCACTACTACATATAAAAAGAAATACGAACGATATTGCTATCTACTAAAGTATTTGTTTTTTAGGTTGGTAGAACTGTTAGTAACATTTGACGAAAGTTTCCATGACATATATTAGGTTGCCAACAAGTACTGAGCCTACTAAGGTCAAAATAGAGACAATTTTATATCTTGAAAGAACTTTCTTAAATATATGCCATTTTGTGCGATGACATTCTGCCATTTTTTTGGCAACACCATAATCCCGTCACCGTAAAACTGCCCTGGTCTTTGGGTAAATAATTGTGACAACTGTAGACTTTTCAATCTAGCATACAGGGAATATATTTCCTTTCTGCTATCAAAGGGAATATTTCCTTCCTTCCGGAAATGCGCCACGATTCTCCTATTATTCCACCAAACACATAGCATCACCTTTTTTGGCGTCAATTCGGGCTTTGCCATCGTTTATGAAGCTGCATCCTTTTTTGACCACGATTTTTTTCGCACATTATTGTCATACGTGATCCACCACGCATGAAAATTCGACTGAGTAAATTTTTTAGTATCAAATCATGTGGTAAACAGAACATCTAGCTTCTCTTTGTCGACGGCTTTCTCAAATTGTTTAAAGTTGTTTAGTAATAGATGTTTAGTTTTTGACGATGTTATGGCTTCTTATATGCGGAACATTCTTAGTTTTTGCCAAAATTCTATTAACTTTTTCTGTCAATAGTCACCCAGTGCGAGGAGCATGCTTGACATCAAAATTTCCAGAACAAAACTAACAGAACCATCCTTTGGCTGTTGCTTTTGGTAACGTATCTTGACCACAAACAGCACATGCGCAGCACTTGTACCTTTATCAACATAAAATTGTAAAATATAGCAAACCTTTGCAGAAATTTCACTCATCTTCCGGGCGTTCTAAATTAAGCATGAATAAACGAATTGCATTAGTGTTTGCACGTCTACTATTGCGACTTATATTACCTGAGATATATTACACTAAAGCTAACGAGAAAAATGCTCAATATTTGTTCGACAATACTTTACTTTATTAAGTTAGAAGTAAAAACGTGCATTGTAATTGTAAAAATTTCTTATTGGAGATGTTTAAAATGAATTGAGCAAAGAATCTGAAATAATATTGGTCTTAACAATGGAATTTGTTTACTGATATGTTAAAAATGTTACGATAATGAAAGTTTAACAAGATTAAAAAATTTCAAGTAGTACAAATCTTTTAAAGAGAACGAAGCATTCTGAAAGATCATTCACCCCAACCACAAAACAAAATCTCTTGTAGACCTTACTGAAATATCATTTGAATCAATAAAATTGATTCGTGAAGACCAATTTGCACTTGTCTAAGAGTATTATCTCGTCTGGTTCCAAAACAACTAAATTTTATTGAGAAACATTATAGTGTTGGGGGTCGCTGCTTTTTTTTAATGACTCCGCTTTGAAAGACATATTTACTGATGTACACATGTCAAAAGGTGAACCAAAACGGAAAAAAAAACAGATCAAAGTCATTTAAAAATTGAGATTACATTAATTATTTCTTTGGATTATCGGGGTATTGTGCACAAAAAAATCCTTCCAACTGGCCAAACCTGTTAGTAAGAAGAATTATTAAGGCGTTATATGTGGCTGACGTGAGTCAATTCGTAAAAAAAGGTCTGAATTATGGCAGAACCCCAATGCACCATCACGCAATCCAATAATTATTCGTAACTTAAGTAAAAATGAAATGACCGCTCTATAAGCACTATATTCAACAGATGTTTCCTGGTTCTCAAGCTGAAATTACCACTCTGCAGACATCGTTTTAAATATGTAGAAGCCATAAAAGTGATATCGCTGGCCGCTTTGGAAACAATAACATCAATCGTGTATAATCAGTTTTGTAGATTAGGAAAAATATTGGCATAAGTGTTGCAGTGGGAGGAGATTATTTTAAAGAAGATGGAATAGATTTGGATGAATAACATAATAGTTTCAGTTTTATTTTTGAACCTACGGTTATACCGTTCTCAAAGAAAAAAAAATGGTTGCCAACTTTACCATGAACACTTGTTTATATGACATATGATTTTTTGTACCGCTGAATTACAGTACCCAGCTGAGATGTAAGGTACAAGAAAAACTTTGGCCATTTTTTTTTTATTATATATTAAATTCAATAGGTATTCATTACCACTACATATAAAAATTTTAGTTTACAACAAAGATAAGTATAGGAAGTCAAAAATAACATATTTAGATATATTTAAGCAACAAGTAATTAATTGATTAGTTTTTCTGTAGGTGTAGTAAATAAAATTTAAACTAAACATAACACGTTAAATTTTACACATTATTTTTTAATTATTGTTATTGTCCAACATGATGGATACTCCTTAAATGGGACTGCAAATAGTCGCTTCTTTTTAACCTCTTTGGACATATCGGACACTTAAATAATGGTACTGTTCCACACTCGCATTTTAAATGTCTCACTAGATGTTGTTTTCGTCCGTACTGTTTACCACATTTTTGACAAACAAATTTACCATCTTCATTTTGGAAAACTAAAAAGTAATGAGTTTTATTATTTTTTATTTTAATCGCAAATACAGATACCATAAAAAAATTGCGTAAAATTATTTTTTATACCCAGTTATTCTCTTATTTCTTGAATATATATATATATATATATATATATATATATATATATATATATATATATATATATATATCCCTTGATAACAGCTGGAAAATTAACTTAAAAGGAGTCTTAAGTCTCCAAGATGGTCACCGCCGCCATCTAACTACACCAGACATCAGAATTGCTTAGCAATACCTATTATACCAATACAATCAACTGACTTATATCCTTCGAAATAAAGCAGCAATTAAAAATTTCATTACTTTGCATTAAATACATCAGATACAGGTTAAAAATTAAATATGACAACATAAAAACGATCGCTACTTTAGTTTAATTAAGCAACGTTTAATAAAAACTAACTGTCACTAAACTTCGGTAACAATAATAAAACACTTAAGTGACTTTTTGCATTAACATGTTTGACGAAAAAAAAAAAAACTTCAACACTTTTTAAGACGTAAACAGTTCGTATTGTCTTGGACAAACCGGTTCACCATCGCTCTTAATCTTGACTTAAAAATTTCCTCTTTCTCTCTCGCTCTGCCTCACTGTTTCAGAATATTTAAGGTTGTCCCAGCTGATTCTAATAAAGGCGCAATACTTTTTAAATTACGTAGTTCAGTAATTTATAAATTTTCAACTATGTTCAAGGATATTAAAGCGACGTATTAAGCGCCTATCTCTATTAACTCGAAGAGTTAGCCATTTTAATAAAAAAAAACGTTTTTATAATACCCTGTATATATATATATATATATATATATATATATATATATATATATATATATATATATATATATATGTGTATATATATATATATATATATATATATATATATATATATATATATATATATATATATATATATATATATATATATATATATATATATATATATATATATATATATATATATATATATATATGTATATAAACAGCCCAAATATTCTATTGAAATAATTTCTAAAGCTAGGACAGAAATGTAGGTGCTAAACGGTTAGATGCATAATTTCAAAAATTGACTCACTTTTTTTCATACTTAATAGACATTAAAGATGATGATTAAGATAATGTTGGGAATATGGAATCTTTGGCACAATGACATTACTCAGCATATCACCACTACACCAAACACTTTATTTTTGTGCTCGACGCGCATTTCGCTAAGCATGTTGGCTTCATCAGGAAAATCGAACAATCATCGCTCCTGATAAAGCTAACATGGTTAGCGAAACGCGCGTCGAGTGCAAAAATAAACTGGTGTAGTAGTAATATATACTAAGTAGTTTGATTAAGATGTCTAATGGAAATTAACGGATGAAACTTTTTTATTTTGTATTTAAAGACAATCTGCATGTCATGCTAAGTCCTTATTATAAATATGTGGGTGTGCTGTTACTGAGAGTCACGATTTGTTACGTAAATTAAATAAACATTTATTATAGAAAATGTCTGCCATGAAAATTAAATAATATTTGCTTTTATTGAAAGGAACGTTTAGATTCAAGAAAATAATAGTAAGATAAGAGTATCTACAACAGACAGTGTCTTTAAAAATAAAGATTTTTCTGTTTTTTTTTAGTAATTTCGCAAACATTGAAAAACAGGTAAGAATTAAAACTATAAATTGACCAACAATAACTTTATTTTAGGAGATATTTCTGAAAAAATATTAATATTGTCAGGTAATGGTCGTCACGTGACTAAATATAATATAGAATTCATTGCAGTTTAATTATTGTTAATTTTACACCAAAATAAATTGATGATTAAACTTACAGCTCCAGCATTTTTTTCTTTTTTTTAAAACTACTTTCACTCACTTTTACGTAATGGGTTTGACTATCTGATGAACTGTCCTCAAATGTTTCGGTAAAAAATCTTTTCTCTTCATTTTCGTATCACACAATGGACACTTAAACGACGGCTCTTTACCGCACTCGAATCTTATATGCCTCACCAAATTGTGTCTTCTTCCATATTTCTTGTCACATTGGGGACACAAAAATTTACCATTGTCAGTTTGAAAAGCTAAAAGTAAATTGAACTTAACTATCACAAAAAATAATATAAGAGTAAGCTAATTTTTAGAAACAAAGTAAAAAAACAGTGACATAAAATAAACAATTATACACCAATATGGCCGACTGACCTTAAGTCAAAATGACTCTAGAATACTACGAAAAAGATACAAAAAATTAGACATTAATATATTTCTTAAACCTTTACGGTATTTATTTTATAGATTTAAAAATTCTTTTAGTATCATGGAGTCTTGAATACTCCATATTTTAATGTCAAAAACCATTGTTTCTTAATGAATGGCGATATTTAATATTTTTATGGCAATTTCTTGTTAGGCAAACAGTGTAAAAATTGGCTCAGGTCAGTTCAATGTTTGGCAAGTTCCTTTCGGAAAAAAAACAGCAGTAGAACTTTGCACAGTTATGGTAGATAAACAGAAACTACGTCATCGATTAGGACTTTGCATTAATGTTTTAAGTCAATTTTTGGTAATCATATTATCGTTCAAAAACAATAAGTAGTCTTTTAATTAAAGAGATGTCAAGAAATAAATAAACTACAGATTAATTGTTGATATGTTCCCAGTATTAATTATACGTAATTGAGAGTAGACTTTGACACCACAGGAACAGATATCATAGATATTAATAAAAGGATAACATATACAAGGAGACAATTAGCAGACCAAATGGTTTAAAAGCGGAAATGAAACAAGATCAACTATTGAGTCGAATTCTTCAGTATAATCTCCCTTAAGCTCAATACATTTTTTTTAGCGATCTTCCAATTCCAATTTTTCTTCTGCAAACCAGGCCTTTTCTCACGAATTTTCTCGTCCAACTGGTCCAAAAGGTTTCAATAATACTCTCCTCTGATTGTTTTACCGGTATGAAGGTAATCGATCAAGAAAATTCCTTTTGCATTCCAGAAAACTGATGCCATTGGACGACTCTGACCACTTTGGCTGCTTTGGAGCTGAACAACCGGGCCCAGTCCACTGTGCGGCTTGTTGTCGCAGTTCAGGATCATACTGGTCATCCATAGTTACAAATTGACGCACCAAATCAGTTTTATTCTTTGTGAAACGAGCCAAATGTTCTTCAGAAAGTTTCTCTCGAGTGCGTTTCTGTTTCGATGTTAGCAAATGCGGCACCCATCTTGTAAATAGCTTTCTCATACCCAAAACATCAGTTAAGATCTCACGTACTGATCCATGTGAAATGCCTATAGGTTCAGCTAAATCGTCAACGGTTAATTGACGGTCTTCCATTACCATATTTTGTACTTATACAACAGTTTCTTCAGTTGTTGCAGTTTTTGGACGTCCTACACGTGGATCATCATTGACGCTTGTACGACCTTGTTTAAACTCTAGAATCCATCTATGAACAGTTGAAAATGAAGAAGCAGACCTTTCAAAGCAAAGAATTTTATCACTGCACGATATTCGATTTTTCCCATTTTTAAAAACTATTCAAACACGTCTACTTTAACCAGCTGATAAACAATGAATGACTTGACAGATCGACTCGAAATTTCGGGTGTGTTCTGGTAGGAATAACTTCAAAATGGTGTTCAATATGCTGTGTGACGCTCCATAGGTGTCGCTTTCAAAACTTATTGACTGACCTGATAGAATATTGGAAAAAAATGGAAATATAATATCTAAGAACCGCTCATGAAAACCATACTGATTTATGGTACAGTTTAGTCGATCAATGGGATTATTTAAAAAAGATGAAATTCCAAATAAAGAAGTACAACAACGAATGGGAGTGGACTGTTCGCTGATGACGGGTATTGAAACAAATAAATAAAGTTGGTAAAATGGTAATGTACAGCACATGGAGGAAACTAGATTAACTAAAATAGCTATGACATAATAGGTGTTTCGGTTAATAATGTCGTTTTTTGCGCAACATTTAAGCGTTTATTTCCATTACAAAATGAATTACCTTAATAATCAAAGTATTGGCTATCGTTAGCTATGATTTTTTCTCATCTTTCTGTCAAGGAATGGATTCCGCACCAGAAGAACTTTTAATCTTTTGAGGTCAACCATTCATCAAGCCAAATTTTCACTTCTTCGAAAGAATGTAAGTGTTGTTCTGAAAGTCTGTGCTGCATCGATCGAAATAAGTGGTAGTCTGAAGGGGCTAAGTCCGATGAATACGGCGAGTGGGGTAGAATGTCCCATTTGATGTTTTCCAAAGAGTTTTTAACACATTTTGCAACATGGGGCCGAGCACCATCATGTTGAAAAATGACTTTACAGTGTCTTTGAGCGTATTCTGGTCGTTTTTCCTTCAATGCTCGGTTCAACTTTATCAATTGTTGTCGGTATCAATTGCCAGAAATCGTTTTAACACGTTTCAGCAGTTCGTAATACACAGCTCCTCTCCTATCCCACCAAATACACAGTAAAACTTTCTTTCCCTGTATATTGTGCACTGGTTGTGATATTGACGGCTGGTTTGGGTCTAGCCAAGTTTTTTGGGTTGGAGCATGTTCACCATAAGCTTCAACCAACAACTGATAACTTTCAGCAGCCGTTTTCTTCAAATGAAAAAAGGTTATAAAATTTTTCCGCAAAACATATTTTTCTGGTACGAAACACGACATACTCGAAGCTATGAAAACTATGTTTTTCGCACAATGACAATTAATAACGAACTGGCTTTTGATGGCGTATGTTTACCTTCCAAAACGTAATAGATGTCACTAGTCCATACCAACATGTATTAGTAACGCCATCTCTTAGCAAAATCGATATTATTAACCGAAACATCTATTACAGGGGTGCTCAAACTTGAACTGCTGGCGATCTACCTCAATATTGTTAGACTACGATCGATCGACTCTGAGAGGCTGCAAGTAAGTGTGATGCAGGATTGTCGTCTAGGTAGGGTGTATCGTGGCATAGATATTAGTTTTCCGCACAATATGCATTTTTTTTAGTCAAGGTAAGTGTAGGTCTGTTCTAAAATGTCAATGAAAAAAACTCATAATTATTCAAAATAGCGAGTTTATTGGTTCTTACAAAACAAATGAGTTATAGTGTCTAAACTTAACTAAAGAGTGACTTTGGATGTTGAAGCGTGGCACTGCATGTCCTCAGCATACTTTTCATAAGATGGTACGTAATTACCGAGTGCTAATCGCAAGCATGATGACATATGTTCGTCAGTTAGTCGATTGCGATATTTTGACTTAATTATCTTCATTTCAGAAAATGCAGACTCGCACAAGTAAGTTGACCCAAACATTGCCGTCAGTTGAAGGGCGATTTGCCTTAGATTCGGATATTTATCTTCAGATATAAAACACCAGAATTTTGTATCAGATGCTGTGGCTTTGAGATATATATCTGATATAATCTGCACTAACTCATTTTCAACAGAACATGAGTCCATGTTAAACCTACTTGCTATTTCAGTAGCTAATTCCTCAATGTTTTTACACGAAAAAGGATAACTCATAAATGATGCGATATTTGCCAATTTACTGAAATCATAAAAACGTATTTCGAATTGGCCCAAAATATTTGATAATTCTGCCTCATAAATATCATAATTCAACTGAGGAATCTTTGCTTTCAAAGACAGAAAATTTTTCAGATCCTTTCTTTTCAGTTGATCTATCATAAGTTGCAATTTACTTTTGAATGTGTTTATTGCGCTAATCATCTTAATAATAGTTTTTCCTTTACCTTGAAGCTCCAAATTAATGGTGTTTAAATGCATTGTGATGTCTGTCAAAAATGCCAAATCAGTCAGCCATTTTCCGTTTTTTAACATCTGAGTGTCATCACCTCTTTCGTCCAGAAAAGCTGTTATTTCGGGAAATAATTCTTGAAACCTTTCTAGGAATTTTCCGCGACTCAACCACCTGACGTCCGTGTGAAGAACTAAATCAGTGTGTTCAGCTGACTCACTATCTTCCAACTGCAATTTAAAGAGCCGTCGTTGCAAGCTACGTGCACGGATAGAATTCACAATTTTTATTGCAATGCCTATAATCTCCTCCATGTTTAAAGCTTTTGAACACAAAACTTGTTGATGTATAATGCAATGGAGGGAGAAAAATGAAGGGAAATCATCATTAGCTCGACACAATGCCACAAAACCGTTTTTGTTTCCAGTCATTGCTGGTGCTCCATCGGTTGTAATGCACACTAGTTTATATATTGGTAGCTTGTAGTTTGTTACAAAATTGAAGAAAACGTCATATATATTTTCGCCACGGGTCTTTCCTTTCAGAGGAATCATTGTCAAAAACTCTTCCTTAGCCGACATGTCATTGAATACCATTCGAATAAAAATACACAGCTGGGCAGTGTCTGTCATATCGGTGGATTCGTCAAACTGTAAAGAAAAGTATGTACATTCCATGATATCATGTTTTAGTTTATCTGCCATGTCCTGACTCATGACTTCAACACGCCTTGTGACAGTCGAACGAGATAACTGAAGTTCTCTAATAGCAGACATAATCTCTGTTTTATTTTTAAAATCTCCAAATAAAGTCTCACCCGCTTCAATAAATGCTTCCTTCACAACCAATCCATTATCAAATGGTTTCTTGTGTTTCGCCAATATATGAGATATTTTAAATGACGCGATGGTTGCAGCTTTTGATTGTTTGGCTGGTCTTGTGAACATGGTTTGTTCTTTTTTCAAACAAGTTATCAAATCACGTACTTTTCGTTTTCTTAATTCACTCTGTGACGGAAAATCCTTTTCATAGTTTTTATGAACCGTTTTATGATGCCTCTCTAAGTTCCCACGCTTAGATATTGCAACTGACGCACGGCAAATGAGACAAATGCACTTATTCTTTACCATACAAAAGAAAAATTCTTCCTCCCAATCGTTATTAAAATGATAAGTTTTACTTTTTTCGCTGCACTCATTTTGGACTATTTATTAATAAACTTTGTATCGATGTATCGCCTTCAAGTTACAACTCAGACTGACTCCTATTCCTGCAGGCGCAACATTTATATCGGCGCGAACGAAGTCTCGAATGTTCCCGTCAAACACGCCACCCGAAGTTTCTAGAAAAATCGGCGGGAATCAAAAACGCGGCTTTTCTTTGACAAGTACCGCGCGTTCCTTTGATAAAGCCGCCTTTTGCCGCTAGCAGAGGGTTATTACGATAAAAGAAAGTGATGAAGGGGTTATTCTGGCCTAATTGTGGATCGAATAAATTTTAGTAGTTTATTCATTACATTTTGTTTTAGTTACCTAAAACAAAATCTGTGAATAGTTCTATATCGGAATTTTTTTCTCGAGATCAACTCAAAAAGCACTCGCGATCGACTTGTCGATCGCGATCGACCGTTTGAGCACCCCTGATCTATTAGGTGCGACCAACCTGCACAAAACTTATGAGATCAAAGTAGACCTAGAAAGAGGAAGATTATGACAGGGTCAAGGAATAACAGAAATTAGGCATCGAACAACGTAGAAAGACGTTTTGAACCCGAGATCACATATGATGGTTGTAGTTATCTGAACCATATGATACACTTACCTTATTCTTTTCTTTACTTTCGTAGTTAGTTCGGGACAGTAATAATCCCCAACAAGGACACTCGGAAAGAGCACTTAAGATAGGGACCCTCTTGCATAATATAGTAAGTGCCAAAAAATATAAACAGCACTTTTGTAAAGAATAATATTTATTGCTCTTTAAGACAATTTCATACCTTAACATTGTAAAGAGGTTTATGTAAAGTTAATATTTAACATTAATTTGTACCAACATTCTTAAAAATTCTAGAAAGTTAACTTTAATAATAATTTGTAAAAGATACAGTATAAGGCAGTCGTTTTTTGTTAGTAAAATGTTTGCACTTAACCTATAAATATACAATATTACTTGGTAAAGCTTTGGCAGCACCATTATTTTTTTACAAAAAAACTATTAAATTAGGTATCTTACTGTTAAAACGGCTAGTGCCAATCAGGCTTAGCTCAATTAGTGTTCCGTACCAAGAAACACAAAAAAACAAGATGAAAAGGCCTGAGTCCTTAGAAATTTGGTTCAATGGACCAATAATTCACAGCTTGGTTCACAACGTCGGCACGTGTAATAATCGGGCAGTACTTCTTTAAAGTTAACAAAGGTTGCACCGTTGGTGAGATGGTTCAAAACTTCTTCACGCATATTATACAATCGTTTGAGATTATAACCAAAGAAGCTAGTTCTAGCAGAATGAGACGATAGACATTCTTTAAACCAAACTTCTCCCACAGAAGTAAAATAAGTTGGCCCCCTCGTCGCCCTGATTTCACATCGGTAAAAATTTTCTTGAAGGGATATCTCAAAACTAAAGTTTACAAAAACAATCCTCACCCGCCGGAATATTGACAGAAAATATCCAGTACGAAATGGCACTGATCACGGAAACGACGTGCCGAGCAGTAAGCAACAATTTCAATGTTCGCTTAGAAAAATACTGCGGACGTAACCGTTCACATTTAACTGATTGAACAGACTCTCCCACAGTTTTAGTTAGATGAGAAATAATGGTGCTTGAGATTGAACTATGTTAATTTGGAGTAGCTTTCCGATGTATCGCCTACGATTGCACCATGAATATTCAAGGGTCTTTACTCTTTAAGAATGAGTTCTAACAAACACAGAATCCACAATCGTAGACTGTGATGTTTTATTTTGCGTACACAGTACTATAGGCAAAATAGAAAAATTACTTGAAATATCCAACATTCGCATAATCTTTCATCCTTGTAAGATAATTAAATAATGCAGATAAAATGTGTATCGAAATAAAGGTTCCCTGTTCAACTAGAATTCCCGAACATAACAAAAGTATCAAAAAAATCGAATTTACAACTTATCAACGTTAACATAGATTACGGTTACGCTCTGCATTATACAGGGAAACTATCATTACCATAGGCCACGATTCGATGAACACTGGACCGGTATAAATTACTGACTTGTGCTTTGAAACCTAAAAATCCCTGAAGACGCATTGTAGACTCCGGAGAGTTACTCCAAATTAACACGGTCTAATACCAAAAAAAAACCATGATTTTTGATTTAAAACATATTATTTTTAAGAGAGACTGTAGTTTGATATACAATGCAATACAAATTGCATTTTTTACTACTTAAATTTTATTTTTCCCTCTCCCAGGAGCTGCCTCTCTATGTCAAAGGGTATGTGAGAAAAATACTGTGGCCGACAGACCGACGGACACCAATTCCGTCTGTACAATTTTGGTACGGAACACTTAAAAACGTACACGAGTCAATATCTTAATGTTATATGCAATTTTTCTTGCAAAATAACATAAATGTTAATTCACAAATCTATTTTAGTGGCATCCAGACAAATTAAAATTAACCCCGACCGGGATTTGCACCAGGAACCTTCCGGTTTCTAGGCCACTGTCCTAAAAGCTAACACTTTCATTCTGCTTGTAATTACTAAAAATCTCGATCGAGGTAAATATTTTTTTTTACTTTTACAACTTCGTCTGAATGCCCAATGTATGTTTGTTAATTGCAAATTGATTACAGTAAAACCAATAAATTTTAATAATAAAAATAATAAAGAAATTGCATGCACTATATCTAAAAAATAAATGTACAAAGAAAAGTTAAATTTATTGCTAGAATCTTTTTTTTAGATTTGTCTTCCCTTCACATCCGGTAGAAAATTAATGCTTCCGCTTAAACTGGAATTTTTATATACAGTTTGAAAAAGCAGGCAACACGTAGGCACCTTTGTTGTTTTTTTCTCGAAAACTTATCGTTCAGATGCCACAAAGCCAAATTCACTAAAGTTGTTTAAATTTGAAACCACTGATCTAAGACTAAACCTCGTTTGTACCTGATCTAATAAACGAAGTTAGACCCAATTCATGGAGTGCCTGAAACAGGTTTTAATGACTTCGGCGAGCACTCCAACTGTTTCGACGGTAATTGATTAGTGTTATAATACAGAGCATGTGGGGATAATTTTAAAATTTTTTGCCGAGCCGTTTTGAAAAAAGTGCATTTAAAAATTAAAAATGGAAAATTACGAAATAAACATGATTTTCTACATTAATAAGGCTTTCTGAATTTATTTAAAAGATATTTACATCATATTTATGTGATATTATTGCAACTGTCTATAATATATACGAAAACCATTAATTTGAGGTGTGTTAGAAGTCTGTTGGTGCTCTGGAATCAAAATTATCGTATTTTTAAGATTTCTTAAACTTAGTTAATAAAGTTAAAATAAATAAATACCAGGTCAAAAATCAAAGTTAATTTTCTGGACATTGTATAAATGCGCATGTGATAGATATATGATAAATTTTAGTTTGAGTGAGGTCAATAATGTTATTAGTTGAATTTAACTTGGCTAGATATAAAGTTGTAGAAAATAACACAGCAGTTGTATATTATTATTTAATTCAACAAAATGTTTAAAAAACGAACAGATTACTTACTTACGCGTGAAGAAAATCGCGAAAAATTATGTTTATTATGTTTGAAAAAAAGCTTTGATGAATAAAATTGCTAGATCTTTAAAAGAGAATATTTTAAGCTATAAATTTTGACACAGACGATGAACCACTTCCCACAGTAATTTGCACTTCTTGTAAAATCTTAATTTATGAGGCTGTTAAAAAATATGAAACAATTAAATTTACTGAGTTGCCTGATTATTCAACATTCAAAGAATTGCACAGAAATACGAGATCTCAAGAACAAAAACTAAGTGAATGCAGTTTATGTGATGTAGCGCGAAAACCAATCATACTAATTTTTTAAATAGTGAATCTAGGGTGGAAACAAAAGACATCGCTACAAGGTATTGTCTAAAATGTACTATGAAATTGACATGGGGAGAGCCTCATTTTTGCTGCCGCACAGTGGGTCAAGAATCTTATTTTTCATTCAAAATTGTCTAGAGCACTCGATTATTATCGAAATCAGACAATTTTTTTTTAAAATACTGGTACACGAATTCCGAACAAACGTAAGGAAGCCGATTTGCAAAATATAACCTCAAAATTTTTTAAAATTACAAAAAGCAACACGGAACCGAGAGGTGAAATTTCGAAGTTCACGTTGCTGAATTTATTTTCGGGGTCTTTTTGATCATATGCATCCTTTTAAGGGGTGAAAATGGGGGTTGGAGGGGAAGAAATTACGATATTTACATGAACTAGAGTTTGGTGTTCAAAACAGGTTCCTCGAGATTTTCTGGAGTCGCTGAATCTATTTTTCAACCCCCATTTTCACCCCTCAAGAGGGTGTACATGATCAAAATGACCCCGAAAATAGATTCAGTGACCCCAGAAACCCCCAAGGAACCAGTTTTGAACGCGAATCTCTAATTCAGGTGAATATCGTAATTTCTCCCCCTCCAACCCCCTTTTTCACACTTCAAAAGGGTGTATATAATAAAAATTACCCCAAAAATAGATTCAGAAATCCCAGATGAACCAGTTTTATACGAGTAAACTTGAAATCACATGAACTTCAAAATTTCACCTCCCGGTTCCCTGCTCCTTTTTGCAATTTTAAAAAACTTTGAAGCTATATTTTGCAAATCGGCTTCCTTATGTTTGTACGGAATTCTCTTACGAGTGTTTTAAAAAAATAGTTGTCTGATTTCGTTGATAATTGAAGGATCTAGACAATTTTGAACGAAAAATCAATCAGATTCCTGACTCATAGTGTGCCGCCAAAATAATTTCGAAAATTTAAAATATATATAAGTGCTGCTTCCGAAAGAAAAAGAACATTTAGTAAGTCATATTAAAAACACATTAGGAAAGAAAAATTTGTAAACAAAAAACCATCTGAAGTAGTTATTTCTTTATCTCAAAGAAGAGGGAGGCCATTAAATGTACTAAAAATAAATCATTTTATTGTTTTAACGTAATTAGCAAGATTATACCTCGATGAGAAAACATGTTCATATTAGATTATGAAACAGTATCATTTTTTAAAGAAGTTTCTAGACAATCTAGAACTAAAGTTATGAAAATTTAAAAAAATACGAAAAAGTGAGTAAAATATGTTTTCACAGATTTTTGACCTGGAATTTTAAAAAGTCTTAAAAATACCATAATTTTGATTCCAGAGCACCAACAGACTTCTAACACGTCTCAAATTAATGATTTTCACGTATACTATTAGAGACACTTGCAATAGTATCACATAAATATGATGTAAATATATTTTAAATAAATTCAATGAGCATTATTAATGTAGAAAATTATGTTTATTTCGAAACTTTCCATTTTTAATTTTTTATTGCATTTTTTTAAAAACGGCTCGGTACAAAAATTTAAAATTGTTCACACATGCTCTGTATTACTACACTAATCGATTGCGATTGGAAAATTTGGAGTGGTCGCCGAAGTCATTGATACCTGTTTCAGACACACCGTGCATTGGAGGTCTAAAGTTTGACTATATACCTACTACTTAAAGCTGAAATCAAATTTAAAACTAAAATACTCATATTTAGATCAGAAGTTTAGTCCAATAACTAGTATTCGACGAATTATAATAAAAAGTAGAGTAAAGCAACCATTTTGTCATAAAATTTTAAGATATAGTATTTAAATTACTAATTTGCTTAATTTTTCCACTGCAAACCGAACCGATCATCGTTTAAATTAGTGAATCTGACCGCTAAACTTTAAAAAATTACATTTGCCTGTAAATATGTCAAAAACTATATAATTTAGGTGTAAGAGCTGTGTTGTAAAATACAATAGAACGATAAACATGTACAATTTTAACATGAACCGTTCTCGTCGTGTATTCGTTTTTGATATAAAACACTTCTAGCAGACGCTATTTTACTCGTCGATATATCGAGAATATTAGGTTTTAATATACACATATCTAATCAAAGTGTTCTTTTTATTGTAATAAACTTCCTAACAAAATATAATTAGGTTATTTATTTCCTTTATTTACAGGCTGTGTTTTTTTAATTGGAACATTTATTTTAACGGATATTACTTAATAAAACAATTCACTTCAACAAACTTAGCTTGCTTCTGCAGTCCGAAACGAAAACCCAAATTATGGCCTGAACAACTGATTTGACGGCTCTTAAAGTCTAAGTTGTGAAAGCGTAAAATCTGTGGAAAAGCAAAGCAGCAATCAAGTTATTGTAGCAAATGATGAAAACGATCTGGATTCAATAGCGTGAAAGTTACAGAAGGAACACAAAAAGTAAGAAGTAAAAACTGTACGCGGCAAAAACACATCGGGGCAGGATCAACGAATATCCGATTAGAAACAGAAAGATAACGACTTGAACTAATGGACCTAGGAGAAGATCTCGATACAGCTGGAACAGATGACCAAGAATAATAGATTCAATGAAAATAATTACCCGTGCCGAAATGAAATAGTCTAGAGTAAGGAGATTGGAAACGAAAGAAATGTATCTATAAATATATATGATGATATTCATCAATATCAATAATGAACTTAACAAGGTGGACAAAAAGTAAAAATCCGACCAATCTTAAGTTGAGTTTAGTAAACCCACCAAAGGGCAGGAAGCGTGAAAGACCAAAAGAGATCTGGAAAGAGGAAATCTCCAGAGCAATGAGTTGAAGGGACCAATAGAAGGCCGATAGAACTACAGAAAAAAAGCGCAGAGACGGTGCCTAAAAATATTAAACATTTAGCAGCTATGAGCTAGTGTGTATGCTATATAAAAAAAAAATTATCAAAAAAAGAATTCTAAACAAAATTACCTTAATAGTCATGCTTAATGATTCTTGAAGTACCAACTTGAAATTTTGCAAGTATGAAATTAGCAATGTAAAAACAAAAAGACAAGTGGAGAAGAGGTACTTGGTAGTTTGCCAGACGAAAATTATTAGTAACCTTTCTTTCTGTATTAAATGAACGGGAATGCCAGCCGTAATAACTCTCTCTCATGCATGGTTAATTTAGGAGGAGTGCGATCTGTTAGATCTCGTCAGGTAAATGTAAGTGCGGCAGCGTCGTGCGTTTTCCAGCGATAATACGGCAACTCTGAAACGTCATAAAATGCCTTCCAAGACAGGTCACCCTTGCTAGTAACAGAAACAACTCTACAATAAGGCACCAGCTACCAATACAGTAGAAAATTACACCAACAAAGCTATAATAGAGACTTTGACCCATCAGAGGACCCATTTTACTTGCAGATTAACTTGACTACAAAAGATATTTGCTAAAGTTTATTAATATATTTAGAACTAAAAACCTGTTAAACATGTTCCAATTTGGAAAACACATTCGATTAATACGACAACTCATCCACAAGTCGGGCTTCGCTACGTCCTTGCTTTATGCAAAAATATATAATGCGCCTTCAAGTTACTCTTATGCTTGAACCTCCTGAAGCACACCTGGCACTGGAATTTTGGTTCCACTCCACACTCGTATTTAATATGTCGTACCAAGTGACCTTTCTGCTTGTAGGAAGAGTTGCAATTAGGGCACATATAACGGCCATTATGGTCTTGAGCGAAGTGCATATTCCTAAAAAACTATTTTTTATTGATTAAAAAAATATATTAGGGACTTTTAGCAAGAGGTTTATCGAGCAGATAGCGTACAGCGTAATACTGCATGCGAAGGTTGTCTATTATCCTTATTACGTCTGTGCATTTTTTACAAATTTTTATTATATTATAAATATGTTTTTTGGGTGATCACTTGATACTGCTCTACTTTTTCTAGGGCTTCTATTTTTCTTAATGGAAGAACATTTTCAAATGACGACAATTTCTCAAAACAGTACAATCGTTTTTTTTCGTGTTTCGATCAAAATCAATTGTTGGTCTACAGAGCAAATGAACACCCGGTAAGTTTGTTAATCTGGTTTTACACTGAAGGCTTTTTCCTCAATTAATTAATAAACGGAACAGTTTAGTGTTGCCTAATATTTAATAATTTTTCGTTAATTGATTCGTCAATTTCTTTATAAATTTTTGGAATAAGTAAGGTATATTTGCTGTTTTATTTATTCGACCAACTGTCGGTGTTTTAAGGTTGTGCTAACCCGAACTACACTAATATTTGTGTACATTCACACTGGCAAAATTACACTTTCAAATTTTTTGTTGTGTTGTTAAAATTTGAGAAACTCAATGTTTTAATTGATATTTTTAAAAATTTACTATTTATAAAGTGCGGTCTGTATAACGTTTGAACAAAATTGCATTTATCAATAAAGTAAAAAAAAAATTACTCATGTAAAACCGGATTAACTAGGGAAATAAAGAAAAACTATTGAAAATTTTGTATACAAAACTTTTTTAATTATACATAATTTATCACAGGGAAGTTATAGATTTTTACAAGCACAAAATAGTAAAAATATACAAATGTCTATATACAAAAAAAAAATAGTTTCATAAAAAGATATTCGTAAACCCTACCTATTTATATTCAGTACAAAGGTTAGATTACCATAAGTTAAAACTATTATACAAAATGACAAAAATATATCTAAAAATAATGCTAAATGAGAAATTTTAATTTACAGGACTAGGCTGTAGAATGTACAAAATGTTTATGATATTTCGTAATTTTAGTCGATATTGGTCTCCCAGTACTAGAAAAACAGGGAATTTTAAAAACCTTTTCAAGTCGGATAACTTCAAGCATTGCCCTTTATGCGAATGTTGGACATTTTAAATAATTTGGTCAAATTTTCGGTGGTACCATGTATATAGAGTAAAAGCGCACTATTGACCGGTTGATTAATTGTAAAAATTTCTAGACGTCTAGGCGAGATACATCTAGTTCCGTTTGACCCGATCTAATCCAAAGAATCATAATTTCTCAACTACATTAAATATAAATACGGACATGAGATTTTAATACAAAAAATAATACTTATACTCAAACTTAACGAATATTCTCAAACTAAATAGGTGTGAAAACAGAAAACTAAAAAGATACAAAATTGGCACACCATATCCAAAAAGAAACCGAACTCTTGAATTAGAGATGTTGTTTGCAGTCAATGATTCCTTAGTCTTGCTGGTGCTATTGATTGAAAATGACATCTCGAACTAGTGAGAAGCATACACACATGTACACCATAAGTTTTAGTTGTGGTTTATGTAGTGGGACTGTACTTCAAAGAAAATATTTTTGAAGGAGATTAAGATTAGTTGTCCGCAATTTAATCACATTAATGATGCTATATTTTCTTATTTTTATTTTAGAACGTATAGTTTGAACATTTAAAAAAAAGATTGAGTTAAACGCCATTTAATATTGAAATAGATAAGTTTCAAATAAGTCAGTGTGTCTTTTAATTTTGCGTAGAGTTTTATGTTAGTAAAGAATTTCGCTGTTACTTCTGTTTTTCCCATTTCCTTGTTAGACCACATGATAAAATGTAATTTATATATTTAAAATGTAAATTGTTCCAGTAAAGGATGAAACTTTACATAAATATACGGAATCCATTACATATATTTTGTAGTATATTCCACATATTTACACAATTTTATGGAAATTTACAAAACAGCTTCGAAGATAGATATTCATGGACCCAGAATTATTCATGTAATTATCTTTTATAGTGTAGCTTGTTAGGACACTGTAAAGCAGTTTTTGAGCAAAAAAACAAATCTGTGTATTGGATTATTCGCCATATTCACAACAAGTGAATCACTTTAAATATCTGGGAGTTGAAATAACAAGCTATGGAAATATACAGAAAGAAGTAAAAGAAAAGACAATGAAGGCTTCACGAATCTCGGGCTGCATAGGAGACAATGTATGGATGAACAAATACCTCAATAATGACAGTAAAATAAGAATATATAAATCAACGATCCGATCCATTATAAAATACGCAGCTGAAACAAGACCAGACACCTCCAGGACACAACAAATGATGCGAACAGTGTAGACGAAAATAATAAGAACCGTACACGGAGAAGATTACACGACAGAATTAGAAGTGAGGACCTTCGACAGCAAAGTGGGATCCAAGACATAGAAAAATGGGTAAGACAACGGACGAAATACTAGAACATGCACCATCCTGTCTATGATGGACGACAACAGGCTTGTAAAAAACGAGAAGTTAAATAACCCGGTCGGAAAAAGATCACGGGGCAGACCACCGTTGGACGTCAACATCCGAAGCGGCATAAGAAGATTAAAACAGGCCACGATAGATATAGATATATATATATATATATATATATATATATATATATATATATATATATATATATATATATTACGAGGCTGGTTTGAAAAGTCCGTGCAAAAATAAAAATTACTTATGTATTTGGAGTAAACCTTTTTTATTTTTCGACATAGTCTCCTTTTAGGCTTATACACTTCGTCCAACGATGTTCTAGTTTGTTGATCCCTTCCGAATAATAGGATTTGTCCAAGTCTGCAAAATATCCATTAGTGTCTGCAATCACCTCCTCTCGTTTGAATAAAATCTTTGACCCGCCAGCCATTTCTTCAAATTGGGGAACAAATAGTAGTCCGAGGGAGCCAAGTCTGGAGAATAGGGGGGATGTGAAACGAGTTGGAATCCTATTTTCCATTAATTTTGCGACCACTGCTGAGGTGTGTGCTGGTGCGTTGTCGTGATGGAAAAGGACTTTCTTGTGGGCCAATCGCGGGCGTTTTTCTTGCAGCTCGGTTTTCAAACGATCCAATAACGATGAATAATATTCACCTGTAATAGTTTTACCCTTTTCCAGATAGTCAATGAGGATTATCCCTTGCGAATCCCAAAAGACAGTCGCCATAACCTTTCCGGCCGAAGGAACGGTCTTCGCCTTTTTTGGTGCAGATTCCCCCTTAGTAACCCATTGTTTAGATTGTTGTTTGGTCTCAGGAGTATAGTAATGTATCCATGTTTCATCCACAGTGACAAAACGACGCTTAAAGTCCTCCGGATTCTTCTGGAATAGCTGCAAACCATCCTTGCAACACTTCACACGATTCCATTTTTGGTCAAGCGTCAGCAATCGCGGCACCCATCTTGCGGATAGCTTTCTCATGTCCAAATGTTTATGCAAAATATTATGTACCCGTTCAGTCGAGATGCCCACAGCACTAGCAATCTCACGCATCTTAACTCTTCTGTCATCCATCACCATATCATGGATTTGATCAATCATTTCTGGAGTCGTAACCTCCACAGGCCGTCCAGAACGTTCAGCGTCACTTGTGCCCATATGGCCAGTCCGAAAATTTTGAAACCACTTATAAACTGTTCTAAGCGAAGGTGCAGAGACACCATAATGTTTATCAAGCTTCTCTTTAGTCTCCTGAGGCGATTTGCCTTTCATAAACTAATGTTTAATCACCACACGAAATTCTTTTTCGTCCATTTCTTGAAAATCACTCGACTTCCTTGATTCACACGAATGCCAAACACAAAGAAATAGACCAATATGGCTGAAACTTCATTCAAGAGATGCTACTAACTAAACATGACCTCGATACGCGCCGGTGGTGCCATCTCTCGGACTTTGCACGAACTTTTCAAACCAGCCTCGTATATATATATATATATATATATATATATATATATATATATATATATATATATATATATTGGACGAGAACAAAGAAAGACTGCCTCGAACCGACACGCAAACAAATGACTCATTTTGGATTTTACGTGATTTCGACAAAAGTTCCGAATTGAATAACACTAAAATGCGTCGTAGACAGAGGTTCCCTCTACCGATTTTTTGTTGAATCGCTAGAGTCGCATCTACTAAAAATGAATTATCGCGGACACGTTCTTACTTGATAGAATATATATATATATATATATATATATATATATATATATATATATATATATATATTATATATATATATTATATATATATATATATATATATATACATAATTTAATACCATCGATAAAGGTATGTCAATATACAGTCTCGAAACAAATGTTCGACAAGCACCATTGAAGCAAACGCAAATCCGTCTTAATCTACACAAATTATTTGTTCATTATTGAGAAAAGGTGCTATGAAGTACAAAACGTGCAAAATATGGTACCACCGAGTCTGAAGCGGTACACAGCAAAAAGGACGCAAGATTTTAGGTTTAATATGTGTCTTCTTACGCTCACCATCGTCCCGGCGCTTCTCACCTTGCTTTATTGGAGATTTCAAAAAAGCATGACCGAATCTATTGGTCTGTAAAAACCATCTTTTTTTCAGAGAGGGCATAAGCCAACTGCCTGAAAAATGGACTTCCGAAAGATAATGAGAAATATTTTTTTGATCGCGTTGTAATCTGTTTGTAAAGAAATAAACATTTTATTAACACCAAAAAAATACCGAACAAACCTAATATTTTACTGGTAACTACAACCAGAATAAATTCCCTAAATTAGAAAACGCCCTGCCCTGTATATATAAAAAAAAGTTGAACACAAAAACGTATACACAAAAGTTATAGGTAATTAATAGCAAAGAAAAAAACAAAAAAAAAAGTAAAATAGCACGCAGATCTCTAATTTGCCAAATACTGATGGACAGTCCTAAAATGTGTATTGTAGTTACTCCTCTGCTTGAATTTCTTTCCACACACGCAGGTAAATTTCGGCTCGATTCCACATTCAAAATTCAAATGTCTAATTAGATGCGTCTTCTGTTTGTACGAATTGCCGCACTTTTCGCAAGGATATCGTCCGTTATCGTTCATTTTGTATTTGCTTGTACGGAATTTGCTAAAGTTGAAATATCGGTAATAACCTAAAAGAAAAAATAATGTCAGGAAAACAGAAAAAGAAATTGAAAATATTCCCTATTTTCGTTCAAGTAGATGTGAACTTATTTGGAATCAATTCTGCCTGTTAGTACCTAGCTCAGAAACAAGGTATAATATCTCAAATAGGTTATTAAGTATTTCAAATTATATTTTAGTATGTTCTTTAAAGTTTATTTACATTTTTTTTATTTACGTAAGAATTTGTTCAACAATCAGTTCTTTTTTTCAGTGGCCATAAAATGCAAAGGGGAAAATCAGTAAAATACTGCTGGCCGAAACTGCTATAATCAGTGTTCCTTAAAACTTGTACTATGTAATGAAACAGTAACATACAATAATTCGCCTCTTTGGTTATCGTCGGCCTCTTTTTGAAGGTATGGTCACAGTAAACATACAACACAGTAGCGACACTCAAGAAAATTTTTAGGACCTGTTTTTATCACGCATATCACGCTATCTTACCAACAATATGACTGCCAGCGTAGTTGCGGGTTGTGTTTACATCTGGATTTCAAGGAGAGTCTTTTTATAATGTGCTCCGAAATTCATTATTAATAATTTTCCAATAAGTAAATGACTCGTTTGACGTTATAATTGAAAATAATTGTGAAAAAGATGTCAAGAAGAAGCTTTTCTTGTGCGGTTAGTGCTGCTAACAATGTATATGGTATCTCTAAAGGGGTTAGTTTTTTTGATTTCCCAAAGATCCTAAAAGTAATTTATTCATAATTTTTTTATTTCTATTATGAAATATCTATAATATATAAAAAATGTAACGTCTTTCTGTCCGTCTGTCCGTTAGTGCGCTTATCACCCGAGAACTACTTATCTGATTTACATGTTTTTTTTTTTTAAACATACATATGTTCTTTGGTCAGGTTATAGGATATATTTTATTACATTAGATAACATAAGGAATAAGCAGTGACGATAATAGTGAATCAAGTCAGAAAAAAGATTGCCGCTAGCGCCTTCTTTTGCAATACACTGCCTAAACCGTTAAATATGGCACAATATCATGTAACAAAGAATACAATATACATAAAATGCAACCTCTCTTGTCTGTCCGTTGGTGCGCTTATCACTAGAGAACCACTTATCCGATTTACGTTTCTTTTTATTTAAATTCATACATATGTTCTCTGGCCAGGATATATAACAATAATAATAATAATAACCTATATAATATACAGTCAGTCCAAAAAGTCTCCATACACCACCTGCTTTCTATAATATTTTTCTGTAGTTTAACTAATTATTTGGAATTATAAGAAAACATGTTTAAATTAATATTTGAAACGTGATTAGTATTAAAAACAACTACGAAACATTTTATTTAGAAGCTACATCATTCACGTTAGAAATATCATAATTGATTTGTGGAAAGATTAAAAATCGTACAGAAATATAGGAAAAATTGTGAAAAAGTCGCGTGCTACTGTTTAGTACATTGTAAATCAACGGGTTCGACCACGCTCCGGTCGTCCCAAGAAATTGACTCCACGTGAAGAGGCCAGTATTGTTAGACAAATAATAATAGATCCCGAGAAAAGTGCAGCAAAATTAAAAAAGGAAATACGGGAACTATTTTCGAAAAATGTTTGTTCACGAACAGTGAGAAATTGTTTACACAGGGCAGGCCATAAGGGGTGTGCAGCCAGGAAGAAGCCGTTAATTTCGGAAGCTAATCGCAAAAAGCGGTTAGCTTTTGCTAGGGAATACCTTACTAAACCTCCTGAATTTTGAGAATCTGTAATCGATAGTGGTGAAACTAAAATTAACCTTTTTGGGTCTGATGACAGAACTAAAGTTTGGAGAAAGAGGAATATCGCATTCGATTGCGAACATTGGTTCCACGGTGAGACAAGGAGGTGGCAGGACTTTGCAAGTCCGCAGGAGGGGTTGAAAATTTACATTTTATTAATGGTACCATGGATCAGCATGTTTATCTGAACATTTTGAAAGAAAATTTAAGAGAAAGTGTTCATAAATTAGCACTCGAAAAAAGATACATTTTCCAACAGGACAATGATCCGAAACATACCGCACACTTGGAGCAAGAATGGATGATTTATAATGTGCGACAGCAGCTTAATACACCTCCGCATTCACCCGATGTTATCCCCATCGAGCATTTATGGGAGGAACTTAAACGGCGCGTTCGCAAACATAATGTTCCAAATAGAGAAGAATTAAAAAACAGAAAATTGAAGGCATGGGACAACATGCCAGTAGAAGTTACTAGAAAGCTGGTTGCAAGCATAACAAAAAGGTTACAGGAGATTATCAAGGCCAACGGCGGTCCCACTAAATATTAGTTTAAACGAAGTTGTTATTTTCCGTTAAACTCCGTCAAACTATTATTGATAATTGTTAAGTGTATGGAGACGTTTTTGATATTAATTTTGTTTACATTTTCATAATAATGATTAACTTCTAAGTAAAATGTTACGTAGTTTTTTTGAATACTACTCCTCGTTGGTTACGTTTCAAATATTAATTTAAACATGTTTTCTCAGAGTTCCAATTAATTAGTTAAATATAACAGAAAAATAGTATAGAAAGCAGGTGGTGATTTTAGACTTTTTGGACCGACTGTCTATAAAACGCAACGTCTCTCTGTCTGTGTGTGCTTATCATCATCACTTATCCGATTTACGTGTTTTTTTTTCGAAAACATACATATGTTCTCTGCCAGGTTATAGGATATATTTTATTACGTTAGGTAACATAAGGAATAAGCAGTGACGATAATAGTGAATCAAACCCACGCAAGCGGAGCCGTGGGCACGGCTAGTATCATACAAAGATTATGATAATTGTGTTTTCATATTAGAGATACATTTTATTTGTCAAACAGTTGATGTTTTATTATTGTTACGTACTGGTTCAAGTTATTCCAGTTGTACTTTTTTCTTTGAATTCATGGCAGAATTATGGTTATCTGCATGTGACCGACCAGCTGTCAATTTGGATATTGAAAAACTGTATAATACATATAGAGTATGTATTTCACAAATTTAATGTTTCTCAATGACCACAAGAATCGATTGTAAAATCATGCTTATCCAGTCATCAATTTGGGAAATGCAGTTGGAATCCCATTAAATGATGAAAGTAAGTATATCCACAGATAACAATGACTATTTTACATGATCCAATCTGAAGATAACGAATATATGTCTCTAGATCCCAACGATGAAGCACGAAAAGTCATTAGTTGTAGGAAAATTATTATTATATTAAATTTAACTAATGACAAAATGGAGCAAAAAGTGTGTTCACTTCATTTTTAAGTTCAGAAAAAAGACGATCTCATCGTAAAATGATAATTATAATTATTTTCAATCTCTCCAGATTACTGGAATTCGCTGAAATATAAGGAGCATGCTTATTGACATTATACGCGCCAAGTTGAAGGTGTGCAGAGATGTATTCTCAAAATGAACATTTTTTCCCCCGTGCAATATCTCTAATAATTGAGAAATGTAGATTCAACAAGGAGATATTTAGTCAAATGTGTTTTCCCTGGTACTTATAGCCTTTTCCCCTGTTTTTTGTATATCTGTTTTAAAAAGAACTTAATAACAAAGAATTCTAAAAAAAACTTTTCTCATTTTTTCCTCCTTTCAATCAGCAAAATTCGTTTTTATTCTACGGAATAAGATTTTTCTTGAAAGAAGGAATTTGAATATTTCAAGAACTCGCGGGAATCATACCAGTAATATGGCGACAGGTCATGTGATCATTACAACCTCGAACTTGAGATCAAAGGTGCCGAGTCGGACTGTCGCTACTGTGTTTTATGTTTTACTGTGGTATGTCTGCCCTCTGTCAGGGGCTGTGTAAGGCGAGATAGATAGAGAAACTTTTTAGCAAAGATAATTTCTCAGTTGCTAGCAAATACCCCTAGGCAACGCTATGTTTATAGTTCTACCCCACGTATATACAAAATCAATATCACCTACTAAATTGAACAAAGTCTACATTTCAGGATTTATTTAGTATTTTTGGCAATTTCAGTCGAAATTTGATTTACATTATAATAATCTTACAAGGCTGTTCTAAAATTACACCTAAAAATCCGAAAGATCCAGAAAGAGCTAGCCTCGGAATATTGCGTTTAAAGGAAATTACTTTAGTTATTTTCACAGTATTCGATTACATTCCATTAAAGAACTATTTTTTAGTAGTTTCCTGTACAGTCGTGGTTCCAAAATTACTGTTATTCCGTAAAAGAGTCGTATCGTCCGCAAATAGCATTACGCCCGCCTTCGGAACATTCATAAATCATTAGCACAGCTAGAAAAGGAAAGGGACTGACTGAGGGAATTTACTCAAATTCCACCGGAATTTTATTCTTAGAACTTATTGATGGTGATGATCTGAAACAGCACGAAGTATTGTTGACATAGCTGCTCCAAAACTTTGATTTTAACAGGAAATGCTAGAGTAATTTGTTCGAAGGATTTAATGGAATAATTGCCACTGCAGGAGGCAGACGAGATCGCATCACTGCTTCCGAAGTTTGAAAACAAAGCAATTTTCATATTGGTTGATTATTTATTTCCCGTTAACAAGAATTTTTTTAGTAGGATGAATTAAAATACAACATAGCTAGGTAGTAATTCCTTTATATACATGATTTACGAAGTTTTCATACATATTAAGGTGATTAACCCGAACATGTCCCATTAGAGTGTATTTTTGTTTGCAAGCATAGATGCAATAAGGACATTGAAATGCAGGATTTTTGTTGCATTCATATTTTAGATGCCTTTTCAGTGAATTTTCGTATTTGTATACTTTTTGACATTGTGTACATGTGTAAGACAACCAAACGCCGGGAGTCGAAAGAGCTGAAAAAATAAAAGCATACAAATGCTTCAAATAAATACGATAAAGTAAGAAAAATATATTTAACTTTATAAGTTTAAGTTAAATATTTAGTACAAAATCATGAGGAAAAATTAATTTTATATTTTGTACCAAATGCTCCAAAAACTAAACAAGGCTGATGAGTATTAAGAAGTACGAAATAAATATCTGTTCATTGCTGCCGCAGTAATTTTTAAATTGTGTGATTATTTTTTATTATTATTTGATATTACTGTTATTACACAAAATGTTTTCATTTATAACCTATTTTTTACCTTTATGCTAAGGTAGAATTCCAGAATGTCAGAAAAATATAAATTTTTGATTATTTAACAATAAGTCAGGATTATGCGTTAACATTTTTACACATTTCTCTCTCCGCCAATCAGTATGACAAAATCAATTTGACTACCTAATTTAAAAAAGTATTAGGTCGCCCTTGAAATCAGCTGAGGTTAACATTGAATGCATCATTGAGAGCAGGGGAATTTTTAAAACGAGATGAAGAGAGATGGCAAACCGGTCCAGTCAAATGTTAGTTTTATCGTGACGTGGAGCAAACTGGTGATTTCAAAAAATTGTATTAATGATGGTGCCGAAAGCTTAGTGATAATTAGTTTTTATTAAAGTTTATTTAATTAAACAAAATGAGTGATCCTTTTTATTTTATATTTATCCCATATAACTTATAACCTGTGTCTAATGTGTTGAATACATTACTTTGTTTGTTACTTATTTTGACATATACAAATACTGAAATACCACTCAACTGAATAATTGGTTTCAATAGGAAGGACATTCAATAGTCAACAACACAAGCAGTAACTGCAGGAAAACTACTAAATATTTTTAAATGAAACTTTCTGGGGGCCAAATTGGCAACCTTCGCAATGGATTCAATCAGCTGTTTAAAAATAAAATAGTGAACGTAACCTAATTTATTCATTTTAAAATGTCAGCTAAAATCGAAAAGTGTATGCAGGAAGTGCAACCTATTAGTGACCAGATTTTTATTATCCGAAGGTATAAAACCGGCTCACCTTTACTCATGAATGTTGAGTATGGTGAAACCGCGGAAACATGTGTAAGTGGACTAAATAGTTTAATTAAGGCAGGACAAGCGTTACCGATCTTCATCGCTCGGAAAGCCCCAGCGACACGCTGCAAAATCACATAAAAGTCCTCCTTAGGAATGAGAGACGTATAAAAACAGCGACAGCTACTGAAATGTGTAATGCCAGTACTGGAACCGTCATTCATGATAAGCTGAAGTATCGCAAAACGTGTTCGAGAGGGGTTCCAAGACAGCTGACTCAGGAACAAAAAGACAACCAAATTCGCATTTGTTCTCCACCTCAAACGACGGTTTTCTAGATCGTAAAATAACCTGTAGTGAACCATGGACTCATCATTTTGAACCTAAATCCAAACTGCATAATCTTAAAAAATCGGAATTTTCCAGCAAAGAAAAGATCAAAACCTAGGCGTCTGCCATTACAGTGATGGTCTCGAACTCTCAAGAATCAATTTATTGTGATTATATATAAGATCAATGTACTGTAAACAGTGAGTACTATTCAAACATGCTTCAAAAGAAAGTAAACTCCCTGATAAGAATAAAATGCCAGGGTTCTCTCCCAAAAGATGTGATTCTGATATCGCCTGGGCTCATACTGCTCAGAAAACGCGAGAGACGATCGAAAAATTAGGTTGGGAGGTGTTGCCACACCCATCTTATAGTCACAACCTCGCGCCGTCCGATTTTTATCTATTCGGCCAGCTCAAAGAGTTTTTACGTGGCACCAAGTTCGAAGGCAACGAAACCGTACCCGACTAACTCAAACAGCAAGGTGAATAATTCTACACTACACGAATCGAAAACCTCACAGAACAATGGGAAAAGTGCCTAAATATGAATGGAGACTATGTTGAAAAATAATGTAGTTTCATTACCATTTTAAACCCTTTTTTGTTCAGTCATTTGTCTCGTTAGTTACTGGACATCCTCCGTAAATATTGGAAAATAATTGTCAAGTTCACGGGCAATCGGACAGTGGCGACAATATTTTCGGATTAAAACTGCCCTCGAAAAAGCTAACATCTTACGGGAAATTTCTCGATTTTGGGTTTTAGTTGGAACTAAATTTTTGCATTAGATTCTGCTGCAATAAAGACTAAAAATGACCTACTGTATGGTAGTCACGTGGCTTCCGTTACGTGTCAACATACGCATTTCTTACGTTTCATATTTATTTTTTGTCGATTTGGAATAGGTATAAAAGAATTTTGGTGGTCAATTTAAGATGAAAATAAAATTATACTGATTTTTTTATCTTTTTATTTTTTATCAGTTACATTAATGGCACACTCTACACACAAATAAATTTCACTAAATTTAAGAAAAAAACAATCTATGATTACACAACACTGGTAACTATGACGTCTTAATTTTCGGTACAGTACGTTTTACATGTAAGTTTGTATAAAATTATATCAATAAAAACGAATACTTTGATAGCATCTACCGTGCATTTTTTTAAAGGAAGTGCTAGATTTCCTGTGGTAAAAACTATTGGCTGATTGTAAAAGGTCGTGCCCGATTTTCATAGATGGCAGAAGGATACACTTTTGACTTTACTGATATTTTTTTTATAATCATATTATTAACTGACAGTTAACTAAATGAGTCGTGCGTTAACATAACCTTAAAGAAAAAGATTATTTAAATTAATTAAGGTTAATATTCAATATACGAATTTAAAAAGGGAGTGAGTGTTGGAACTGCAACAAAAAATATTTAAGACCTTTATTTGGATCGTGCCTGCTCTTAAAAAGGCCGGTTTCAGAATGGTGACTTCAATCTAAATGATAAACCTCGCTCTGGGCGATCTCCCGGCATTGATAGTGACTTTATCCGTAACTTACTGAATAATAATCCCCGGATTACCACTGAAGAGGTTGCTGAGACATTAAATGTTGACAATTCGACTGCATTTCATCATTTAAAGCAACTTAAACACACTTTGAAACTCGATATATGGGTTCCACACGTTTTAATAAAACGGAACAAACTGAACCGAGTTTTTACAGCTATTTCTCTACTCGCCCGCCAACAAAACGAACCTTTCTTGGATTAAGTCATAACTGAAGATGAAAAATGAGTTGTATATAACAACATAATAAGAAAAAGAAGCTGAAAAGCATGGAAGTGAAGGAGCAGAATCTATGGCAAAGGCTAAATTGCAGAGGAATAATTTTTTACGAGCTTCTTCCACGTAGCCAAACCCACCCAACTCAATGTTGAAATTCAAGCAAAACGTCCAAATCTGGTCAATCGAAAAAGCATCATCTTTCACCATGACAACACTAGACCACATGTCTCTCAACACTGTTAAAATGGGAAATCCTCCAGCACCCGCTGTATTCCCCTGACCTTGCCCCTTCAGATTTTCATCTGTTTCGTTCTCTGAAAAATAATTTGAATGCAAAAACTTTTATTCTATGGAAAAAAGAACCTTACGACTTTTTTTGAAGAGAAACCAAGCAGAGTTTCTACAAAGAAGGAATTCAAACACTTGTAAGACGATGGGACGCAGTTATAGAAAATGATGGAGAGTACATTATGATTAATAAATACTACTTTTCATGAAAATATGTTGTTTCTAATCGGGCACGAACTTTTGCAATCACCCAATATATATTAAATCTATAACCAATGACACCGGTTTCGTTAAATAATAAAAAAAAACCGGTCAAGTGCAAGTTGAACTTGCACAATTAATGTTCCGTACGTTGATTGCTTTTAAAATAAAAAATTTTGTTACGGTGGTAAAAAATAATCAGTGACTTCACAAAACACACCCCAAATGAGTTTTCAACAAAGTTTGTTTCCAATTTTTACTGAAAATTGATGACCTTGAAAATTTTGTTTTTTTTTATATACCAGATAAATTAAGTGATAATTTTCTTCAATTTACACCCCCTGGAGAATATTCCAGAATTTTTTCAAAATTTTTTTGATCAGTACTTTTCGAGACAAGGCGGGTGGACAGCGATTTTTTCGCGATTTTTTTAAAAATAATACAAAGAAAAGTGCGCGCAAGTATATATATATATATATATATATATATATATATATATATATATATATATATATACATATATATATATATATATATATATATATATATATATATATATATATATATATATATATATACATATATTTTACTCGTGTTTTCACAAGCTTTCATTTGACACCACACTCGATTACCTAGGAAAAAATTTTTTTTTTCACTTCCGATTTAACCCCCCAAAACTAACCCCTTAAGTCAAAATTTAACTTTCAAAACTACATAGCTCTGATGAGGCCACCAATTCCTATATTATTACCAAATTTCAACTTTCTATGACAAATAGTTTCGGAGAAAATCGGGTGTGACAGACAGACGGACAGACAGACAGACACCGAAGTGATCTTATAAGTGTTCCGTGCGGAACACTAAAAATACACTGTATATGAAAGCGATCAAATTAAAATAAAATTACTTCAATAACAATAATAAAATTTCAGGATTGTAATACCTACAGACTTTATACCATTCTTTGGTTATAAACAATAAATTTTTGGTATATTAAGACGATTATTTTTTAAAGTATAAATATTTCAAGATCAAACCGTCGGTAAAAAAAAATATACAAATTTATTTATTTGAAAAACAATACATTATGGCCATATTTTTGTTTATTTCTACTATATATACTTATTATTTTATGTACGCTAGCATTTCTATCAAGAAGAAATTTTGTTTCAACCGTATTGATCAGAAAATAAAACATGTTCAGAAAGAACGGATAATTTGGTTCTTTGAAAATAGCTAGATGTATATATATATATATATATATATATATATATATATATATATATATATATATATATATATATATATATATATAGGAGGTTGTCGAAGAAGTATCGAGCCCATTTCTCGTTAGACAGTGTTAGCGACATATACCTAAAGTAATATAAGTACCATTGGGATATACTCAGCGTCAATTGAAAGCTGATGTTTGACAATAGACGCGCAAAACCTGTTGAAATTCATTTATTCAGAGTCTTGAAATTCAGTGAAATTTCTGCAAACGTTTACTACACCTTACAGTTTTATGTCGATAGGTCGAAGGCACAAATTTCTGCTGTTTATGGTCCAGATGCGTCACCAAAAGCAACAGCCAAAAGAAGGTTCAATCGCTTTCGCTCTGGAAACAATGTCAAAGATACATCTCGCACTGGTCGACCAACGCCAGAAAAAGTTGATAGAACTTTGGCAAAAGTTAAAGAAGGATGACATGTAAGTAGCCATGACATCGCCGGGGTAGTAACCATCCATCACTAAAAAGTTTTAAACCATCTGGAGACGACAAAAAGAAGCTCGATGTTTGGCTGCAACATGATTTGACGCTAAAATTTACTCGATCAAATTTCTACAGAAATGTACCGAAATCGAGCCATTCCTGGAGCAGTTGATCACGAGCGATACAAATTGCATCACGTACGACAATAATGTGTGAAAAAGCTCGTGGTCGAGAAGGGATGAAGCTCCACAAACAACGGCAAAGTCCGGATTGATGCTAAAAAAGATGATTCGATGTGTTTGGAAGGTAATCGTGCATCATGAGCTGCTGCAGCTCCCAATTTTTACTTTAAAGGCTCAATACTTTTTCGACAACCCTATATATATATATATATATATATATATATATATATATATATATATATATATATATATATAAAATCTATTTTGCATATTTGTCGAATGCTGTCACGTCTATTAATTATGATCGTTCCAGCTATTTTGTGCAGTTTTTCATTGTTGTTCCGCAGCTCTAATATTTATCTTGGATTTGACATTTCAAGTCGACTTTCCGCACAGTATATCACTACAGGCTATTTCTGGTCTTATATATTCTTAAATTTCTTTTCAAATCTTAGGTATTTGTTTCGACACATTACATCGTTTAAGTATGCCGCTGTTTCGGTGGTCTTTGAAGTATTACTTCTCTCTTCTGTGTCATTCCACCAAAACTGGGATATTTGAACTTCATTCCTTTTTACATAATTCTTTTATTGATGATAATTTCCATCTTAATGGTATTCTGAATCTTAGTTCTACTTTATTTTTTTCTGACGATAGAGATTTTTTTTTTGCTTTATTTGTTATATATATATATATATATATATATATATATATATATATATATATATATATATATATATATATATATATATATATATAATGGATAAAAACCCCCTACATGAACTAATAAGTATAAAATATAGCTAGTTTCAGCCTATTTAATAAAATATGAAGTGATTGACAAACAGAGAGGAATAATTTCGTCAATTTTTAACTGTAATTCTTGATTTTATACGATATTTTAATAGACTTCTAGTAGTTTTGAGGATTAGGCTTCACATTATCCACATCACTATACAGAAACTTGTAAATGTTCTGAGAAAAATTCTGGAAATCTTCCTTGTGGCTAGCTTTTACATGCTCCAGCAATATATACTTTCGCTTAGCAGCATAACTACAGTAAATGCAGGCGAAGGCCGGTTTTTTATTACACTCGTAGCGCAAGTGACGAGTCAGCGTATGTCTATGTTTGTAAACTTTGTTGCATTGATGACACACCGATGGTGTAACTTCAGTGGCCAAAACGGTGAGAAGAGGAAGTTCAGATTCGTTTTCTAAAAAATAAATATTTATTTGAAAGATACGGAGAGCAAAAGAAACAAGGGTTACATACCGTGCAGAAAAATGCATTAAAAAAATAAAAAATCTCACAGCATCACTACGTTTGTATTGATCATAAAAAAATATAAAGACGTATAACGTCTTGTCAAGTTTAAGCGTTTGTTGAAAACAGTTTTGGCATGATATATATATATATATATATATATATATATATATATATATATATATATATATATATATATACATATATATATACACACACATATATATATATATATATATATATATATATATATATATATATATATATATATATATATATATATAGATATATATATATATATATATATATATATATATATATATATATATATAGATAGATAAATATATATATATATATATATATATATATATATATATATATATATATATATATATATATATAGATAGATAGATAAATATATATATATATATATATATATATATATATATATATATATATATATATATATATAAAATCTTAGTTGGGGAACTCGGCAATAAGGGCGTGATGAGAGATCACACAGTTTTCACTAAGCCAATATTTCGGTCCTAGATTGGGACCTTCTTCAGGGCAAGAACTGAAAAGAGAATAAAACATATATAATAAAAGACTGTTTTTAGTCAATTTCCACTGGTTTATTTAAACTGCGATGACGCGTTTCGCTGTCGATGCAGCTTCTTCAGATCTACATTTTACACAGTGTAAAATGTAGATCTGAAGAAGCTGCATCGACAGCGAAACGCGTCATCGCAATTTAAATAAACCAGTGGAAATTGACTAAAAACAGTCTTTTATTATATATTTATAATGAATTTCCATCAAGTAGAAGCTACAACAATCCAAAAAAAGAATAAAACATATATGTTCGAAGCTCTATCACTGATAGAGCTTGGGACAATTTTAAATTTAATGATGTTAAAGTCAAAAACTCACATGAGTAGTGTGAAGTTGAGTTAGCCTGAATGGCCGTAGGTATCATATACATAAAAAACGTTGGTTAATCCATAAAAATACACA
>CM032451.1:72194165-72293722 GCA_019049505.1 Pachyrhynchus sulphureomaculatus
TTGTCAAAGGAAAGTTGACAGCTGTCAAAGGAAACTTGCAAGCTGTTAAATAATATATTGCATTCTCTCATCTTGATCAGAATCGCCAATGGAATCAGGTAGTATGGTTGCATTAGCAATATAGTACCTCCTCATCAAGGGATTTTGGCACTTGTCAGCTGCAGAACATATGATCGCTGTCAACATCTATTTGGAACATTGAAGTAATACCTGCAGACCCCAAGAGTGGCGGGTATATGGCAAATTTGATCATTCCGGAACCATGCCCCTTAAAACGATGAAAATCTCATTTTGTGCTCATTTTTACCAATTTTATGGCTATTTTGCGCAATTCAGATGTGATAGACCAAAACGGACCTCGAATTCGTGATCAGAGACCCAAAAAACATAACCTAGACCTATTGTAGTCAAAGTAAATTGACAAAAAAAATGTTTGGTGGTCCTGTGTTATCTATAGTGATATCTTTAACGTAGTTTAACGTAACAAAGGATTAGCCCGGCTTCTACCAGACTACCAACATAATAGCATAAAACTTATAATAGAGCAACGTCATACAATTGCCCGCGATAATTTTTGGTTGTCTTCGCTACAGACAGGATAAAATCTTAACAAGAATGAAATATTTATAATTATGTAATTATTTATTTATTTTTCGTAACCCAAACATTAAATTTTGTTTACAGAAAGACTTTCTCTGCCCAAAAAATAAAAATATATTGAGAACTTCTGAGCTTCTATTCATAAGTTGCCATCCAGTAGGTATTAACGAAATCGGTCAAAAGCTCTAGATGCTTTGTTTTGACATGTGTCATAAGTGGATATCTTTGCTTGGACGCGTAATCACAATATGGGCAGTGATGTGTAGCCATTTTTCCACACTCAATTTTTAAATGTCTAGTTAGGCTGGACTTAAGTTTGTAATATTTCTGACAAGACAGGCATGCATAGTAGCCCTTTTTGCCTAAAACTAAAAGAAATTAAATTTTTTTGTAAGGAATATAGGGACAAAACAAACAAAAAAAAAAAAAAAAAAAAAAAAATGAGATTCGAACCTTTGACCTCTCCCTCAATTAATTAAGCTACAAAGAACAATTTTTCTTTAATTTACAGAAGGGCCAAGAACAATATACAACCTGGTCATTAACCATCAAACAAGAACTCGTCGTTTTTCGCTCCATTTTCGATTGAGTTTAGCTTGTAGCTAAAAGTCGAACAGACCCAAACTTTTAGCCCCTACACCAAAATTTAATTTTAATCTAACATGGACGTCGCAATCTCTTCTTTCGATTTGAACTCTCAAAAAAGCTACGCTGTTATCCCTAAGGTAATTTAATCTTTTAATCTTAAATTAAGGATCAAATACTCATACAATCTTAAAAAGAAAAGTTTTTTAATTTTTTCGATCGCCCCAACCAAATTAATCTTAAAATAAAAATTACTCAATACTAAAAATTCTTATTAATCAATCAATAAAACTCTATAGGGTCTTCTCCTCTTTTATTAATATTTAAATTTTTTTACTTAAAAATAAAATTCTAATGAATTTAAATAAAGACAGTTATTTTCTCATCCAACCTTCCATACCAGCTTTCAATTAAAAAACTAGCAGTGTTGGAATTTCACAACATAATCACAATCTTATATGGAGAACATTATCCCTTTGGAATAATTTGTCCAGGGCTGTGTTTCCCACCAAGTACGATTTACAGCGATTCAAGAACAACGTGAATCTCTTTTTCCGCACACGTGCCGCTCCTGGAGCGCGTTACGGACTTCCCTGCAGCACGTGTGCTAGACCCATAAAAAAAAATCACGTTTGCAGATAGATTTAAAAATCATATGCCGAACATTGTCATCTTTACCTAGGCTGAAATGGTGCAAAACATATCACATCCTGGTTTAGAGATTGCTGGATCGATCTCTTAATCTCTTCACACCACGATAGGTCTAAGTTGTTTCTTATTCTTAGACCTCCCATACTTCAATAAAGGCGTAAAACTTCCGTTAAACAACTATTTATATATGGCAGCATTGATATAACAACTAAAGACGAAACGAAAATAATCGCATTTTTAGAAGTTATCAAAAGTGTTCTTCGTATTTGCTGAACCATCCAAGACGCGTTTCGCCGTATCACGGCTCATCAGCTGGGCTAGGTTCAGCAATTACGAGAACACGTTTTTAGTCCTTTATCCAAGTAACTAACGGAAAACTATAACAAATAGATGCTTATACTGCACTCTGTCGGCGACTTACTAAGTCTATTCAAGCAGAGCGGCACAGCACGGCTGGCACTTATTGCAGAAAGAAAAGAATCGCAGCAGTAAGCTCGAGAAAGGTGCGTTTCTGCAATAAGTGCCAGCCGTGCTGTGCCGCTCTGCTTGAATAGACTTAGTAAGTCGCCGACAGAGTGCAGTATAAGCATCTATTTGTTATAGTTAAACTATTTATATATTTTTCCGCGCTGGTTTAATTTTTATATTAAGCTTTAAATTTGTAACATCTATAAAGCATGGAAGAGTACCACGGGAAAAATCCCGTTTTGACACTACAGTTGAAGTGGCAGTTTTATCTAAATCAAGAAAATATATTTGAATACAACTAAACATAATCATTAATTATACATATATTAGAAATCAGTCCGGTAAATAATATATAAGCAAAAATTATACTGAGCACTAATATATTAAAAAATAATATCCCTAATCTACATAAATGGAATATTAAATTTTATACATTCAAATTAAATGAATAATGACCCAATTTGTTTTACTAATATCTGAAAAATTAAAAAAAAAAATACGTTTGTTATTTATTTGTACTATTTTAATTTCTTTACACCACGATACAGTGAACATCTATTCAGACGAATAGAAGCCCACAGAAACAACATGAAGTGGAAACTAACGTAAAAATGGAAAAAATCATGTCGCTATTCTACTACTTGATTCTCCATCTCCGTCGTTTATAACCTGTCTTAACAGCTAACAATCGAGAAACGTTAATTGCTCCTTCCAGTAAAATTGTTGGAAGTCGTATTCCTATTTTGATAACAAATTAATGTAAAAATTTTCTCGAAACACTTCAAATTGTTCTGAATGTTTTCCTCTAACATGTCTCATCAAATTGTATTTTTGAGTCGTTGTGTACTCACAATAAAGGCAGGGAAATTTGGCCTTTTTTCCACATTCCAACCTTAAATGTCTTGACAGAGAACCTTTCTGAAAGTAGCCTTTTGAACAATTTTTACACCTATATAGTCCTAAAATATATAAATAAAAATTTACAAAAAAACTCCCAGCCAAAAGTTTGGCAAAAAACTAGCGGTATAGATTAAAGGACGATCTCTTACAGCAAGTCTTAAGTATCGTAGCAACTTAAGGGTAATTTCAGTATCCACCGCACTGATTTACAGAACCTACTATAAAGGACCGACAAACATCGCCACATTTTTAGGGTAATCTACAGTTTGCATACCATACCAAACTATATAATTTCTATACATAATAATACTAAATCCAGTATAAAATATGGTTTTTAATATAATTTATTTTAAAATTTTTACAAATTATAATTAGTAAGTTAATAAATAACTATGGATTTTTAAAAAGCACGGTGGACAATAATGTTTGGAGCAACCTGTACATTTAAAACATGATACTGTACACTTTCTTTGCGCATAATCTCTGTCCATATTTCTACGTAAGGTTTCGTAGCATGTTACGCATCTCCTCCGACATCTTTTTCCCATATCCTCTAAACGGTGATCTATGTAATAAAAAAAAAGGTTGTAAGTATATCATAATTACACATATATCACAGTATTACTCTAGTAAGTATAAAGTGTTGATTCAGAGCCCTCTCTCCAGAAAGGTAAATTCTTATCTCTATATTCTTTACCTTAATATTCGGATTCAGATAAATTTACAAACTTGGCGTCGTAGCCGAAATTATCCTGAATATTTTCAACCATTCGGCAAAGAAATACAACTTACCATTAATCTAGACAGCCCATTTGGCACGAAAATTAAAATTTAAATGTGTTAAGCACATTCAGGAATCAAATTCGATTAGACTTGCTTCATGTGCATAATAAATAATCGGTCAAGTGCAGGTTGAACTTGCGTATGTAGTGTTCCGTACGTTGATTGCTTTTAAAATAAAAAAAATTGTTACGGAGGTATAAAATGATCAGTGACTTCACAAAATACACCACAGATGAGTTTTCAACAAACTTTGTTTCCAATCTATACTGAAAATTGATGACCTTGAAATTTTTGTTTTTATATACCAGATAAATTATAAGAGGTAATGCACTCGTGATAATTTTCGTTCAATTTACATCCCGTGGAGAATATTCCAGAATTTTTTCAAAATTTTTTGATCAGCACTTTTCGAGATAAGGGGGGGGGGGGACAGCGATTTTTTTTCGCGAATTTTTAAAAATAATACAAAGAAAAGTGTGTGCAAGTATTACATTATATTTATATATATATATATATATATATATATATATATATATATATATATATATATATATACATATATATATATATATATATATATATATATATATATATATATATATATATATATATCGTGTTTTCACAAGATTTCATTTGACACCACACTCGATGACCTAGTAAAAATTTTTTTTTTCACTTCCGATTGCACCCCCCAAAACTAACCCCTTAAGTCAAAATTTAACTTTCAAAATTTCATGGCTCTGAGAAGGCCATCAATTCCTATATTATAACCAAATTTCAACTTTCTTTGACAAATAGTTTCAGAGAAAATCGGGTGTGACATACGGACAGACAGACGGACAGACTCCGAAGTGATCTTATAAGTGTTCCGTACGGAACACTAATAAACGAAACTGTTATTCGGCATTTCTGTTAGTGAATAACTTAACAGAGTTTCAGATGTTAGTAAATAAAAATTAGGTGCGTTTACTACGAAATCCACTAAAAGAAAGTTTATGAAACACTTATATATAAACATTTACATTTTTTATTAATACTTTTCAAATATATTCAAGACATAAGTTCATACGTTCACTATAACAATATCGATTAGCTATGAAGTGCTTTACGTTTACCCTGGACATAGACGTCACAAGTAAAGATGCAAACTACCTTAAACTTGATTTAAATATAATAAAACTGCGTATATGTATTTTGTCGATCTGCTTTCAACGGAGCTAAAATTGGTGAAGTTTTAACATTATTCAAGAAGAGAGAGTTAGACTCCCGTACCCTTGTAGTGGTTAAAGAATTGCATACTGGAAACAGTACATTTATAAGAGTCGAAAATAACATATCCAATAAAGTACCAATACTCATAGGTATTAGATAAGATGATAATCTCAGTCCACTCCTTTTCAATATAATTATGGATGAAATTTTTAAGGAACTGAAAGCAGTGGGCAGGAGATATAAGATGGGTGAGCAAGAGATTAAGATGATACATATGAGAAGATGAGGACAACTTATACAGAATTATATGTAAGTTTGAAACAATTGCGAAACAGTTCAATCTGATCATCTCTATACAGAAAACCCACTCGCTGACGATCGTCAGAGAACCAAAAAGATGCAAATTAACGGTATACGAGAAAAGCGTAGAGCAGGTCAAGACTCTCAAATATTTAGGAGATAACATAATCACCAGAAGAAATCTAAAGAAGGAGGTAGAAGCGCAAAGAACAAAGGCTGCTATGGAACATGATTTGTAGAAACAGAAATATAAGCGTAAAAAGGAAAGTAAGAATATGTAAGACGTGTCTAACACGAATCATGACCTACGCTACAAAAATAAGAGCGGAGACAACAGCTATTAAACAAATACTCAGAACAACAGAAAAGTCTAGACAGATCGTAAAGTCCTCACTTTACGATCTATCATCAGTCACCCACTCCACGGCAGGCAACGAAACGAAGCAATAAAAAGTATGTGTGACATCCAGGACATAGTAATATGGTCAAGAAATAGAATATGAGCCTGGTGGCCATATGGACAGAAGGCCTGAAGGTCGAACAACAAGAATTGTGAAAGAGAGAAAATCAACTACATCTAGATCCGCTGAAAGACCACCCAAATGGTGGTACGAAAGCTGGACGTCGGCTTCACAAGAATGAGCAAACCCGAGCAGCACTCTTGAAGAAGAGAGTAAGATAATGTCTTGTACTAAAAAAAAAAACAATAAGAAGATATTTATAACAAATTTTCATTATACCATTGTTTAATCTCTTAAGCAGAATAAAAATCTTAAACTAATATATCTTTTATCAAATTGAACATAAAGAATATTTAACATATATTCAATTTTAGACTTATTTCTTCGGATCTAAGCAAATTATTGGTACATATTCCATAACAACTGAATGGATTTTACAAAAACATGACAAACAATAGAATTTGGAACATGCCGTGCATTTATATTTACTACGTGTACTTTTCTTTCTGGCAGTAACAGCAGACACCCTATGTACTTTACGGCGATGTTCAATACATCCAACACAATGACCTTTCCTATCCATTTCTTGCAGAACATGCTGAAGATCTTAAAAACAGTAAAAATACAAAGTCAATTTGTTATAAATTAACATAAAAACATTTAGGAACTAATAACCAATACCTCTGAGATGCCATTCCTTATTATTGTTACATAAATACAACTGTCACTTGCGAAGCATCTCTGAAAAACTCAGCGAGGCACATCTGTTTGTTTTTTTGTAGCGATAGTTGTATTTTCTGTGCCAATACTTACGAAATAACCCACAAATACTAATAATAAGAAGTCATAAATTTTAAAAATAAGCTTTCAATTTATTGTCAAGTGTAAAACACCGGATTTACCTCAATTTTTCTCCTCACTCCTCTAATTTTTTAGCCAGGTTGGAATATTTCTAGTCAATACAAACAAACAAATTTGTTAGTTTTTATATTTTCATATTGAATTTATTTACAATGGTAGATTCTTAATGTTCTTGTTTTCACGACAAAAAAAACACAGGATATTTGGTCATTATGTATATATATTTATTGAGTTAGATCCGTACAAGTTATTGTAACTAAATCTATACAGCCAGGTGCTGCCTACTCAATCCCTTCTTTCAAGTCTCTCTATCTATGGCCATCGCTTCATCTATGTTTCTTTCTCATCGCTTCATTCCATGAGCGCCTTGGTCTTCCGCGTTTGTTTCTCCCTGGTACCTGCCAACAAAATATTTTTTTTCGGCCATCGATCTTCTGGCACCCTCATTAAGTGACCGAACCAACGCAATCCTCGTATCTCAGTCCTATCAATTATTGTAAGGGGTGCATGCATTTGTTGTCTAATGAGCTCGTTAGGGATGTATTCTAATCTTGATCTTCTCGCCCGTCTTCTAAGATAATCCATCTCCAGAGGTTCCAATCTACGTCTCATTTCCATATTCATCACCCGTACTTCTAACCTATATATTGTCACCGATTCCACCATCGTCTACCCAAGTCGTTTTTTATTTCTTTTGGGTAATGTTTTGTTTCACCACAACGAGTTAAGGCAACCGATCACTTTTTGACTTTTCAGTATCCTGTTTTTGATCTCATTCTCACCTAGCCCTCTGCTATCAATAATGGCGCCCAGATATTTGAACTCTGAAACCTGGTTAATTTGAGTATCTTCGTCTATCAGAATCTGGAAATTCCCATCGGTGTTAATGGCAAGGTATTCAGCCTTGTTTATGTTGATCATAAGTCCCCATTTTTGATACTCTTCATGTATTCTAGGTCATACGAATCTTGTGCTATGATTACTTGATCGTCTGCAAAGTTCAAACTGTAGAGGTGTTCATCATATACCGGTATGCCCATCGTTGAGCGTTTCCTTTCCCATTCTCGTAGTGCAATCTCCAAATATAGATTGAATAATATCGGTAACAAGCTGCCTCCCTGCCGTGTGTGACTTATATCGGTTTTGAAAGCTGTTTCCCCTTTTTGATGTATGCCGTATTGTCGTTATATTGCTCTTCGATAACTGCTAACAAATACTGGTTCAATCCAATCTTGGCCATTATGTAAATGCGATTAATTAGCACCATTAAAAGTTAATATTGCTGTTAAGCGGCCAAAAAATGGCCTACGTGTAAAACTATGGCCCATAAACTATCTTTTAATACCATATCTTCTTTCAAATTTTGAGAATTTTTTTGGATATAAACTTGACCTGCGGTAAACTAAAATCGTTTTATACAAATGATCGTTTACATGTTAAAGTTATTCTAACCGACTGGCTCTCACTTTTGAAATTGCAAAGAACTATATAGCTAATTAGCTTCCCTTCAATTTACTTTAATCGTTCCTAAAAATTAACGAAAGTAATATAACAAATAGTACATCTAAAACTATACTCTCCCGCCCCCTCACCAATAATCTTTAAAATTAATTCAACTCATCGAGCAAAAGCAAAGAGGAAGTGTTAGAAAATCGACCCCCCACTTCTTCTTCCTATCTTTAGCGTGAACACTGGCTGTTTTTTAAGAAATGGAAGGAGGACGTTTTCACAATATCCAGTATTTCACATCTTTTTAAACAAAATCAATATATGATATGAACAATAGTATGAAAAATCGAGTGTGACAAAGAGACAGGCGGACAGGGAAGTGACCCCATAAATGTACAGAATGGAACATTAAAAATGGTAAAACCGACATGTGAACCGAAGTAATCAAACCAGATTGCCGTAACTATGTCCAAGAAGGAAGAATATACTATGTTCAAAAATTAAGGGACTAATTAAAAAAAAAAAAATACGCGCGCTGTTGCTGTCTATTAAAGTATTTGTTTTTTAGGTTTGTAGAACTGTCATTAACACATGACAAAATTTTTCATGACTTTTGTTTTCTTAGGCGTGCAGTATAAGCGAATTCAGATTGAACTTTGTGTTAAAAACAAAATTTTTAATACTGATTCGCAAAACATGCTAGAAAAGCGTTAGGTACTAAATGTTTAGTAAGATCAGAAGTTTTCGAGTAGTATAAATCGATAAAAAAAAGAGTAAAATAGTAAGCAGTTCGCGACGAAGGATCATCCACCGTAAGAGTAGAAGAAAACAGCAACAAAATCAAGGATCTTGTACTCAGTAAACGCCATTTAGGTCGTAGAGATCCTGGAGGCCTTAACGAAATATCAGTTGGATCAATACAATCGATTTTTAAGGAAAATTTGGGCTTATCTCTTATGTTATCTCATCGTGTTCCCAAAAAACTAAATCGTCTTGAAAAACACCGTGATATTGATGTCTCTAAAGTCTTTAGATGGCTCAACTTTGATACGCATAACTATTCGTGATGGAATATGGATTTATTAATATGACCCGGAATCAGACCGACAATTAGGTGAATATTGTGCAAAAAATAAAACCAAAATCAGAAAAAACAACATCAGTGGGTTAAAGATCAGTCATATTAACTGCATCCTTCGATCATCGTGGTGTTGTGCACAATGAGTTCCTTCCAACTGACCAAACAGTTGATACGGAGTATTATTTAAGCGTTATGAGACATTTACGTGGGTCAATTGGTAACAAAAGGTGAGGGCATTTTGCTCTAAAATAATGGACATCGCATAATTATTTATGGCGGCCCATAGTATAGTTCCTGCCTACCTGGTGACGGGTCTCGGGTGCTATCTCTGGCAGGTTAGTTTATTTAGGATCGCATTCATAGTCGTGCCTTGAAGTGGGCCTTTGTCTTTAACCGGATATTTAAAAATAAAGAGACACCTTCCACAAACGACTGTGAATAGGACGCTTATTTATTTAATTAAGTATATTTGGCTTTATCACATGCATCGGTAGTAGTCGTTGTAAAAATGCAATGACGTCCATGGCAGTAGTATCCTGTTGCCGAGAAAATGCAGTGAAATACAATTGCATGTTTAGGTACCTGACGTGTAACTTGACTAACATCCACACAAATATCTCCATGATATGAAATAAAGTTATATCTTATTGAGGCGAGAAGGCCAACGGTAAAGAAAATTCGTAATTTTTTGAGTACAAACAAAACGAAGACTGTTTCAAAAGCACCGCATTTACCAGATACGGCAGTGTGTGACTTTTTGCTGGTCCCAAGCTCAAATCACTACTCCGTTGACACCATTTTGAATCTACAGAAGCTATAAAAGGCAATTCGTTGACCGCCATACATCGTGTATAGCAAATGTTGTAAAAACTGGAAAACACATTGACATAAGTGTTGTTGAAATGTGAGGAAATTATTTTAAAAGGGACCAAACATATGGATATTGTTATTTAATCAGTCCCCTTAATTTTTGAACCCAGCGGTAAAACACTTCAATGAAACCATTCCATTCCATGAAATAAAAAAAATGCTCTAATGAACGGACGTTCAGAATTTCTAATTCACAGTCTGTCAAGTAAGAACGTGTCCGCGATAATCCATTTTTGGTAGATGTCATTCTAGCGATTCAACAAAAAATCGGTAGAGGGAACCTTTGTCTACGACGCACTTTAGTTAAAGTATCAATCAATTCCGAACTCTCGTCGAAATCCGGTAAAATCCAAAATGAGCCACTTGTTTACGCGTCGATTCGAGGCAGTCTTTCTTTGTTTCCATCCCAAGGGGCCTAAAATGACACATTCCGCGGTTGCTAAATATATTAAAAAGTCGGTACCGTTTGTGAAGAAGTGGGTAAATCATTTTAACGAGATGAAAAATGTCGACGACTTGTCAAAACGTGGCTCGGTAGGTAAAATCACTCCGAGAGTCGAGAAAACGAATCGTGTCTTTGTTTCCACGGGACTCGCAATTGACGCTGCCTCAAGGAGCGGCAAAATTAAGAAAATTGGGTTTGAATGTGTCCTATGAGACCATTTGCTGGGCAAAAATCACGTCGCGAAGCGCTTCGCTTGGGCCCACGATAAGATACTAGAGTAGCCATCACAATCGCATGACGCCAACCCTATTGAAAACGTTTAGTCCCTGGTAAAGAGAAACCTTGAGGACTTTGGCTCAGTCATCTTGCGAGATTCGAATTTGATCATTGCCCGAAAATGCAGAAAATGCCTCGAAGATGCCAGGCGATTATTGATGCAGGAGGCGATTGGACAACTTACCAAGGTAATTGCATCGTTGTTAGCACATCAAAGAATACACTGGTAGCAAAAAATGTTCTAGAAATACATTTTTTCAACAATAAGAGCGGTCACGTTCTTACTTGACAGACTGTATATCTACCACAAATATTTTCTAAATAAAACAATTTTTCTAAAATAAAATTTATAGTTAACTTCGGATTATATACATAATTAAATACATTTTATATACAAGACAAACATAGTCGCTCATTACAAATTTAAATATACGCCATCCCTCACATAATAGCTTAATTTATGAAAATGTTTCAGATGATACTTTAATTTCATACTTTTTCTTGCAACGTATCTGCATAAATGACACTTAAAGGTCAATCCGTATTCCAAAAGTAGAGGGTTGTACAGAAACTGATCGTATTCATCCTTGATTTTATATGGAACACCTACAAATTTGTAACTTAAAAAATGATTTAACAAAAAATCACGTAAAAATTACCTAACATTGAAAGTTATTGTCAAAGAATATTGTAAGTTAATAATATTAAAAATGGGGTTTCCAAAGGACGAAAATGTTTTTAAACCAATTTGTGGAATATTATATTCATTTTTTTTTTTTTCAAAACTTGATACTCGCAATTTTCAACTTCCTGCCTACATAAAACTAATATAGTGGTTAATATAGTAGACTAATACTAACTCAATATAGTATGTAGACTAATACTAACTCAAAATATTCTTTAAAAAATAGTAAAAAAAGGAGTTACGACAAAAGCTAAATAGAAATTCAATTATGGTTATTCATGTTCTAATTATTTTCAGTTACAAATCTAAAAATAAAATTTTATTTGGATGATTTGGAATGGACACAAATTACACAGGCCGACATATGAAAAATTTTTGAGCATTTTCATTTTAATAGCTATTTTTTTTTATTTCACGTGTCCTGAGTTCAGAAGTATCCGCATTTTCTTTCTATCACATCTGGTTTTTCTACAAAACTAAAAAACGCTTATAATTTTTTTAAGATAAAATCAATTATTAAGTTGAAATATATTTGTTCAAAACATTTATAAAGAAAATATCAATTAGAATTGTTATATCACGATTATTCTGAGTGATATCTTTTGCGTTTTTCCATAAAATTACGCCTGGAAGTGATTTTTTTATGGACTGCGTCTGGAATATCACATTTTATTAGCCAACAGTAATCAGCCAACATATTCACATTACATCGGCCTTGGTAGCTTGTTTCCATAGTTTTGATATCTTGATGAAATCATTCTCCCCGTTCTTCACTAAAATCACCAAGATTTTCAGGGAAAAAATCCAGATGTAAATCCAAAAAGTGGGGTTTTATACTCATATTGCATCTCAATTTTTCATATTTATCTAACAACGTTGTGACAATATTTTTATAGTCTGGATGTTTGTGATTACCCAAAAAATTATGTACAACATTTCTGAACGCAAGCCAAGCTTCTAATTCGGTAAAAAACATTGTCGCTTCAAATTCCTTATAATTTATCAAGGATCTGATTTGTGGTCCAACAAAAATTCTTTCCTTTATTTTTGCATCAGAAAATGTAGGATTTTTTTTACACAAGTACACTTTCTTTATTTAGGGCTTTAACAAACTGTTTGATTAAACCTAATTTAATATAAAGCGGAAGTAACAAAACTTTTTTAAGATCGATTAAATTTTTTCGTAATATATTTTTGGTTCCACTTTTAAGCCTATCCCGAGGAGTCCATTATTTTTTTACGTAGTGTAGTTGTCATGCTCTATTATCTCACTCACATAAAAAACAAGGATATTTTGTATATCCTGACTGTTGACCTAATAACATAGATATAATTTTAAAATCTCCACGAAGCTGCCAACCGTGATGTTGACAATGAATTTTATTGAGTAATAATTCCAAATTTTAATAAATCTCCTTTAAATGAACGTAACTAACACGCTTTCTCACGAGAGGTCGCATAGCTCGTGGAAAGAGCGCCAAAACTTAATAGTTTGAATTATTTTTTATGAGAAAAGTGAAAATTACCGGGATTTTCTTTAAAACCTGATGTGATACGATAAAACGAGTGGTGAATTCGTAATCAGTGTCACCGAATTAGTAAAAAAAGTTTTCGACATTTTCGACAATAAAAAATCATGTCGGCCTGTGTTATTATTTACACATATGTAACGCCAAAATAAATAAAAAATAGTAATATACAGTCTGTCAAGTAATAACGTGTTCCGAACTTTCGTCGAAATCCCATAAAATCCACTTGTTTGCGCGTCGGTTCGAGACCGCCTTTCTTTGTTCCCATTCAAAAGGGCCCAAAATAATACATTCCGCGACCGCTAAATATCTTAAAAACTGGGTGTCGTTTGTGAACGACTTACCAAAACATGGCTCGGTAGGCAAAGTCACTCTGAAAGTCGAAAAACGAATCGTGTACTTATTTTTACGGGGCCCGAAATTTACGCTGCGTCAAGGAGCGGCAAAATTAAGAAAATCGGGTTTGAGTGTGCCCAATGACACCATTCCATAACATCTTCGTGCTCATGATGTCAAATTCCAAGCAAGTTGAAGAAACCTTCGCTGGGCGAAGATCAAGTCGCGAAGCGCTTCGCGTGGGCCTACGATAAGATATGGCGCTCAGAATCGCCGGACGCTAACCCTATTGAAAACGTTTGGTCCCTTATAAAGAGAAAGCTTAGAGGGAAGACTTCGAGGACTTTGACTCAGTTTTCCCGCGAGATTCGAAAAATTTGCAGGATATGCAGGAAATCTCGAAGACGCCAGGCGATTATTGAAGCAGGCGGCGATTAGACAACTACTAAGGTAATTGTGATGGCAAAAAATGTTCTCGAAACACATTTTTTCAATACGAGCAGTGACGTTCTTACTTGACAGACTATACAAATACAAAATATCATTTATTCTCGTTGAGTTATTTTAAGTTTGTTCTATGCAACAATGCCATATGCGATTTCAAAGAATATTTTCTTTTGGTTTCGAAACTGCATATCTCACAACGGAACTGAGGAGTTTTGCCACATTCGAATTTTCTATGGTTATTCAGTGATTGTTTGTGTCTATATCCTTTGTTACACATATCGCAAATATATTGTTTCTCTAATCCTAAAAAATGCAATGGAATTACTTTGATAGAACACTATTTTTAAGAGTATTTCTTTGTTTACCTGTTCATGGTCCTAGCGGATAACATATCCAGCTATGACAAAATACCCTCTCATATTTGTAAATAGTATACCAGGATAAACAATTCTGTTGTAATAGTTTCCACTTACCACTAACCTATTAACCGATTGGACTCGTTACTTCCTGATGTTAAAAATATCGAAGACTAAATATGAAGCTTACAGGCACCGTAACATCATGATTGGTTTTATTTATAGCTAACAATGATGTCTTTATAACCTCATATACCATCTTCCACGAAAAATTAAAAATTTAAAATGTGTCTGCTAAAAATCCTTGTTTATACCATAATTGCAAATTAAAACTAAACAATGTATTGTTACACAAGTAATTTATTTCAAAATTACGCTCTACATACCTTCTAAAATCTAAAATATTTTTAAATGCATATTAGGAATATCTGTTTGCACCATTATCACGCACATAACTAGCTGAAAAATTTTATCTTATGCTTTAACCAATAAAGTTATAGTATATTAATTAACTAACCCAAAAAGACGACTAAAACTTAAAAAACAACAGATCAGGTCAACATAATTATTCTATATACTGAAGGTCAAATTATATGAATTTGTTCAAACATGATAAAAAGAAAAATTTCTTATACCTAATATAGACCAATCATTCATACATTCCACCACTCTACAAGAAGTTAATCTGTTAGCAGAATTTATATCCTGTATAGAAGGATAGTAGTGGTAGGTCAGAAGATTCTCGATCCTGCAAAAAATTGCAAAAAAATTCTACCGTCCTGTATTATGTAAAGCTAGCTTAAAACTACCAAACAGTCAAAGACAGTGCGCACTTTTAAATTGTTATTGTTTGTATATGTATATATGTGTATATATATATATATATATATATATATATATATATATATATATATATATATATATATATATATATATATAGGGTGTTATGAAATTCACTGCATATATTAAAATTGTGCAATACTTTTTTTTAAATTCGACAATTTTTGAAAAATTAAAAATAGGGGCATAACTGCATTTTATTAAATCAACTCGCACATAAAATGCTGGGTTGCCAATCAGCTGTAGAACAAGCAACTACCAAGCCAAAGAGAAAAGGGCAAACCGAGGGGAGTAGGGCAAATCGAGCGTCAGCTTGAAAAAATACTGGTTGAGGACAAATCTAGATCATTAACTAACGCAATATCAAGTTGCAAGTTTATTTGTTCAAGCTTACCAAAGAGCACTATGGCATCATTGTCAGAAGCCGCCAACAAACTCTTTGTCGGTTTAAACAAAATTAAAGTAAAATGAGATGAACGCTTTGTGATCTACCTTAATATTTTGTTTGTTGTACCATCATGGTTTCAATGAAGTAAATAAAATTTTAAGGAATTACATGTGTTAAAATGTTTACCAATTACGATAAAATATTGAAATATAAAACTTACATGTGTTAAAATGTTTACTAATTATGATAAAATATTGAAATATAAAACTTGAGTAATTAATTTTTTGTGTGTCACGAAGTAATTATTTTAAAAAGTAACAATTTTTGGAGAAAGCCAGTCAAATTTGGCAACAGTCTAAACTTTACGTTGTGGTGAACGATGGACGATATTGTGGAGTTGTATGGTTCCACCAGTGGCGGCGTGAAAAAAAAATGACATCATTTTTTTCCTTTATTATTGAGATCCGCTATTTAAGGTAAATTTTCTGTAATCGATCTTGCTACAAGCAGGCGCCAGTTCCAATATATGCAATGAATTTCATAACACCCTATATATATATATATATATATATATATATATATATATATATGTATGTATGTATGTATGTCTAAATAGACGTTGCCACTGGCATAAAATATAAAAAGTTTTTTCAAAAATAATGGTTAAATAGGAAAAGATAAGGTTTATTGACTTTTCATTATTTTTTCACCGCCCATATACCTATACTGCAAGGAAATATAAATTGTGTAGTAAATACCTCACATCTAAATCTAACTCTATAATATATATTTATTTCATTTAATATGGCAACACTTAGCAATACCATAATAGGTATCTAAAAGCTAATATAACTAAAGCGATTTCAGCTATTTGCAAAATTATAAACATATAACATATGTAAAAAAAAAATACATTTAGCTGAAATTTGATATAAAAAATAATTAAAAAATAAAGTATTCATAGTTAAATACAGTTTTAGATTCTAAAAACCCAACTTGACCCTAACTTTTTTTCACCATATTCCCTTTAAGGTTGTTACTCTTGAAAATATTCATCCTCGGTCGAACATGGCTACGAATATCATAGTTTGACAAATCTGTAAGGCGAAGTGTTCTTTTAAACCGAAGAATACCTACCTATATTTTTTTTCGCCAAATTTTTATAACACGTAATTACAAAATTTAAATTTATAATTCTATCTTTTCAAATAACTAAAATTCGAACTATTCCATTTCGATTTTTACACTTGTTTCGAAATTTCTCTCCTGCATGTACCGTTCAGGGTACTTCTTGCAAACCTGTCTTTTCACATGAGCATACCAAGACTGTCTTAACTCGAAGGAAGTGTTGCATATGTCGCAGATAAAAGGTGGACCTAAAAGACAACTGACTAAATCAAACACCTTCTATTTTAAAAAAATCATAACATTAAAGTTATCGCTTAGTTTGGCGCCTTTTTCCAGACTGATACATTAACGCATTCACTTTTAATTTATTTATTAACATCAAAATTAGATCAAGAGAAGACCCAACAATTTAATTTGTTAAAGATGGGAAAAAATATTCTGAAATTATTGAACCTACAAACCTACTGTTTCCAACTTTTTTATGCTCCAATAATTTTACTTTCTTTAACAAAAAAGGTTATCACCACTACACCAAGCACTTTCTTTTTGCACTCGATACGCGTTTAGCTTTATCAGGGAAGATTAACTCTAATTCAACCAGTGATCGCTGCCAATAATGCTAATATGGGGCAATGCACGTTAACTGGCAATTGCTTAAATTTTAGAAACTATTGATCATACCAACAATGATATATAGTGAATACATTACTGCATCAGGTTCTCAATTGTTAAAACATTTTTACCCTTCTCTTACCTGGAATTACAGGTTTTTGCTGTTCGCATACTCTTCTCTTCACGTGATATTCCAAGGAAGAGTTACTAGTAAATATTTTCTCACATTTTTCACATTGTAACACTTTCGGTTCAGTTTCCTCTATAAAAATAATTGGTCACTAATTATGAAAATGTTGAGGTCATAATAAAAAAAAATACCTTTTTTCGGTTTTAGACAAACTTTATGCTTGAGATGGTAACGTAGTGATGTATAATGCTTGAAAACAGCATTGCATAATTGGCAGACTTTCTCTTCTTCAACTAAAAATATAAAGAAATTATATAAAATTTATTTGTGATAAAAATTTGTCCCAACAAGCATCGATCGATTTTCATAAGAAAAATATATATTGGTTTAACGGACGAAGACCACATTGCCCTTATATAATAAAAATACGGAAGATCTGAGACAATGGACAATCCTGCCGTTCATCAGAACAGCAAATGTAAAATTTGTTAGCTAGTTCCAGACGATAATGCCTCTCATAATTATAGCAGCTGCAAAAGTTTAGGAACTATAACTCACAAGATATTAGTAACGAACAGACTTCAGCAACATTGGACATAAAACCAGAGAAACTTTTAATTCAAGAGCAAATTAGCGGTAACTGTAAAACAAATTAAACGGGAAAGCTGCTAGTGTTGGAATAGAGACATATTGTATTCAGCAATATCAAAAACACTTATGATTTCACCACCTTTTTTCACAAGACCAAGTTAGATTAGAACCTTCGCATTATTAAACTGTTGCCGTAAAACATAGGTTTGAATTCCTTAATTAACGAATGTTACCCGCATATTTTAAAATATACATGAAATAATTACCTTTTGGTTCTTTTGGCTCCTTGGGGGCACATACATTATTTTTTACATGGTAATTTAATGCGGTATTAGTAGAAAATACCTTTTCACACTGTTCACATTGCAACGGTTTAGGCTCAGTCTCCTCTGTAAAATAACGGGCATTACATACAAGGCGTTCCCAAATACGCTACAATTACTTAAAAGGGTGATAGTGCATATAAGAATAATAAAAAAATTCATATAAATATCGCGTGTTTTCTTAATTATTTAAAACATTTTAAAAAAGGATTCATTCAAATTTGTTTCAAATTTCAAATATCGTTATTACTAGGAGAAACAATATGCTGTAACATTCATTTTTTCCTGGATTTTAAGACCATGCAATGTTACTGATTCTTCACTTCAAATTGTATTTATTTTTATTTTAAAATATCGACCGGTATATTAAACAAAAGTTTCAGGACATTCAGTATATACTGTGTGGTGCGGGTTGCTGATCGAACCTACCGCCAGGCCGCGATTGGCGAAATGTTTGACCCGGAGTTTTGATTGGAGCGTCCGGATATTACCGGTAAAAATCGCACGATTATTTAAGGGCCTGAGAAACTACCAGCGAGGCTTTTTTTTCGATCGAGCCGCAGACCAGGCAGTACCGTCTAGCCGAGAGGCTATTTTCCATCTAGCCGAAGTAGGCTCATTTTCTTCAGAAGCCGCTAAGTAAAAAGTACCAGTTTCGACAATAAAAGCTGTAGTGAGCTTTCTAAGTGTTAAGAAAAAGTGTGAAATCGCACGAAGTCCATCACAGCAGGACTGAAAAAGAGTAAGTCAACAAAACTCCCTCCAATAGACTTATTGAAGAGCAGTGCATTAACAGCAATGTATAACAGACAAAAAAGTGAAGTGTAAAACATGATGTCTCGCCTTCGGGGGGTTGTAAAAGTTTAAAGTTTAAAAGTAACAACTACTATTTAGGCTAGAATTTTTTGGTATAACTGTAAAGGTTGGAACTTTTTATTTTCATTTTAAAAATATGAATAAATTCTTTTTTTGTTGATTAAAGCTAGTGTCTCACTGAATATTTATTTCTCTTTTCAGGATCAGTTGTACTAGACTAATTATTTTTAGTAATATCCATAAAACACTTCAGTTTTTTCTCATTTTTCTTAGCTGAAGTTAAATCCTTTCTATTTTAAAATGAGTGGTGCCCAAAAAAAAGTCGTACAACTGAGGTTTCTTTAAAAATAGAATTAAATTCCAAAAAGACGTACAAAAAATTATCTCTTACCCATATCTCTCCACCAAGGAAAACTGAGCTAGTATTTCTTTAATTTCTTTAGTTCTTTTAAAATCAGGTTTCACTCAATTCATTATCAGAAATTAAAGCGGGGCTGCAAGAAAATTGTGCTCAAGCTTGGGGCGTCCAGTATTTAAAAATGTTACAAAATGACGCAGTCTACATGGGGCGAAAAATAAAGCAAAATTAGCACACCTTACAAAATTGCGCTCAAGCGTGGGACAAACAACTTCTCACAGGGTACGGAAAAAGATGCCTCAAACTGAGGACAGTTTAGCATGTCATAAAAGGACGTCACATAAAAATAGCGCTGTCAACGCGGGGCTTTTGGAATTTTATTTTTTAAAAAAAAAGGGTTCAGTGTACTAGCTTTCGAACAAAATAAAAGCTCTAACTTTGCAGATATTTTTATTTAATAATATTTATTAAACGAAACTACACTATAGCAGTAAGACAAAAGCAGGGAATTTGTAGAATTTTTTTATTTCAATTTATCTGATATAGATATTTGAATTTTGTTGTTGACTCTAAGATAAGAGATTCCTACTTTTTTCTTAAAAGCTGACTTTATAATTCAGATTAGCAGATGTGTTGGTCGACTTTAATTTTGCATTGTGATTTATTTTGCGGATAACCGAACAAAAAACTGTTCTTTTTTCTCACCTATATTTTGCATGAATATTAAAAATACTTTGCTGATATACGAAACGATATTTAGAGATTTTTTTATAGGAAATTCTTAAGATATCTTGATAAAAGGATTTTAATACGAGGCAATACTTAGAAATTTTTTTTTGAAATTGTTGAAGATTTTTTTTAAAGTTTGGTAAAGAAGTTTACATATTTTAAGTGCCTTTACAGATTTTGTTATTTTTTTTTTGACTATTGGGAGCACAGAAGAAATATTTTCACGGCTTTTTAAACAATTCTTTTAAATTTTTATAGTATTCATTTATCATGGAAGCCTTCAATTTTAAAGTCAATCACCTATTGGAATATGAATTAGACTATGAACTAAAAATCCGTCGTACTTTCTCAGAACGTCCGGTCGCGGATAAAAGAAAGATTCTAACTAGGATCTTAAGTAAAGAAATACTCCAATAAATCAGATTGGACTAGATAGTTACAAAAAGTTTCTGATTTTTTAAAGTCTAATAAAAATTTTTTCCTTCTCAAGTTAAAACTCCTGCTTCTCCAAATGGTCACATATCTCCTTTATTCGTGCATAAATATTTGGCTAATAGACCGCATATAAAAATAGATCTATTAGGTGCCCATTTCTCGGCTTTACTTGACTCTCGTGCAAATGCCTCCGTTTTAGGTCAGAATGGTATAAGAATTTTAAGTCGTTTAAGTATAAAAATATGCCCCGTCAAAAATAGAAGTGTTACCACTGCAGATGGCAGCCGTCTAAAAGTTCTAGGTACGGTTGAGTTGCCGCTAGTCTGCAATGGTCATTATTTAGTAATTTCTGCTTTAGTAGTACCTTCTCAATCACATACTTTGGTTTTAGGATGTGATTTTGCACAAAATTCGGAATTTTAGTAAATTTTAAAAAATAATTCGTGGTATCCACAGTCCCTAGAAGTCAATTCTCAAACAAATTTTTAAAGATAGTTATTCGGAAAGTTCCTTAGAAAACCTTTTCTCGCGTCTATGTACCCTAGATGATCTCTCGCGGACGGAACGCTTAAAAGCCGAAAAAATAATAAGCTCTTTCAACGAAATAAGTAGCAAAGATAGGTTAGGCCGAACGAATAAAATCAAGATGTCTATAGATACGGCCGATGCCAGTCCTGTAAAGACAAGGCCCTTCGCCATGTCTCCTTATATGTCAAAAGTATTAAATAAAGAGTTAGACGAAATGTTGAAACTCGGAGTGATTGAAGAATCAAACAGTCCTTGGTGTTCTCCAATCTTATTGGTGAAAAAGGCCGATGGACAGTATCGTCTGTGCTTTGACGGAAGAAAGCTCAACGAGGTCAGCAAATTTGATAACTACCCATTACCGAACATCGACAGAATTTTGACATCACTCAGGAATGCTAAGTATGTATCTTCGATAGACCTTAGAAAGGCTTTCTGGCAAATTCCTTTAGACAAATCCTCTAAAGAAAAAAGACCGCTTTTGCAGTAGTAGGCCGAGGTCTATTTCAGTTCGTCACTATGCCGTTTGGTCTAAAGAACGCTGCTCAAACTCAGCAACGTTTAGTGGACGCTATATTTGGTCCGAAATATGAGCCACATATTTTTACCTATCTCGATGATATTTTAGTAACATCGGAAGACTTCGAATCGCATATTCGCTTACTTAAGGAAGTAAAAGATAAATTGAAAGAGGCCGGACTGACGATAAATTTGAGCAAATGTGATTTTTTCAAAACTTCTCTAAAGTTTTTAGGCTATATTGTAGGCTCAAATTCCTTGCGTACCGATCCGGATAAAGTAGCAAGCATGGTTAATTATGCGAGACCTACTAATACTACGGAAGTTAAGCGCTTCGTAGGAATGTGTTCATGGTATAGACGTTTTATCGAGAATTTTTCTACCTTGTTGTCACCTATTAATGATCTTTTGAAAGGACGGAAAAAGGACAATCGATAGATTGGACAAAAGGCAGCCGAAGAATCTTTTATAAAGATTAAAGAACTATTGGTTTCAGCTCCCATTTTATCCCAACCAGACTTTTCCCAACAGTTTTATATTTCTAGTGATGCTTCTAATACTGGTTTAGGGGGCGTCCTAACACAGAAAATCAATGGTGAGGAAAGGGTGATAGCGTATGCCAGTAGAACTTTATCAAAGGCTGAACGTAAACTATTCGGTTGTTGAAAAAGAATGTTTAGCAGTACTCTTTAACATCGAAAAGTTTCGACCTTACATAGAAGGTGTTCCTTTCACGGTCATAACAGATCATTATAGCTTATTGTGGCTTAATTCTATTAAAAACCCTAGTGGCAAACTAGCGCGTTGGGCGATTAGGCTGAGACAACACACATTTACTTTAATTCATAGAAAAGGAGTCCACAATGTTATTCCTGACGTTTTGTCAAGAATCCCAGATCATACAGTGGACGAAAACAGTCTTAATGCACAGATTGGCGTAAGAATTGATACAGTTGATATAGATCGTATAGATGGCCAAAAATGCGTTTTTGATATCTTAAAGTTTGTGAGGACTTGTGAAGTATGTGGAGCGCAGAAATCTCCAAATACACTACCTATGGGACTGATGGGAAAACAGAAAACGGTTAATTACCCTTTCCAAGTCATAGCAGCTGATCTAGTAGGCCATTCCCACGTTCAAAAAAGGGAAATAAATGGCTTCTCGTGGTTTCTTGCTGGTTTACAAAGTATACCATGCTATTTCCTTTGAAAAACTCTAAAGCTGGATATATAGAGAGAATTTTGGAAAATAATGTCTTTCTAATCCACGGTGTTCCATCGCTCTTGATATGCGATAACGGTACTCAGTTTACCTCTAAGAGTTTTAAGAGCTTAAGTGAAACTTATGGTTTTAACATCCGTTTTAATCCGTGTACTCTCCCCAATGTAATTTTGTGGAACGTAATAACCGAACAGTCGGGACCGCTTTAAGAAGTTACGTGGATTCACATGACACTTGGGATAGCAATATTTCCAAAATCCAACAAGCGATAAATACCGCGAGACACGAAGTAACAGGGTTCACACCGTCTTTCTTAGTTTACGGCAGACATATACCTCTATCTGGATCATATTATAAAAACTTAGACTTGGATGTCAATGCTGACAGCGAAATAATTCCGGGTAACAGGGGCGCGTACGCCGAAAATTTAAAGGGTTTAAAAGATATTTTCACCGACGTGCGTAGTAGGATACATAAGGCTTATGAGCGGAACAGTAAGTCTTACAACCTTAGAAAAAGGGATTTTTCCTTTAAGATAGGTGATCACGTTTGGCGAAAAAATAAAATTCTTTCCAGTGCAGCTGATAAATTCACATCTAAGTTGGTACCTAAGTATGTGCATTGCGTGATTAGAGAAAAGATTTCGGATTTAGTTTATGGTTTAGTTAATTTAGATGGGACTAAAGTAGGACGATGGCATATTAAAGACTTAAAACCATTCAATGAACCTAACCCTAATGAAAGTTTGTCAGAAGAAGAATAATTTATATTTACACTATCTTAATTGCTTTAGTTTATTTCTTTTTGATGTTGCTCTGTAGAGGTGACGACCTCGTCTTTTTTGACTGTTATAAAAGTTGAGCTGAGGATAGCTTACTTTTATAGTTTTTTGCTAAGGTTTTGGGTATTGGCCATATCCCAAACCTAGGTTGATTGTAGTTGATGTTTAGCATCGACTCAGCTGTTGCAAGCTTGCGAAAGAGTCACACTCAGGATATATCATAAGACTGGTATGTCGGTGGTCGCGGGATTTGATTTGCTTATGACCCCAAATAATATCCAGTTCTTGACACTTGGAAGCGAAACTTTGATTAGAGGCAATCCAAGGTGATCTTGAGTTAGGACGAGCGCAGGATGAAGCTCGTGTTGTATGATGTAGAGTCAAAATGTAATAAGAGCAATTTCAAAGTTTGCTACCCTGAGAGGGTGTATTTTTATTACCTTAGTGGTATATTTTGGGTGCAATTAAGAGTAAATTGATTTTGGTTTATCCAGTAAGTCTAAGACTTGGATTATTTTGATTGAGATCTTCTTCTGAATTGACAAACTAAGGGTATTTTTTTTTCTTTTCAGAGCCGTTTAAACGTTACCTTTGAGTCACAAATTTTTTTTTTAAAATTTTTTTTTTGCATAGGCTCATAGGCGTCTGATGAGTTTTTTTTCGGTTTACTATCAGATTGATAGAAAATTGAAGTTCTGCAGGAGAACTAAAGGCTGATCATTTACAGGAGATGAGAGCAGAGTAAGACAGTAGTTTCACAAAGAAATGATCAAAATCTGATACCGAGATGAGAACCTTGTCAAGAGAGGCTAAGCGCAGTGAAGGAAGATTCCTAACCGAATTTTTAGATTTCCAAGAGGTAATCTAGAAGTTTGGGCTGACAGAAAACGGTTATGCCTGATACCTGTAGCAGTTTCTTCTAGAGGCTATTGTTTAGGGAGACGATTAACACCATGATCGAATATTTTAGCTGTCAACGATGTTTTCTTCTTGTTTCTGATTAAGCTGGGAAAGCTCTTGTCGTCTTCAAAAGTTTTGTTGCGTTGCCACCGGAAAATTGAGCAATTTTTGTTTCATGTAGCCTTTTTAAGCTCATTTTCGTTTTTTAAAATTTTGTTAGAAACTTGGTTAAGTCAACCTTGTAAACCTTTTAGGTTGTATCCCATGAGTTATCTGTTTTTACAGGCTGTGATGCACCGGGTGCTAACAGATGCCGTTACGACGTTTGGCAGGGAGTTAGTCTTCCTGAGGAACAGACTGATTGGAAGGGTAGTCTATGGGGGGGTGAACGTTTGACCTTTGGGACCTTTAAAGGTTTTGTTACCCAATGGTTATTTCTATTTGAACCAAAGGAGAGCCTAACTACTGTAGTCGACCTCAGCTCCAATTAGCCTATTAGTGGTGACAGGCTGTTGGCAGTAGTGTATTTCGGAAACACCCTATTGATTAATTTTTTTTTTGACTTATGGTGGTGTGGTAGACACCGTTTTTAGTTTAGTGGATGCTATAATCTACTCCCTTTTGTTGGTGGACTCCAGGGTCACCAATTCTGTATTTTTTTTTGTCTCCACCTTTCAGTATATCGTGGTGAAGTGTTTGTCTCCTGTTATGTGGGATGGATTGAATGTTTTTCGTTGTTGTTCTAGGGCGAGACCAGTACACGAGGGTTCTTCATGCAACTTGAAGAGGCGCAATGCTGGTTAAGTTTTATTTTCTCTGAGTAGCCACCCTGAAGAATGACGGAGAGCGTTTTTTTTCTGGCTCATGTTTCTGGGCAGATTTGTCACTTTGGTGCGATGTGCCGAAGATTTGATTAGCTTTTGCTAAGAGCTTTCACCAAGCTCAGTATGGAGTAATCATAACCAAGAGTTTGGGATTTGAACTCCCCGTATATATTTCTGTATATATTACTGTACATATTTCTGTATATATTTCGGTGTATGTTGGTTGCCTGAGGGCATGTGCTCAAAATGCGAGATTTTGAGTCGTTTTGCTTATGGACTCCTATATAGGATTATGACTTTAGGGAGGTCCTATTTCGGGACTTGCTGTCTCATATAGTTATGTTGGGAATGTTTCCTAGAATGTTAGTTGCGCGCGGACTAATCATTCTGTTCTTAGTGAACATTGCTTTTTGAAGCAGGATCATTTAGTTTAGTGAATTTTAGCTTTTATAGCTATTCACGGTGTTTAGAGTGAATTTTAGCTTTTATAGCTATTCACGGTGTTTAGAGTGAATTTTTAGCTTTTATAGCTATTCACTGTGTTAAGAGTGAATTTTAGCTTTTGTAGCTATTCACTGCGCTTATAGTGATTTTAGTTAGCTTTTATAGCTGCTCACTATGTTCATGGCGAGTTTGTTCTTTTAGAACGCAGACTTTGTGTAGTCGAGGACTATTTACAGAGTGTTTTCTTGGCGAGGAGCCGAGTTTTTTTTTGGCGATACCAGAGTGTTTTGTTGGCGATGAGCTGACGTGTTTTCTGGCGATCAACCAGAGCGTTTTCCCTAGCGATTTAGCATGTCTAGATGTCTTAGGACGTCGACATTGCGATATGGAGTGCGATTATTTTCTGAGTGCGACTAGTAGTGATACTAGATTTAGAATGTTCTCTTAGCGATGAGCTAGAGCATGGATAGCGATTTTTCCCGAGCGTTTGTCTGGATATTTATCCAGATATTTTTTTTTTTGGCCTAGTGCTAAATGGTCTGACAAGACTTTTTCTTTTTAGTGTAAGTGTTTGCACTAGAATCATTTTTTTATTTTTTTTCTTTTATTTAAGAATTTTATAAATTTTCTTTTGCTGAAATAAAAAAAAAAATTTTCAGACAATCCTTAAAAGATTTTAAGGGGGGTGTTCATATTTTATTTCAGTTCATTTTTTTTTTTGATTTAGACAAGAGTCTAGACAGTTATTTTTTTGTTTTGGTAACAATAACAGAGCTGATTCTTTTATATAAGAAGACCGCGATTGTTACTTTGAACAGGTATTTCTTATGTTCATGCAAGGATTTTTATTTGCTTTTTGATGTACTTAACCTTAGTGCTTAATTAAGTTAAGTCTAGTTATAAGATTCTTGTGTACATGCAAAAATTTTCATTTGGTTGTCATAGTACTTAATATTAGTGCTTAATAGAATTAAGTCTAGTAGTAAGGACCGAAGTTTGTAATTTTGTTTTAAGTTCTGACCTTAGTATTAAGTGATAGTGTACCACTTTGTACCTTTTCATCAGTAGCCTTAGTTTAATAGACTAGTGTAGTCTATTTTTTTTTGGAAGGGGGTAAATGTAACATTCATTTTTTCCTGGATTTTAAGACCATGCAATGTTACTGATTCTTCACTTCAAATTGTATTTATTTTTATTTTAAAATATCGACCGGTATATTAAACAAAAGTTTCAGGACATTCAGTATATACTGTGTGGTGCGGTTTGCTGATCGAACCTACCGCCAGGCCGCGATTGGCGAAATGTTTGACCCGGAGTTTTGATTGGAGCGTCCGGATATTACCGGTAAAAATCGCACGATTATTTAAGGGCCTGAGAAACTACCAGCGAGGCTTTTTTTTCGATCGAGCCGCAGACCAGGCAGTACCGTCTAGCCGAGAGGCTATTTTCCATCTAGCCGAAGTAGGCTCATTTTCTTCAGAAGCCGCTAAGTAAAAGTACCAGTTTCGACAATAAAAGCTGTAGTGAGCTTTCTAAGTGTTAAGAAAAAGTGTGAAATCGCACGAAGTCCATCACAGCAGGACTGAAAAAGAGTAAGTCAACAAAACTCCCTCCAATAGACTTATTGAAGAGCAGTGCATTAACAGCAATGTATAACAGACAAAAAAGTGAAGTGTAAAACATGATGTCTCGCCTTCGGGGGGTTGTAAAAGTTTAAAGTTTAAAAGTAACAACTACTATTTAGGCTAGAATTTTTTGGTATAACTGTAAAGGTTGGAACTTTTTATTTTTCATTTTAAAAATATGAATAAATTCTTTTTTTTGTTGATTAAAGCTAGTGTCTCACTGAATATTTATTTCTCTTTTCAGGATCAGTTGTACTAGACTAATTATTTTTAGTAATATCCATAAAACACTTCAGTTTTTTTTCTCATTTTTCTTAGCTGAAGTTAAATCCTTTCTATTTTAAAATGAGTGGTGCCCAAAAAAAAAGTCGTACAACTGAGGTTTCTTTAAAAATAGAATTAAATTCCAAAAAGACGTACAAAAATTATCTCTTACCCATATCTCTCCACCAAGGAAAACTGAGCTAGTATTTCTTTAATTTCTTTAGTTCTTTTAAAATCAGGTTTCACTCAATTCATTATCAGAAATTAAAGCGGGGCTGCAAGAAAATTGTGCTCAAGCTTGGGGCGTCCAGTATTTAAAAATGTTACAAAATGACGCAGTCTACATGGGGCGAAAAATAAAGCAAAATTAGCACACCTTACAAAATTGCGCTCAAGCGTGGGACAAACAACTTCTCACAGGGTACGGAAAAAGATGCCTCAAACTGAGGACAGTTTAGCATGTCATAAAAGGACGTCACAATGCAAAGTGATATTTTTTCAGCATCATACCTCTTGTTACTCTGCCATAAACTTTTTTCGGGCCATTTTTCCCCTAAATAAACAAAATGAAAAATATGTCTTAAAGCATGGCTGGAAGGGAAATCAGACAAGACAGTGTGTTCACCAACACCTTTCAACATATAATCACAGAAAATCTTAAAAACGGCACTAACAGAAGAAAGAAAAGGGATGATAGTCATTGAAGAGTTCATCAATAATATAAGACATGTGGACGCTACAATTCTATTAGCAAACCATCTACACTACCAAAAAATACTAATTAATACAGAAGCCAAATTGAGTGACGAATTCGGACTATCAATAAATATAAAAAAACACGAGATATGTGTTTATTAACTATAAGATCAACACAAAATAATCAGCATATCAGTGTAAACAACTATTCTGTAAAAAAAGTTAACAGAAAGCATTTAAGCACAATTCCAAACCAAAACGACTGTCCTGAGGAAATAAAAATCAGGACAATACAGGCACGAACAACTTACGTGAAGATGAAACGGTAATCTATAGTGCTGATATCAAACATGCAAAAATTGAAGGCATTTGAGCTATGATTGTACTACAGAATAATAAAAAATTAAATAGGTAGAGAAAATAGCAAACGAGGAACTCATAAAAAGAAAGAAATTAAAATTACTCTAAAAAAACGAAAGCTGCAGTACTTGGCGGGACATTATGTGAGTACCATTTGCTACGGTTGATAATACAGGGGAAAATCCAAGAACGAGGAAGTGTAGGAAGAAGACGACATTCATGATTGGGGAACTTACGGGGCTACTTTAGCTGCACTATTATTTAGATCGGTAGTCTTAAGAATACTTACAGCCTAAATGATTGCCAGCCTTCTCACAATGAAGTTATCTTTTGAAGAAGTACCGAATAATAAATACCGATGTATTAACATAAAATCCTGCATACCCTTTATGTCGAAAAAATATTTAAAGGCACTTTTTTTTTATTCTTATAAGTACTAAGAACACCCTATACATAACATGTAGAAAACAATTACTTAAACTAACCTTTTTTTGGTTTCAGGCAAACTTTGTGATTTTTATGATACTGCAAGGAAGTTTTATGCCTAAATGTAGTCTGGCATTTTTCGCACTGGATAATCTCTTCCTCTAAAAATAAAAAAAATGGATGAATTATTTCATTTTACAAATGTTTCTTCACTGCAAACCTTTCTCTTCCTCCACCTGCTCGCAAACTTTTCTGCGCATATGATAATGGTAACCAGAGTTTGTAGCAAATACTTTTTCACATTTTTCACATTGAAGGAGCTTTGGCTCCTCTGAAAATGTACACGACATTACTAAAAACAAATTAGAAGAATTTCACGTTATTACCTTTGATTTGCTCTTGTTCACACACGCTCCTCCTAAGATGATATTTGTAGCCTGTTCCGGTAGAGAATATCTTTTCACATTTTTTGGCATTGCAACACCTTTGGCTCAGTTTCTTCTAAAATAAAAAAAATAATTTTGAGAGATTATCAACCCGAGATCCGTAAATATTTAATTTAATCTATATGTATTGATCTGCGACAATACATTAACATTTTATATAATTTTAATATAATAGCCATATCAAAATAAAAAAGTTTGGAAGTAATTACCTCTTTTAGGTTTAGTACATACTCGATGCTTCTTATGATATCTCAAAGACGACATGTGTCTAAATGCAGTATTACAAATATTACACACAATGTCTGACTGAAATTGGCTGTCACTTTGACTTTCTCCCATGATTCCTTCCTCATCTACAAAACTCTCAATCTGAGATATTTCAAGCATCTCTTCTTCGTCTATAAATTCGGCGTCTTCAATTTCATCTAAGTCTAAGATTTGACTCTCTGAATCATTCTCTTCATCACAATCAGACTGACTTATATCCAGTATTGCTTCACCAATATTTTTATTAGAATGGTGTGTTTTCTTGTCAGATTGTACTTCGTCTTGGTCAACATTATCTTCTTGAGATTTACCAGTTATTTTATTTTGTTCTTTCTCAATTTCCTTGGATTCGTTGCTTTTTTCAATGTTTCCTAACCCATCCTTTTCTTTATTTTGATTCTCATTAGAATTCTGTGAATCTTTGTTAGTTTCATATTCTTTTTCTAAAAACAAGTATGTTTTAATCGGATTTATAAAACTTTCTATAATTCAACACGTAACACAAAAACGATGTGGCCACTAATAAGCAGTAGTGTCAATTAACAACAATATTTTATATTACGACCTTCAAGTTGCAAACACAGAATTATAACTTTGTTAATAACAATGAAGATTTAGGATAGCCATTAAAAACACAAATAACTGCAAAATAAGGTTTATATTTGTAATTCTTTAACAAAATAGTTTTATTTACAATAAATTATAAGGACAAAATGTCCAAGATACCATCCAGTAAAAGTAACATGTTTATAAAAACATCTACAAACAAAATAAAATAGAAGTCATCGTAGTTCTAACTTATAAAAATTAAAGGATACTGCACCTCAAAACCAATAAATTATACAATTTACTTCCTTAAATACAGATGTTTCAAAAACGTACAGCCTTCAATAAAGAGCTGTTTCGAGAGTAATTGGAACAACCAATTAGAAGCTACTTATAATTATTTGAAAACCTCTGATTTATTCTTGAAATACCTAGTTTACTCTTAATATTTTACATAATCTTAGAATATTTGTATCTTCTCCTTGGTGTACCACCCATTACTATTTGATGCACTGTCAACATATGATGTTTCAAACTGCCTTTTCGTTTGGTTTTATAGGAACAAAAAATCTATTGAACACTCGAACTGTTTCTCTTTGCCGCACTCGAACCTTGTATGATTATACAGGGAAGCTCGATGTTTGTAGAATCTATTACAGTTAGGACAGCTATAACCTTCCTCGCAGTTTACTACAAAGGGGTTTATTTTAGTATTTATATTTTGAAGTTAAAGCAGCAAAAATTGTCCACTTCGCAATATAATTTAAGCAAAATATGCGATGCACACTTGCATGCAACCACGCCACCATCAAGAAGACGTAGTAAGGAATGGTTGGACACAGCAAAGCGGACATGTCAGTTTGAAGTAAGACGAGTTTGTACCTATAGTACGAGAGCCCACTGCAAAATCCTGCATGTATCTGTTTTATTGATCAAATGTGAATTATACGAAAGATTAATAATAATGCAATACAGTACGGTAGGGTTGCCTAGCAAAATCCTGCCGCAACTACCCTTAATTAACGCAATTATAATTAATATTTTTTTAATAATTGCACCAATATGTTTTTTCATCAAATGAAACATTATTCGATAGATAATAATGTAATAAATAAGAAAAAAATAGGTTGCCAGCTTTCTGCCTGCCGCAGCCGTCGGGTTGCCAGGTGTAAAGAGGTATTAATTAGTTAACTTTTGCACCTATCTGTTTTTTTTAAAAACCATTATACCAACAATTATAGCTTAAATTTTAAAAAACACAATGACATAGGGTTTCCGGCCAAAAAACTGCCGCAAAGGATGGTTGCCAGCATTTAAACAATTTATTCGTGCGCAGATCGGGCGTACGTGAGAGAGAAGTAATGCTCACGTACCTTCGTGTGCTAGAGCAGACCGTAAGAGTATGACAGATGCGCCGTTATTTTCGCGCCAAATAACGACCCTGAAGTAGTATTCTTCTTTCTTATCTAAAGTGAAGAGATTATTTGGTGTTTTTGAATTTTGTTTATTTACATTATAGTCTAAGATCCCGCTGCAAAATCCTACATGTATCTGTTTTTTTGATCAAATGTAAATTATATGAAAGATTATTAACAATGCAATACAGTACGGTAGGGTTGCCTAGCAAAATCCGGCCGCAACTACCATTAATTAACTCAATTATAATTAATATTTTTTTAATAAATTTCACCAATATGTTGTTTCATCAAATGAAACATTGTTTAATAGATAATAATGTAATAACTAAGAAAAAAAATGTGTTGCCAGCTTTCTGCCTGTCGCAACCATCTGCCAGGTGGTTGCGGCAGGCAGAAAGCTGGCAACCTATTTTTTTCTTATTTATTACATTATTATCTATTAAACAATGTTTCATTTGATGAAACAACATATTGGTGAAATTATTAAAAAAATATTAATTATAATTGAGATAATTAATGGTAGTTGCGGCCGGATTTTGCTAGGCAACCCTACCGTACTGTATTGCATTGTTAATAATCTTTCATATAATTTACATTTGATCAAAAAAACAGATACATGTAGGATTTTGCAGCGGGATCTTAGACTAATAGGTAAATATACAAATCTGTGGATTTATTTATCATTGCGCTTCATCATTTTTACTCACATGACTCACATTTAAATTTGATTTAAGTATCACGTATTATATACCTACAAAATTAAAGGGAAATAAACTATTTACAAACCGTAATTTAAACCGTTTTAAAACTCAATAGTACGATTACAAATAGTGGGGTATTCTTTTGTGTTATCGATGTATTTATGTAGTTTTATATATCTCTATTTGATCCATGTGACACAAAATTTGAGTGTAAATAACTTGAAAAAAATCCCGAGGAAAATATTAAAGTTATAAACTTATCTGTTTTAATTAACAAACAATATAATGGTTGGAAAAATCTCTCTTTGACAGCATTGTAAATAGTGGCGCAAGTGTCTATAGTTCAATTGTTAACACTCTAATTACCTTGGGCAACAATAAATCAGATATGCATTTGTGCAAAGCATCTTTATTTCTATATATATTATCTGCACAAATCAATTAAATAGTTTTTTTAAAAACCGGTCAAGTGCAAGTGGGACTTGTGCAATTAGTGTTCCGTACGGTGATTGCTTTTAAAATAAAATAAAATCCTTACCTAGGCTAAGTTAATTAGGTCCCTGACATGTATATATCAAGATCCAATATGTATCTTCACGTTTTTTCTTAGTCAATAATGTATAATAGTTATCTTAGCTGCCTCATAGCCAATAAATCACTCTAACTCAATCTAGAATCTAGTAATAAAAATGTAAAACAAACATTTACCACCTAAATATAAAAAATTAAAGAAAATTATTTTCTCTCGGTACCCATCCGTGTGTGTACTGAAAAGTATATTAACAGAACTTCCACCATATTCTCAAAGAACTTAGTTTTCATGGGTTTTTTTATACCAGATTAATTATCAAACGTAAAGCACTCCCGATAATTGTCGCCCAATCTATACTTTATGAAGAATATTCCAAAGTTTTTTCAAAATGTTTGGTACTTTTCGAAACAGGGATTTTTAGCGCAAGTATTACACCATATATATTTTTGGAACTCGTATTTTCAGAAGTTTTCATTTGACACTCCACTCGATGACTTGGTAATTTTTTTTTTACTTCCGATTTCGCCCCCCAAAACTAACTCCTTACTTCAAAATTCAAAACTGCGTGGCTCTGATTGGGCCATCCATTACTATATTTGTGCCAAATTTCAACTTTCTGTGTGAAATGGTTTTCCGAGAAAATCGGGTGTAACAGACGGACACCGAACTGATCCCATAAATGTTCCATACGGAACACTAAAAATGGTCCCGACTTGCTTATTTTAATATACTAAAATAAAAACATTCAACTTAAAGATGTATTTTAAGTAATATAATCACTATCATATTAAAAATACAAATGTCGACTGTAAATTATCCATACTATAGCTAATAAACGCTTATCCAAAATTTGTATTGTACGTACTGTAATGTAATAAAAAGTTTACAAAAGTAGAAATAAAAATGATTAAAAACAGTTACTGCAAAACAACATCGTAAATCTTGCCTCCAAAAATCCGCAGTACCGTTTACTTAATAAAAAACAAAAATAATTTCATAACACTTCATCCATCTCGTTAAAATTTTGCGGACAAAAAATGGAAATTGATCGATAAGTATTTTTTTAAAAGTAACTTACAAACTAAAATGGCACGAATAAAATATACATTAGGAACAAAAATCTTTGGTTTTTAAATAAAATTTGGTAAAATAGTTTAAACATTTAAAAAAAAATGTTTACAAATCGCTAAAAATAAATCATTTGTAATGATTTTTTCATAAATAAAAGTTGTTTAGCAGAGTTAACATAAAAACCACAAATATTATGGGGAATCAAAAATTAAACAGTTTTAAGCAAAAAAATTTAATCCCCGATTCATCGGGAATTATTGTGAACCATAGAAACAACTCTTGAAAAATTTATCCTCGTAACATATGTATGACGAGAATTAAATGCTTAAAATTGTTGTTATATTTGAAATAATGACATCGTTTTACTACAAAGGAAAATATGTAAAAATAACAATATACAATAACAATTGCACTATTTTGCACGATATAATAAAAATTATATAGCGCGTATCTATTAGGCCTAAATACTATATTATGCTTAAGTCTCAAGTGTCCATCCAGTTCCTGCTTATAAAAAAATCTATGCTCACACAGATGGCACACCATTGTTTTTTCTTTGCCACATTCAACTCTTTGGTGTCTTCTTAGGTTATTTTTTATTGTGTAACTTTTCCCACAAGTGTCGCAATAGAATCTTCTAGGCCCTGAAAAATATATTTCAACATTGGTCAGAGCACAACAAACTTTGATTTAAAGAAAAATTAAATAAAATAATACGAAAACATTAATAAAATATATTTAATCTTAATAGAGCCACTTTTTGAGAAAAAAAAATTCTAAAAATGCTACACAATTCACGGGCTATATCACAAATTTTAATTTAATAATCCATAATATTTCAAAAGATGGACAACAGAAATCATAAGGAATTTGAAAGAGATATCTTCTAAAAACACAAACATAAATATTTTATGCCAATCTCAAACTAAAGTTCGTTCTACCATATGTTAAATTGGAGTGACTTTTCGACGTTTCACCTATGACTGCACAACGCATTTTCAGGGATCTGTATTTTCTAATCGTGCTTTGCAGATAAGAATTTAAGATCGAAAGAACTGTAGCTTTTCTGCTATTAGTAAAATGTCCTCTATGATTCTGGTAGAAGATGGGTTGGGTAATTTGCGCTAAGCTAGCTATTAATTTTTCTTCCAGATTCCCTCCTTAGAAAGAATCAAGCCTTGAGTATTTTCTTCATTTACCTCATACGTATCTTTTCATCATCTTAATCCTAAACAGCGTCTGATGCTAATGAATACCACGCTGACCAATGAGGATGAATGAGACTTTGCAGCTCTAGTGAAAAGAACTTATTTAAAGAAGTAAATCTTGGATAAAATTCTTGGTTATCTCATAAAGGTTAAAAAATACCATGGATTTTTATTTAACTTGTGTCTTAAAGTCGCATTTTTAAGCCACTAAGTTCTCTTAATCAGTGTCGTCAGTACAATATTCATTGCTTAGTTGTTGATAAAGCTCTAAATACTAATAAATTATTGACAAATAGTTAATGAGAGCGACGATGGTGTGACTAGCATACCGGCATCTAGTTATGTGAGTATATTTAAAAAGGCAAGGATAGCAAAAGATTTATTTTGAATTACAAAACATTTAGTTTAATGTTACTGATTGAGATGATTCTAAATATCAATGGGTTAAAGAACTAGGTTCTTTGATTTTAAGGGAGAAGAAGTTAGGCCACTTTCACATATATATATATATATATATATATATATATATATATATATATATATATATATATATATATATATATATATATTCTATATGTATATATATATATATATATATATATATATATATATATATATATATATATTATGTGACAGGCAGAAAGAGTGCGAGATATGGGATTTTTTTCACATGTTCCTCTACGATAGGTTTCACCAATTCAAACACAAAAGATCCTAAAAGCTGTTTAGAATTTCTGAAAAAATAAAAGAAGTGATGTAATATCAACAAGAAGTGATCATCACTGTAGGATCACCTAAGGCCGTTTTAAGACATATGTTTTGTGACGTCGTTGTCAACCACTTTTCAGCAAAACAAAAACGATTTTTGTAAATATTACATCACATTTTTTACTTTTTCATTGAATTTTCAGGAAATAAAACTTCAATTTTTAGAAATATAGACAACAGCTATACATCTATTAAATATATTAAATTTGAGTAGCTTGTTAACTCTAAATATTATGAAAACTAAATAGTTACTTTCTTATAATTCAAAATTAAAACTAACCAGAATATCTCCAATAACTAGTTTTTATCTATTTAAAATAATGTAGTGAGTTTATGGTAAAAGATTCGCTTTTCCTGTAAAAGGATTTAAGAGAATCGCAAAATATTTAATTATTTTGGCAAATCTATTACACGGGCTAGCTCAATGTTTTCATATTGGACAGTACAGATACCGGAAAATGTCTAGAGCAGTCGTAGATGAAACGTGGGAAAATCACTCTAATTGTACACGGTCTAATTATAAGAACCACGCTGTGGCGCTAAGTGGATTATAAACAAGAGCAATTCCCTTGAAAAGATCGTAGTGGAACCTACCATCAACTCGTATTAAACCGCCCTAGATATACAACAAATAATATTATTATTACTACTAAATTTTATGCCTCTCTATTATAAAATAATATTAACACTAGTTTTCACAATATTTTTAATAAAAATAATGTCACCTAAAATCTAACAAACCAGATTGTGGTGTTTCAAAAACAGATGAAGTACTAACTCTTGTTTATAAAAAAAAGCCCTCGGACAAAATCTGCAGACATGTGATTTTTCTTTACCGCATTCAATTCGTACATGCCTCTGTAGATAGCTTCTATATCTATAGAATCTTCGGCAGTTTGGACATTGAAGCCGTTGATCTAGGAGGAAATATTAGTATTAAGTTAAAATAAGTAATAATTAAAACTCATTTTAAACATATAAACAAGGACATATTTAACAGAAGCTCAAATTGGACCAATAAAAATGGCAATTGTGTGTAATTTTTATTAATATTGTTCATTTAAATGAGAATAACAAATTTAAAGTACTGCCTAACCGTAAATATTGAAAATGATGAAGAAATTAAGTAGTTCTATGAAATTAGTCACAAAAATATGCATGTAGAATGGACGAAGCCAACGATACACATTCAATATATAGCTCCCACTTATGTATAAAAACAGTAAACTGTTAAATTACCGAAAATTGTTTTATTACTACACAATCGGGGACGGCTGATTATTAGAAATTTGAACGGCGTGTTTATTTAAAAAGATGATACTGCAATTCTTGCTTGTAATAGAATCGTTTGTTGCAGAATTTGCATACGATGTCTTTTGACTTTCCACACTCCACCCGTTGATGTCGCCTTAAACTTCCTTTAGACTTGTATAATTTTTTACACTTCGAACACTGAAATTTATCGTTCACGCAGGTAAAGAAATCTAAAAATATAAATGTATAAAAATGAGTTTCGTATTTTCTTACTATTTTTGAAATAGTTTATTTTTCTGAAATAGTTAGTTTAAACGAGACATTTTTCCATTACGGAAAAAAATGTATAATTGTTAAATACTATCTGCGGCAGTTATTTCTTTATATATATATATATATATATATATATATATATATATATATATATATATATACTTTAGAAAATGACAATAGGCACTGCAAAATCATTTTTTGGGTTTCAAGTGATGCAGAACCCACCTATAAACTCATTTTTCTTCTAAATTTGATAATACAGAAAAATCTCATAAGTCCTGCCTGTCACTATATATATATATATATATATATATATATATATATATATATATATATATATATATATATATATATATATATTGAAATCGGTGACTCCTAGAGTCAACTCGAGACACACTTTATAATTATTTTGAATAAATTTAAATATGGATGAAAATTTACAAAATCATTGGACTTCATGAATTAAAAAATTATTACACCACCCATGTCACAGCTAAAGTCAAGATGGCTGAGATAAAGCGTAAGATTCTATTAGAGGTTAAGGGGAAATGGCACACCGCTGTCAACAGAATTATTGCAATTTTGTCTCGTGTGTTCCTATAACCTAAATGCGATGTTTAATTGTTTTACTTTTTTTTAACTATATAAATAACGAGTAATCAATTAATTGCAGTTGTACTTTTCCAAGCAAGGGGGGGGCGTTCATTTAAGATCAAAAGTTTGAGATTTCTTTGTCATTTTGATGTGTTATTGAACAGAAATGCTATTTATTAGTATTTTTCTACAACTGCTTTTGCTACAGAGATATTCCAGCTCGAATATAATAAGTGATTTTTATAACACCCTGTATGTATATATATGTATATATATATATATATATATATATATATATAGGGTGTTATAAAAATCACTTAATCAAACGGATAATATGCATTGGAAGTGCAAAATTTTTCCTTTAACACACACACACACACACATATATACATATATATATATATATATATATATATATATATATATATATATATATATATAGTAACCAATTAAACAATATATCGTATAAAAATATTAAAAAAAATTTATTTCAAATGTATAACAACCACCAATAAAAAAAATAAATAACCTAAAAACTTAAACAAACATTTAATTACATTTTAACACTGTTAAAGGTAAAGCTGTAAAAAAAAAACTTTTTTTGTGCATTAGTGTGAATAATCATCACCTTCTAATTAATTTTAATCAATAAGTGATTGCTTATTGTTATTGTTTATAATGATAATTTATACGAATGCACAAAGAAATTTATGCGCATCACGTTCAGAAAGTGTTAGTATGGTAGCAAGACTCGCAAGTTTTGTGTTTACTAGTACTTCAAAATACCACTTTCTGAATTCGATGCGCCGTTATTACTCAAACAACCTTAAAGCTTGTAATGATAACAGATAACAACCTTGGGTCGAGAGTCGAATTGCCCATCAGCAAATTTATTTATAAAAATTATATATATTTTAGTTTTGAGATAAAATATATGGAATATAAACGAATTTTTACAATATTTAAGTTAAAACTGGCTTTATTACGAGGCTTTTGTTGATAAATGTTTCTGCGGTGGCAAATAAGACCAACCCATTACTGGTGCTACAGATACGGACTTACAGTATTTTAAGGTATCTGTCAATCAAGGGGAACCACTCTTCGGCATTCCAAATGCAAGAAGTCCTGAAAATTTCTTAAAAATACCTCAAAAAGGTCAAAGAAGTAACGTAATATTTACAAATTTATTTCTTTTACTAAATAAGTAACTGCCAGCGTATAATGACCTAAGATCCTTTTAGTTAGCAGTCTCTGCTTCATGACGCCACTACTGATTACCTTTTTCGCACATTATAGATTGTCTTGACTTTTTCGAAAATTGTCCAGCAGTTTTAAAAACTTTTAGAATACCGAAGAATCAGTCTTCTTAACGAACATATATCAATTTTAACTATTGAAAATCGGTATCTGGATTCCATTTACGCTTTTAAATTTTGATAAAAGAAAAGTAAATGATGTATAGATTTTTGTGGAAAAAAATAGCCCAAAGCCGGTCTATCACTTGCAGTTTCTTGTTTAAGGTTGGTTAACAGTATGCTCAATGTTTTGGCGTAGTCTTAGATATACAGTCACCTCTAAATGGACCACGAAGGACTCAACAGACATTTTTATTTTACAATTAATAAGTTCGTTAATTACATTTCGTTTAGATAACATTAATGATAGTGGATTAGAGAAGTACTTACAGTTCTTTGTAAGTAGATCACTTAATCATTTAATTTGAATGATCTGGATGTATTACTCTTAAAGTTAGGTTCAAATTTTTCAAAAATTAGTTCATTTATTTGACTGCGCTTTAGCTTTTATTTAAGAAATTTAACGAAACTACTTCTGAAATTATTAAACCATCCAAGATAATCAAAACCAGTAGTTAAAGGTATTGCGATAAACTTTTCCCAGGATCCTTATATTATATCTACTACTCGGTTGACAAAAAAATCCGAAAATTCGTAATACTGTTATACGAAAAAACATCTAATTTTGCCTTTGCCGATGTTTTTATACATAAATGTCTTAAAAATTTCCCTAAAAATTTAATTCGATTTTGCCAACGAAAAAGTAGATGTAATAGCGGGATACTGACACAAAGTTATCGCAAATACCTTGGTACTTTAATTACCATAGTAAAAGCTGAACTAACGTAAAAAAAAACTCATAACTTTATAATAATATTTTTTTTTAAATCTTGTACTATTTTGGCATTTTCCGCTTACATACAAACGTAGGTACTCATAAAACAGCCAAAATAACAAATATTTTGTAAAATTTGCTGGGCTTATTTAGTCTCTCTGACCAAGAATCTTTTTAACGTCGAGGTTTCATAAGTTAGAGAGAAATAAATCATGTTTTATACAATTTTGAAAAGTCGATATGGCATAACCAATTTTCGTTGTTCTACTTTGAAAAATAAATTATTAAAAAAAATATTCGTGATTTATAACAGTAGGCACAAATTTTGGAGTATAAACAAGCAAAAATAAAAACGAATATTTTCGTGAAATAAGTTTTTAAAAAGCCTCCGAATGTCGTAAACCTTGCTCAGGACTTTATGAGCATTGAAAATTATCTTGAAAACGTGTTATTTCTCTCCCACTTTCACATTAACAATCAGATGAGCACCTTAAAGCTTAAAAATTTACATCACTATTATCCGTTCCTCTTTGTTTGCAATTGATCAAATCAATAGATCAATTCAGTTGATGCCTTTTAAAATCCTGATGCATAACATCAATATTCTCCAATCCCATAGTCAACTTCGTGCATTTGGGTAAATGTTCTGTTACATGGTGTTTGTGAATGTATCTTTTCAAACAGTATGGGCAATAAAACTGTTTATCTTTTTGACATTCGAATCGTAGATGGCGCTTAAGACTTGATAAACATTGGTAGCCCTTGTTGCAAACCAGACACCTAAATTTTTTTTGCTAAAAATTGAGGAGTATTTACTGAAGAATGAACTTTTTATAGAATAAAATATTAGTATCGGAAGTAATTGAGGTAAAACTAATTATGTTATTAAACATTAAAATAGTTGGAGAAGTAGTACATAACACTTGATATTTTGGTTAAGACATTCTAGAAGCTACCGGAACTTCGAAGATTTTTTGTATAAATTCGTGTTACTTAAATAATATCCAAATAGAAAACTATACATATTGACCATAAATTACATGTGAACATAATTCTAAAACTTTATTTCGAAATCGTTTTAGCAATAGAGTGTGATAAAATTTTAAATTTTAATTTCTGGATATTTTCACACTTTATTTTTTATCACATAAATAACTTCGTAATGTTATTTTACTAATTTTCTTTTATTGTGATTAGTTTAGGTAACCGATACTTATCAATATTAAATTAATACCAAGGAGTGTAAATGAAGCGCGGTGTGCCTAAAAGAGGTTTTAATGACTTTGGAGACCACGCGCGAAATATTCCGACTTAGTGTAGTAATACAGAGTATGTGTGACCAATTTTAAAATTTTTTGCCAAGCCGTTTTTGAAAAAAAGCGCATTTAAAAATTAAAAATGGAAAATTTCGAAATAATCATAATTTTCTACATTAATAGTGCTCATTGAATTTATTTATAAGATATTTATGTGATATGAATGCAATTGCCTATAATAGTATACGTGAAAACCATTAATTTGAGTCTGTTGGTGTTCTGGAACCAAAATTATGGTAATTTTAAGACTTTTTAAAATTCCATGACAAAAATCAAAGTTAATTTTCTCGACATTGTATAATTAATGATTTTCACGTATACTATTATAGACAGTTGCAGTAATATCTCATAAATATGAAGTAAATATTTTTTAAAGAAATTATTAATGCAGAAAATGTTTATTTCGAAATTTTATATTTTTAAATGCGCTTTTCTCAAAACGGCTCGGCAAAAAATTTTAAAATTGTTCACACATGCTCCGTATTACTCCACTAATCGATTACCGTCGGAATATTTGGAGTGGTCGCCGAAGTCATTAAAACTTATTTCAGGCCCACCGTAGAGGGTTAAGGAGCGCCACGTATGGTGATGACAATTCAAGAGGCAAAAAATGTTTGCTATAATCCCAAGAAACTTGATTGCATTGTAAAAACAGCTTTACTTTTACCAACCCTAAAGGATATTTACTTCTCATAGCGACTACTTACTCTATTTCTATGAATATTTCACAAAAAAGGAAAAGCGAAACCTGATAACTAATAAGAATTAATTACAAAAGAAAATCTTACCGGTTGCGGAGAACAAAGAAAAAATTATATAAAGGAACAAATACAATAAAAGAAAGAAAGAATTTCTCGATGCAGGCGGGAATCGAACACTCACAGAGTATGCATCGCTGTACTTTACGCACTAAGCCGGTTAGTCCCAGATATATTCATTATCTCGTCGCCGAGCATATTAATATTATCAGCGAGATACCTCAGTCTTTCTCTTTTCAGTGCTTCATCCATTCGCGTCTATAAATTCAAATTGCAAGTTGTAACGTCAGTCAATAATATATTTCGTGATCTGATCGGTTTTACTTGAAATTCAAATTGATGTGCAGGCCGATTTAGTTCGGATAACTTAGCTCTCCTCGTTAATTTTCAGCCAGAACCACATAAAAAAAGCGCGTTGCCGCCATTAGCTAAATTATTCAACTATCTTTTCATTTAACAAATCGATTCTGAACATCATAAGTGGTGATGCTTCACACCACAGAGGCGTTCTTAACAGAGAGTAGTTGCTGTCTTGCTAGTTCAGTGATCAATGGAAAATTCAAAATATTTCGGACTAGTTCGTTACTAACGAGTAGCTAAAATATTCAACTACCTTTTTATTAAACAAATCAATTCCGAACATCATGAGTGGTGAGGCTTCGCACCACAGAGGCGTTCTTAACAGAGAATCGTTGCGGTCTTGCTAGTTCAATGATCAATAGCAGATTCAAAATATTTCGGACTAGTTCGTTACTAACTAGTGTCAGACGAAAGAGTACAGAGTAGCAACGATATCTGCTTGAATTTTGAAGTATTCGATTCAATAATCCAGTGACATCGGTTATTTCAATAATCGAATACTCAAGTTGTTTTTCACTAGAGTGATCCCAACACTAAAGGAAAGGATAGATATTGTGGAAAATTTTTGAAGATTAGAATCTTTCTTTAAGTCATACGGCAACTGATCATAAAAAACATAGTTGCTTGCCTTAGAGAAATTATGAAAAGTGTTAAAATTTCATTTACTTATACTAAAAATAAAGGAAGTGTGCATGTGACAACAATCATTTATTGTTTAATAAATATAATCACAGAATAAATATATAAATACGAGTATTATACAACAGCCTTTTAAGTAAACTAAAGATTTATTCGATACGCACTCCGTCCAAATGGAAACCGAATTTCATAGAAAATAAAACAGAAGCCATTTATAGTTCAAATAATTATCTCTCACATGCTGATTTGAGTTTGATATGGCAAATGATACAGTTATTTCAGGTTAGATGCTTAATTTTTTATATTGGTTTATGCAATACTATTGACAGTTGTGGTCACTGCATCTAGAATACTTTAAATAGTATCGTATCTCTTTCATTTTACGACCGCCTTAGGGTTCCCTCAGCTCTAAATATTAATAAATTTATTTCTGTATTCAAAAAAGATATAAAAAAAGACTAGTTATTCATTTGAAAACTATCTACTAGTAGTATTTGTGTTTGTTTGTGTTTCCTAAAATTGAATAAACATTTTAATCTAGAAAGAATATTTTTATTATCTTGTCAATTTGGCTTTAGCTTAGATTTTCCTACCAAGACAGCTGTCCAGAATTTCTATGAGAAGCCGACCTTGCATATGGAGCACGTTGGGTATCCTACTGGGGTCTCCTGTAACCTAAGCAAGGCATTTAACTGTGTAAACTATGGCATACTGCTCTCTAATTTGGAGGTTTATGGTGTGTGGAGAGCCCCGGTGAACTGAGCTAAAAGATAGAGAGCAGCTCGTATAGGTTCTAAGTATATCTTCTAAGAAGGCTGGGGTAAAAGTGTCACCAAATAGTCGATCCGACAAGTATATTAATTATTTGGTATCAGTGCTTAAACCAGAATAAGAAGGTATATTATAAAGCTTCTACATTTTCCTTATAAGCACAATATTAAAAAAGTGAAAAATGTAACATTCCTCTCAGTGCCCTTGTATTTGGTTTAACAGTAACTCATTATATTCAAATAATTCTAAAACCCATACTTATCAGAACAGATAGTATATGGACTTAGACATTAAGAAGTAAAAGAAGCCTAAGTTTTTGGGAGTAGGCTCAGCACTGTCAACAATTGTACTCTAAGTTAAGCAGCCTTACTTTTGCAAGTCTAGCTTTGAAGTTATCAGTACCACAGCTCTTGTCTGTGTGCAGTGCCTGCACTTTTGCTTGTAAATTATGTTCTTATTACTCCGAAGGAAGTATTCAGATGTATTATGGGGCTAGCTCCAGCAGGCCTCTGCAGGTAAGTTTTTCGAAGTTTTGGTGTGATTATTATGATCATATTGCTATTGAAACATTTAATTTGGGTAAATGTGCACCGTATTATTTTGGTTTACTTGCAAATCTGCACATATTTTTAAATGTTAACCCAAAAAATTTAGAGGTATTTTTTTTATAATTTCGAAGACTTCAATTTCTTTTTGGACGGAAAGTGTATAAGTACGTTAAAATATAATAACTATAGGATCTTTTTTCTTTGGAATACAATATCTAACTAAAAGGAAATAAATAAACTTTATATTCTTTAACCTAATACAAGGGTTTACTAGATAATTTATTTTATCTAATGACCACCTATAAGAAACGACACAGAAGAATTCGCATTACAACCTTTTAAAATCCTAATTTTATTCGAATTTCGTATCACGTGACAATGAAAATAACAAGTATTATACAATAGTTTATGTATTGGAAACAGCAAGCAGATTTTTGGTATGTTCTTTTTTTAATTTCTAACGAAAATGATACACTGAAAAAAAGATAAAGGCATCTTTTGTCTTGGATTAGCAGATCTCCCTCCGTCTACTGTATTAAACTACAAGGGCTCAAAGATAATGGACATCATCCAAGCGCGCGCAGTACCCAAGTACCGATCTCGGACGCGCCTTGCTCTATTAAAGCTCATCACCTAAGAAACCTGATAATCCCGAGAATTCTGAGGCATTGCCAATGTAAGTCCTACCACAAAGAAGTCGTAAGACATTAACAACCATCGTGGCAGCAACAGGAACATTTTTTTCAGTGTATTGTTGTCATTTGAAGTCTCCAATACCAATAACGTCAGTTTTATAGTTTTATCTTTTGGTTCGTGGAAGGTAAAGGAAATTTGTAAAACTAACTCGGATTATTCGAGTACTATTTTCCTTTCCATTAAACATTTGGTTCGTTGATGCCATGCTTAAATTTTTTATGAGTCTGCATATGATCTAATCTCTTGGACACGTATGAACAGAGAGGACAAGAAATTTGCGGAGCTTTGTTGCACTCGAATTTTATGTGTCGTCTTAAGCTTCTGAGGTGTTTATACTTCTTTTTGCATGTGGGACAACTATACAGTTCTCGCCTCAACTCTGAAAAAAATTAATAAAGTTGTATTACAATGGTTTGATCAAATAAGGTGTGATATTAAATGTTCACATTTACTTACTTGTTTCTTTGAACGATTAGTAAATATATCGTTTATGCATTTTTTTTTTCAATACTAATCGCATTACAATGGAAATATTAGCAAGTCTACCAATAGTTTAAGTACAGTCTGTCATGTAAGAATGTGTCCGTGATAACTCAATTTTGGTACATGCGAATCAAGTCACTTGTTTGCGCGTCGGTTCGAGGCAATCTTTATTTGTTTCCATCCAAAAAATGACACATTCTGCGCCGCTAAATATATCAAAAAGTCGGTATCGTTTGTAAAGAAGTTGGTAAATCATTTTACGATAGTTCACTCATGACAATCGGAGCCAATAGTATAGTCCGATAATAAATACAAAAAGTTTAAAATACTCAATGGCAGAGTATTTTATTTTTGTCGGAGACTGTGTTCGATACATGGAAACTTTCATATGCAGACACACACTATTAATGAAAATAAATGTGGCAACACTGCCAATGCTTATACGGAATGCTCTATAGAAGTAACGTTTTTGTAGGTTATATTTATTATACTTTGCGTATGTTTACTGTTTGGACCGTATTATATCTATGTAAAACATAAAAAATATAAGTAAATAAAAAAATACCTTTAGATTGCGACATAAAAGCAAATTTGCAAAGGAAAAGCTCTTCAATAAACGCCAAAAAAGTATTTCGGCAATGAATGACGCGAAAAAAATAAAAACTGAAGAGCCTAACCTGTGTAGTAGTCGACGGATCGTTGAGTTAGACGAGTTAGGAAAAAATTTAAAGTAGTGTTTGTGTAAAAAAGTCCTTTCACTAGAAAAGATAACTCGTGAGAAAAGTTTAGGTCGTAATTACAAAAAGAATGCATAACCATGGAAGACCTAAAAAGTTCTTACAATAAATTGGGTTCTACAGAAATAGTGCAATTATTATCTAGTCGAAAAGACAATTGCACACCACGTATAACCAAATATACACGAGTACTAAATAAAATAATTAATTAGTTTACAAAGAGTTTATAATACTTTATTTATAATTAGGATCATTAATTATTTATTTAGTTTTACGGAGAAGATTTATAAAACCGTTTTTTTTAAATATATATTTAATAACACTGTGCAACATTTTCGAGGTCATCGAATGTAAACTAAATTCTGACTTCAGTTTCTGGAAGTGCCCACCCAAACTAGCAAAACCCTATTTGGGTTTTGATAGTTTAGTTAGAATTTTTTTTTTGCCAACATCAATTTTTTTGCTCGAGCTTTGGTTTTGCACGGCTATATCTCGTAAATTATTGGGAATTTCTCAATGCAATCTTCAGACGAAATGTTCTTCACACTAAAATACACAATTTTTGTGAACATGTCGAGGCCAGATTTTCACTCTTTCGGGGTGTTTTTAGTGCAGCAAGCCCGAAAAAATGCAATTTTTTCACATTTTCGACCATAACTCACAAACCGTGCATATTTTAGCATAACTGTCTTCGACAAAAATGTTCTCTGCATAAACACGAGTAACCTTGCTGAACATTGCAATAACCTACAATCGATCTTTATAGTTCTTTTGGCCGTTGTAAGGAATTTCATACCAAAATTTCAGTGTGAAAAAATGGCATTTTTTCGGGCTTTCTGAACTAAAAACACCCCGAAAGAGTGAAAATCTGGCCTCGACATGTTCATAAAAATTGTGTATTTTGGTGTGAAGAACATTTCGTCTGAAGATTGCATTGAGAAATTCCCAATAATTTACGAGATATAGCCGTGCAAAACCAAAGCTCGAGCAAAAAAATTGATAATGGCAAAAAAAAAATTCGAACTAAACTATCAAAACCCAAATAGGCTTTTGCTAGTTTGGGTGGGCACTTCCAGAAACTGAAGTCAGAATTTAGATTACATTTGATGGGTTGCATTGTGTAATGTTATCAACTGATAGGTAACAGTGTTGATAAATAAACATAATATTAATTTAAAATATTGAAAAATTATTCAAGCTACAAACATATTTTTGTTAAATATAAATCTTTTAAAAGCTAAAGAAAAAACTAATAAATATCAAAATACAAATTCAAATTTTGAATTAATACTTTTAATATTTTTATTTGATGATTATAGACAAAGCTGATAAATATATTGTGTTTATTCGATAAATTATTTAACCTACAACTGAATTTCTATTTAAAAGTTAACCACTTTAAATGCTGTTTGAATGATGGCGCGTAAAATATGACGACATACAGTGTTGTCAAATTGTGATATTTGTCTCTCACTATGCGGTTATTCTTTTAAACAAATATCAACGCTAAATATTTATATATTTTTAACAAGTCGTTAAAAAAAAATTTTATTTCAAAATTTTTCTAGTTTTTTTTACTAAATTTTAGTTTTTTAAAAAATTCGTTCTTAAAATTAGTTTCGTGAATAACTATGCATTTTTTTATACTTCATCGGCCTATTGCATGTTAATTATGTGCACTTTAATTATGAATATCTCGCTTCACAATCGATCAATTTTTTTTTTTTTAATTAAATGAGAAACATTTAGATTCACATCATATTTCAATTTCATCAAATTCTTAAGAAAAGTGGATTTGCGAGTGAACTACCTTAACGAGACGAAAAGTGTCGACGACTTGCCAAAACGTGGCTCGGTAGGCAAAGTCGCTCCGAAAGTTGAAAAACGAATCGTGGCTTTGTTTTCACGAGATTTGAAATTGAGGCTGCGTCAAGGAGCGGCAAAATTAAGAAAATCAGGTTTGAATGTGTCCCATGAGACCATTCGACAACTTCCTCGTACTCATGATGTCAAATTCCGAAGCACGTTGAAGAAACCTATGCTGGGCGAAAATCACTTGGGCCCACGATAAGATACTAGAGTGGTCTTCACAGTCGTCGCACGCCAACCCTATTAAAAACGTTTGATCCCTTATAAAGAGAAAGCTCAGAGAACTTATCGACAGCATGCCTCAAAGGTGCCCTTTATTGATGCAGGAGGCGATTGGACAATTTATTAAGGTAATTGTGCCATTGTTAGCACACGAAAGAATACATAAGGGGACGATGAAATAACTATAGAAATGGTAAAGTATGGAGGGGCTTCGATAATACAATCTCTTCAAGCTCTACCTCATAGGAAGTAAAATACCAACACCTAAGGCAAACGCCTTGATTGTGTTTATATTTAAAAAGGGGAATAAATTTAAAAATTTAAATTGGAGAATTACAGACCCAGCAGCCTGTTATCGGTACTATACAAAATCCTCACTAGAATTATAACACATAAATTAACGAACAAAATAGACAGCTATCAACCACGTGAACAAGCGGGATTTAGATGGAGATACAGCACTTTGGACCATCTTCAAACAATTAGATTACTAGTTGAAAAAGCAAATGAATCACCTTGTAGATAGCAATGGTTGACTACGAGAAAGCATTTGATTAGGTAGAGATATGAGTAGTCCTTAATGCCTTAAGTAACAGCAGAGTCGATGAAAGGGACACAACTATTCTTGAATACATATATAAAAATGCCACATCACAAGTAATGCTTGAAGAAAAAACAAATAAAATCAAAATTAAAAAAGGAATTTGACAAAGCGACTCGATATCTCCAAAGCTGTTCACTTTGACTCTAGAGGACATGTTCAAATTGTTAAAATGGGAAAATAAAGGAATACTAATGGACGGTGAACGATGATATCACTCTGATCGCCAACATAAAAGAAAAATTACAGGAAATGCTGATGGAATTACCTAACAAGTCTCGAGAAATAGGTCTAAAAATAAACTTTATCAAAACTAAATATTTGAACAACGAAAGTGAAAATAACAGCCAGGAACTACTAACAGAAGGTGAAAGAATAGAAAAGGTACAAACAGTCATATATTTAGGACAAAAATCAAAATATCAAAAAATCGTTTAAAGGCTGACTTGAATAAAAGAGTCTCGTTAGCTTGGTCTGCGTTCGAAAGGTTACAATCTACATTCAAATTGCACATCCCAAATACAATAAAAGCCAGAGTATTCGATCAGGATGTACTGCCGGTGTTAACATATGACACTGAACCATGGGCTTTAAATAAAAGTATAATAAATAAACTCCAGGTAACCCAAAGAGCAATGGACAGGAGATTGATAAATATTAGACACCAGGCGATTCCTAACATCGGGAAACGAAGAAGATCAAAAGTGACAAATGTAATACAACGAATATGTATATTAAGGTGGAATTGGACGGGGCATATCGCAAGGCTGAATGATAACAAATGGACACGCCTTATATTTGAATGGATGCTTAGAGAACTCAAAAAATGCAGAGGTAGACCACAAGATGGACGAACGACATAAAAAGATTAGCAGGACACGATTGGATGCAAAAAGCAAACAACTTGGGGAGGCTTACATCCGACTATGGATGGAATAAGTTAATGATGATAATGATGATGATCTTACATAGATCAGTACATGAGATCTTAACTAATGTTTTGGATATGAGAAACCTATTCACAAGATGGGTGCCGCATTTGCAAACATCGGAACAAAAACGCACTAGAGAAAAACTTTCCAAACAATATTTAGCTCCTTTCAAAAAGAATGAATGATTTTGTGCGTCAATTTATAACTATGTAACAACAAACCGCACAGTGGACTAAGCCAAGTTGTTCAGCTCCAAACCTGCCAAAGTGTTTAAAGTCGTTCAAAAAAATTATGGCAACAGTTTTCTGGAATGCAAAAGGAATTTTGTTAATTGATTACCTTCGAACCGGTAAAACAAACTCAGGAGAGTATCATTGCAACGTTTTGGACCAACTGGATGAGAAAATTCGTCAGAAAAGGAACAGTTTGCAGAAGAAAAAATCATCTTTCATCATGACAATGTACCTGCTCACAGAGGCGCTTTAGCAGCGACAAAACTGGCAGATTAAAATACGAATTGTTTTCGTTATTTATAAACTTTATATATATATATATATATATATATATATATATATATATATATATATATATATATATATATATATATAAAGGGTGATTCATTTAGAGGTACTTTTTGTGATGGGGATTTAATTGCAAATTGCGCATACGTCGTGTCAACTGAAGTGGCATTCCTGTTCAGTAGTGTTTGACAATTCATAATGAAAAGACTTAGCCCGGCACAGCGTCTACAAGTTGTTCAACTTTATTACGAAAATGGGCGTTCTACGAGGAATGTGTATCGGGCGCTTAGAGCAACTTATGGTCCACATAATCGGCCTACCGAACGCACAATTCGCTCTACCATCAATAAGTTTGAGACCTAATTTTCATTATTGGATAATGCTCGACCGAATAGACCACATCCAGCACGTAGTGAAGAAAATATAGGGGCGGTAGCGGAGAGTGTACGCGAAGACCGTGAAGTGTCGATTCGTCGCCGTTCTCAACAGCTTGGCCTGTCATATTCAACAACTTGGCGTATTTTACGTAAGGTTCTTTCTTCAAAAGTATACAAAATTCAACTAGTGCAACAACTGGAGCCGACCGACCTTCCGAATCGTTTCCGTTTTAGTCGTTGGGCTCTTGACAAGCTTGCAGAAGATCCACTGTTTTCGAGAAAAACTTTGTTCACTGATGAGGCCCATTTTTGGCTTAATGGGTTCGTGAATAAACAAAATGCCCGTATTTGGGGTGATGAACAACCTGAAGAGGTTCAAGAGCTGCCATTAAATCCAGAAAAAACAACTGTTTGGTGTGGTTTATGGGCCGGTGGAATAATCGGTCCATATTTCTTCAAAACAGAGGCCGGCCGGAATGTTACTGTGAGTGGTGACCGTTATCGCGCCATGATAACAGACTATTTGATGCCAAAAATTGAAGCCCGTGGTCTCGACGAAATTTGGTTCCAACAAGATGGCGCCACTTGCCATACAGCCCGTGAAACCATGGCTTTACTGCGAGAGCAATTCGGCGAACAGATCATTTCACGCTTTGGACCAGTGAATTGGCCGGCTAGATCATGTGACATCACACCTCTTGACTTTTTCCTTTGGGGCTATGTAAAGTCCAAAGTCTACATGGATAAGCCAGCATTGAGGCATTGGAGGCCAATATTACTCGAGTCATTGGCCAAATACCACTCGAAATACTCACACGCGTCATTGAAAATTGGAACTTCAGAATGGACGTTGTTAACCGTAGTCGTGGACAACATTTGAAAGAAATTATCTTTAAGAAATAATTGTAAAGAATGGTTCTTTTATATGATAATAAAGATTATAAAATAAAATTGTTTTTATTCATTTTTTTTTTTATTTAAAAAAAAGTACCTCTAAATGAATCACCCTTTATATATATATATATATATATATATATATATATATATATATATATATATATATATATATATATGTATATATATATATATATATATATATATATATATATATATATATATATATATATATATATATATATAATTTCATTATATGTATTTTTGTCTTCATAAGTAGAGGTATTCATAATTAAAAAAAGTTTGGCTTCTTTTTGGACAAAGGGCCTATATTAAGTGAGATAACCATAGAGAGATTAAATCTTCGGACCTAAACAAAACAAAATAAGGACATAAATATAAAAGTTACGAAAATATCACATTTATTCGAAAAAACTTTATTTACCACAATAAATTAATAAAGTTGTTGCCTTCTAAGATGAACTTTGAAGATATGTTTTCTCAAGTTGTCAGTCCTCTTACAAAGATAGGTACAGAACTGACAACCGAACGTGCCTTCTTTGCCACACTCAAATTTACAATGTCGTTGTAAACTCTTTCTTAATTTGTATTTTTTCTTGCAGGTAGGACATCCATACAGCCCTTGAAAATCTGAATATACAGGATATCTAAAAAATAGATTTTTGGATTATTTTGAAGTGCTAGTTTAATAAGACAAAATACCTCGTTATAAAAACATACTTTAAATATAAAACCTAACGTAAAAGTTAAGAAGTAATTTGGAGATGAATGAATTACTCTGCTGATAAAGTCTGTAATCAAAAGTATGAAGTACTTCTTACAAATTTCTAATATTTTATAAAAGATTTAGTATAACTTTTACCGAGAAAATAGAGTAATTCGATTTATTCATTTAAGTACTTATGACAAGATACAAAATTAAAATATGTTTTTTTTTAATACGGAATCTACTACTAGCACTGTCTAATAAAACTTATCTATTTCTAAAAAGTCTAATTTGATATATTTTACCAGTAAAACTGAAAACTTAAAATCATGCTAATATAAAAGAATTTCACCCCTAGAAAATGTTATATTCACTAATTAAAATGAAGAATTAAATCACCATTTAAAATGAAAATGGTTATTAATACTACCAGTAATAATAATATGTCTTTAAATTTTCATTTAAAATTTACAACTACATATTTTCATGTATCATTTCTACTATACTCATCATTGTATCATTTCTACTCCATGTAAGGTCCTAATCTGCTTACATTTTCCATAATATTTAATTAAAATTGGCTCAGAAACAACGGAAATATCGAAAAAAATAAATGAATAAATCTTTTACATAATTATTCGGGAATGGTTATAGATCTTTTTATGGTTGAAGAAAAAGGTTTCAACGTGGAAACTTTCATGATAAAAGAGGTCCCTCTTGATTTTTAAGATGTTATTAGTAAAGGTTTAAAATTTAAAGGGGGTGGTAAGTAAAGAGTTTTTTTGTTCAGAAAGCTTCCTCTCCTAGGTCGTCGATTTTTTTAAGATAAAGTTTTATTTAAGAGAGGGGGCTATTTTGGAAAAAGCCCACTTCGTTGGTCACCATTTAATAGTAAAAGAAGATTATTCTTCCGATTGATTTTCTCTCCACGCTCCTAATGGAACGTAACGGGGCTTCATATGCTTTATGATGCTAATTATGTAGTTCACATGAACGAAGCCGCTGGCATAAACTAGTTTTTTATGAAAGAGGAATACATTTCTTATTGCCCTCAATCACCATAACAACTCATCTTTTAAATAACAGGTACGACGCTAATACTGCTGTATTTTCAATTCGTTGGAATAACGTATATATATATATATATATATATATATATATATATATATATATATATATATATATATATATATTTATATATATTTAATTCAGTACTTTAGGAACAATATTCAATATCTCCCAAAACTCAAAACTTTATTCATAAATAAACAATAACTCATTTTAATGAACTTATTGAAGAATAGTACTCTAAACATTCATAACCCTTTAATAAACTATATCCAAAATAATAAGTAACAAAAATAAAACTCATTCTAATATACTTTAATCAGTAAAAAAACAAAACTATTTCTGCACGTCTGCCATTCGTTTGGCGCTACATTTTAAAAGATGAGCAGGCAAATAATCTTTTCTTTTAAACCTCCTGCCGCAGAAATTACATTCGAAATTTCCTACGTCCACACCGCACATATGTTTCTTGTGTCGCAACAAATGGTGTCTATGTTTGTAAACTTTGCGACATTTATCGCACAGAAAGCCTCCTAAACGAGCTGAAAATTAAAACTGATTCATTTTAACTTCAATTGAGAATCATGTCGCGTAAGTTTGGTTTCAATGACGCAAAGAAAGTGATCAATTTTATAAACTTAAACAGTGTCAAAATTCATTTTATTAGTAGTTGTTTAATCCTATTTACATATTTTTTATATATCCATCATTTTACCAAAATCCGAATCCTCAACTACACACTTGTGTAAATTTAAATGTTCTTTTCGTTTAAATCTTCTTTTACAATAACTACAAGAAAAAGCACCTTCCAGTATACCACATTCATATTTCAGATGTCGGTTAAGATTATATTTGTACTTGTATCGACTACCACAACTTGGACATTTGTGAATTTTTTGAAATGCTGAAAAACAATTAAGTAAACGTAAAAGTATGACAAAATTAATTTTATATAAAATATATCCTTGTAGCTTAAATACTTTATATTGTGTACGGCATGTAGGTATACTAATGCTCTTCTGTGGTAATTCATTTCTGGGTAAGTACGAGGGACCACAGGTACTTGTGATATTGACAATACCCAACCGTCAATCTAAGAACACAATAATGATGTGTGTGATACGAGGGTGTTTTTTTAAGTCGTCTACCTAGCCATAAAATGTCTTAGTTGTTACATTTTTGTCGCTGTTCTAAGTAATTTGAAGAAATTCTATACGAGTTCGTTACTTTTTAAGGTTTATACGTTTTTTGGGTCAAAGTAATTTAACACATTGCGAAGTGATAAAATTACAGACTAAAGAGGGAAATGAGCCAAAGGATACTTCTGAACGAATGTCGTAGGTGTAGGACCATGATCTTATTTTCAAATATTTCATATGGCCGAGACTCAATTCAGGATGATCCACGATCAAAAAGACCGGCAAGATCGATGCATGAAGATCCCAGTACTTGCAAAAAAAAGCTGGATTATAAGAAACGGCAACCTGAAGATTGTGCATGGAGATTTAGAGATGAAAAAGTTTTTGCACAAACTCCAATTGGACCTTCCCGTCCCCATTGTTGAATTTTTTAGTGAATAGATAATTTGTATAATTATTAAGTTTTGTTGTTATCCTTTAGTTACAACCTACCTGTAAATATTTACTTATAAAGCCATTGAAAAATGTTTAATTCATTCTATACTCATACTTTTGATCAAGCTAATGTTTTAGCAAAACACATGTCAAGTTTAAAAATCAATAAAAGTGGAAATTTAGTGTTTCATTCTCATCTTCATACTCCTTATATCAGAACAGAAGCTATAAAGGAAAGAAATTTCCCAAGAATATTTCACCGCTTTAGAGAAAAATGAGAATTCTTCTTAGCGAATTGTCAGAGGCGAAGAGGCTGGAGTGTTTGATTGCGATCCTCCTAGGAAAAAGGAGTCGATGCAATAGATTCACGAATGCTCTCCACCTCCAAAGAAGCCGGAAACTTAGTTGTTTTCTAGAAAATTGATATTGGCAGTTTTTACTTTCCTTGCTAAAGAAAAATATGGTATTCGTAAAAAAAATCACATTCCAAGATTTTTGCTTTTCTTCACGCTTGCGTCGATCTGTCTGTTGGTCTGTTGACACGATAACTCATGAATGCAATGATAATAATAATGATAGATAACATAATAATGATAGATAACATCTAACAAGGAAATGAAGATAAGAATAAAACATTAAATTTTTTGCAAAATTTCCACTTTTATTGATTTTTTTTATACTTGACACGTGTTTCGCTAAAACATTAGCTTTATCAAAAGTATGGGTATAGAATGGAATAAACATTTTTCAATGGATTTAGGACTGCGAAGGACTTTTGCTTAGTGAATATGTGCAAAACTGATCCACATTTACGGAGGAATGATCCAAAACCTGGAGCAGGTCATTAGAGAAAAATTTTCGGATTCGGGGAGCAGCAAAATTTTGTTGTTACTGAACAACTGGAGGTTCTACATGCACAAGATCAGTGCGTTAAAAGACATTACCGAAAGCAAGTCACAAAATCCAGCCCATAGCTCTGATTTAGATTTGAAGAAAGTCCTTAGGACAGAAAATTTTCCTTGGATGATCAGTTTAAAGCCGCTATTGAGTCGTTTTTTAAGGGACATACAAAAGAATTTAGTTCCAGTGGAATGAAACAACTCGAGAAACCCTGAACTAAGAGTATTAGTGTAGTTATGTAAAAAAAAATTCTACAAGCTTTCTGTTAGTAGTAGGTAGATAACTTAGAACAAGGTTTTAATTATTTTGGTCTAAAATTTTTGACGTCTTAAGCTATTCATACTCTCCCTATTAATGAATAAATAAATAAAAGTTCGTTAACTAAACAAAAATAAACATTTAATAAAATCAAAAATAAAAACAACAAAAATTAGTGTTGAAAACGTATGATATGTCTTTTTAAGGAATCTATCCTGTTAAACGTTGTTTGACATAGTTGACAAGTATATATCTTGTTCCTGTTACTACAAATTTTCAAGTGTCTAGTTCGATTACTTCTGGTGGTAAACATTTCGGAACATTTGGGGCATTCGTATTGTAATTTTTCAGCTAAAACAATGATTTTATTAAAATTAAAAATTAAATTCATCATATCTCACTGTATTGTGTTTGATAAATTGTTACCTGATAAATTAAATACAACTGGGTGTAGTGATATAATTTTTAATTTTGTAACTATATGTCTCCACGTTGTTGCAGACATGCTATATATAAATCAAGCGCCGTAAGGGGCACACTGTTATTCATAATAGCATTTACAACAATATAGATTACGACATTAGTCACACTTTTCGGAAAACACTCTTCATACTGAATGTGGTATCACGATGATACCACATTCTGTACACTAAAACTTTTATGTGCGTTTCATCATCAAGACGATCATAGATGACAAGGTGTACGCGATTAAGGTTTAAGCTGGATCTAGTATGGAGTCTGTGTAGAGCAGAGGAAATGTGTGTCTTGAGTGAGTGTTGATGAGAAAAAAAAGTGTGGAAAATAAGAAAAAAGAAAAAAAATACAATTACAATGAAGAATAGGAGCTGCAGTACTTGGAACTCGTTACGCCGGAAAAGAAATGTCCGTAGTATAGCAGAAAATACAAGCAAAAATCAAATATAGAGACGTGCCGAAGAAGATGACTTTAATGATAAGGATCTCACGAGACTAGTTTAACTGTTCAAAAAAATTAACTATTTAGATCCCTAGTTTTAAGAATATGTATAATCTTGATTATTGCCAACAGACGCGATGAACACAGCACTAACAGAAAAGAAAATTTCAAAGAAATGATCATTTATGTTACCGGTAGTGATGTGTGGAGAAATATGGCTGGTGGCTTTGGAATTTGTATACTGTGTGATCTTGGCTGGTAAATGTCTGTAATTAATAAAATTATTTCATTTTATTACTACAAATAAAACAAATTCTGAGACGGTATGCGTGTGCTATTTTCAAAACGCAACGGTCCGACTTTAACATATCTCCAAAATCGTTAACGTCCAGTTTTAACTCGTCTCGCTAAATTCCTCACTCTTGAACATATTTCTTTATGTTTGATTAAAAAATGCGCTTAAATTACTGGATGTTTTTTAAGTCTATGTCTTTCCATGGTAAATTTTCTTATAAAATACATATTACACACAGGGCATGAGAACATTTTCTTATTAGAGCATTCAGATTTTATATGTCGTACGCAGTCTCCCTTGTACTTGTATTCTTTATTGCATTGTTCGCATCGCCAAGGACCAACTGAAAAATTTAAAAATAAAAAAATGTTAAAACTAAAGCAACCTACAAAATATGTACTTTTTTTCGTCAGTCTTTAATGCAACTCGGCGCGAATCAGTTACAGCAATTAATGTCGCCACTTTTTTCATCTCTACGCACCCACAAAACAATACAATATCTTGGTATGAACGACTTTATCATAGCAACGAATGGCACCTTTTCGTAAGTATTCATAACTAAGTAATGGCATCTACCTACAGTACGCACACGCAAAATACTCTAAAAGCAATGCGTTGCTCGACCCGATTAGACGTGTGCAACATGTCACATTACAAAGTTACGTGAATATTACATGTAATGTAAATCACAACGCAGATTATGTAACGTTCAGATTGTGAACTACGGGTACGTTCATTTTGGCCACGGATATACAGTTTTGGTCAAAATAATAGCAGTGGTTCAATAAAAATAACTAAAACTGTTGAAAGGTAACCGCAAAATTCCATTAAGGCAAAAAATATTTTATCGTTTAAAAACTTATCAACTGTGCTGAGGTTTCAACAAAAAAATATGTATATAAAAATAAATATAAACAAAGTATTTACGTTTTTTGTAGCAGGAGATGAATTTTGCTTGGTCAAAATAATAGCAATGTTCGCTTAACACTGGTGTATTTCAAACCTAAATGGTTTTTGCTCCTTATGTTCAGTTAAATTGTCAAATTTAGAATAGTTTTGTGTCAGATCCATCAACACTTTTTCTGTTTTCAATACAACTATGGGAAGGAAAAAGCACTGTGCTCAAGAAAAGCGTGAATTGATAAGAAAATTGCGTCGCGATGGAAAATCTTACATGCAGATTCAAAATATTTTGGGATGCTCAGCTAAAATGGTAGCAAACGCTTTAAGATTGCAACCTACACCTGAAACTCGCGGTCGTAAACGCAAAACTACATCCAGACAGGACACACGTATAGTTCGAGCTTCAAAAGCAAACCCATTTGCTTCGTCAACACAACTTCAGGAGATTGTGGGAGTGGATGTAGCTCCTAGGACGATACGACGACGACTTAAAGAAGCAAAGTTACCAGCAAGAAGTCCGCGTAAGGTGCCCTTGTTAAATAAAAGACACAGAAAGAGGCGATTAGAGTTCGCGAAGGAACATATTGAATGGCCTCTATTTAAATGGCGTAATATACTGTGGTCCGACGAAAGCAAAATTGTATTATTTGGAAATGTCGGCCGCAGAACATACGTTAGACGCCCTTTAGAAACCGCATATCAGCCTCAGTACACTATTAAGACAGTTAAACATGGAGGTTCAAGAATAATGGTATGGGCATGTTTCTATTACTTCGGAGTAGGATCTATATTTTGGATTAAAAACATAATGACCGCCAGTGTTTATGTTGAAATTTTACAGGACGTTATGTTGCCCTATGCAGAATATGAAATGCCACTTAAATGGGGTTTTATGCATGACAATAACCCAAAACATAGCAGTCGATTATGTAAACAATTTTTAGAAAAGAAAAAAATTAATGTCTTAAATTGGCCAGCTCAAAGCCCAGATCTGAACCCGATAGAAAATCTGTGGAGCGATATTAAAGATAGCGTAGCACGTGAAAAACCTAAGAATCAAGACGAGCTCTGGGCTGTAATCAGAGATTCTTGGAAAAGCATTCCTGTTTTTAGATGTCAAGATTTGGTTAACTCTATGCCGCGACGTTGTGAAGCTGTCATAGCCAATAAAGGGTTTACAATTAAGAATTAGGTGTGTCTGATGCTCATAAAAGAAAAATATTGTTAATTAGTTGTACAGTTTTTTTAACAGTAATTTTAGTAAAACACTGCTATTATTTTGTCCACCATAATTTTTAGAAATTTGTCGTTTTTCTTTGATTTTTAAGAATTTAATTAATTAGCCTTATATTACTTTGATGCATCTTAGATGGGCTTCAAAGTTACCATATTTACGTTTTAGTTGTTCTACTAAAAAAACTTAATAAATATGTTTTGATAAAAATTTAGTAAGCACTGCTATTATTTAGACCACAACTGTAACTATTCCATATACAATTTGCTAATTGGAGAAACATAGCTAAAATAGAAACGAGCTGACATTCCAAAACAAAAGATGCAGTTTTGATCAAAATACCGGAGTACGTAATTCACAATCAGAACATATGCTTATATAATTTTAACGTAGCTTAACCTTCAGACTACGAAGTACATATACGTTTATTTTGAACACGCTAGTACCTATAAAGTAATGTTGCCAAATACTTTTTACCAGGAGAAATAATAACTACTAGAGTACTTTCACCTATTGAAATAAGGTATCTTAAGGCTGTAAAAACCACAGCTTTATAAATCAAATAGAAAAGCCCAGATTTCCAATATAAAAATATATTTAATTAATTATTAATAAATAACATATACTTAGCAAGAGTAACAAACTATGACAGGTTTACCGTAATTAACGCAACGGCGAACATAATTGTTTAACTAATAAGATAGAGGTGAAACAACGTACTGTCAATGAGGTAATTGAAACAGAAGGGTGTGAGGTGTCCGAGATGTTGTGCAGAGATGAACGGATGGCTCGACCGTCGCTATACTTAGGCTTAAAATCACTATCAGAAAAAAAGAGGTACCAAACCAAAACTTAAAAAGCATTAAGGTTGTCCATTACAATGATCGTCAAATTAGGTTGGTCGTTTATACCCCATCCGCCTTACAGTCCAGATTCAGCACTCTAGGACTTTCACCTATTGGACCCGATGAAAAGCAGTGTCTGATAGCAATAATTTGAGAAAGCAGAGGATGTGAAAGCAACAGTGAAGAAGCTGACACAAGAGGATCTACCAGAAATATTACAACGAGGTTCTGAAACAAGGGTGGAAAGATGCCGCAAGTGACGGCCGCTGTCGCGTTATTTTCGGACCAACCGTCATATTTCTATACATATTCGAACCATTATTTCAAACATTTAAAATCAATAGACAAGAGAAAAAAAATGTTTTTTAAAAATAATGCAGTTCCTAAAATAATAATATAATTCAAAATATGTATAGATTCTTGAATTTAATAGAGAGTATAAAAATACTATATTTTTGCCAAAATAATTATAGATTATTAAGTAAAGAAGTTACCTTAAGAAAATAACAGAAGTTACTCTCAAAACCACTATGTTAAATTTTGAAGACACTTTTTATACCTTTTTATATACTGTCCAGAATGATCTTAATAATTTTACAAGACTTCTGATGTTGTTACTAAATAGTCTATAATTATTTCAAATTAATTTTTTTGTCCTAACTTATATTTTCTAACCTTAATGTTCCCGATACCTTTTTCCTTAATTACTACATAATCTAAATTCATTATCATATTTATACTGGACGGATATGTCATTTTAAAAACCTAACAGTACATTAAACCGAAATTATGACATATCATAATTTTTTTCATAACAAATTAGTTACCTGTAAAGATATTTACTCGATATTAATCATAAAAATAAAGCTCTAATAGTGAAAAAAATTATACAATGCCATAAACGATTAAGCTAAATTAAAAAAAAAATTAAAACCCTACGAATAACAATAATATTTGAATATAAAAAAAATTTCAATACAAAAATTTAGAATGTATACTATGAGATTCTATTAAAACTTAATAGGCTAGCCAACTAAAGCTATATTTAAGGAATGTTTAAACTTCACTAAAACATAGAAATACTGAAAATGTCAAAAAATTACTCATGCTTAGAGGGAATATTCATAACAGGTCTGATACTGTCCCATATATACCATATAAATAAAATAACAGAAATAATGGTACCTTACAGTGCCATATTCTGTATACGAGTTGTAGTTTTAAAACTTATTATAAATCACTCATATTAGTAAGTTTTCTGTTAGTCAAACAGAAATAAAGGAAATATCACATAAAGAGTATGCAACATTTATGGAATGCAGAAAATACAATTGCATTGAGATATATATGGGGTTATTTCGAAATTATACAAAAATATAACAAGCTTACATAGTTAACTGAGTATGATATACATGCAGGGATTGTATTATTAATTTCGAATGTGCTTGAGTACGATTATGCACTAAAGGCATGGGTAATCTTTTCTCATTTTGGACACATTAAGTAGTAACAATACAATATATAAATAAGTGCTCAGTTTCGAAAACTACTATAAATATTAGAGTGTAATATAATGAATACGTAAACATAAATTTATTGATTATTGTTCTCACATTATCATAATTTTGTGAAACGTCAAGCCTCTCTAAATATAACTGGCGTTGTTTGGTTAAGCGATTTTATTTTTATCAAAAATACTTATGGTCGTTAAATAGCAGTTTTTTATATTTTCTGGTTAATTTCACCGATGTGGGAATAGCAATCGCTACTTTTAAATTTTACTTGGACCCCAGTCATTACTACACTGGCCCAAGAGTATCAATAATTGAAATACTTAAAATTACAAAATTAAAATAAAAATGTTACCAATTCCTTTAAAAATGTTTCGATTTCTCCAACTATTTTTTTGACATACACTTTAAATTAATTTACAATCTGAATTAAACCACAATTTATTAAAAATAAAAAATTTTAATTTAATAAACATGCCAGCTTTAACCAATTTGATTTGATGTTATCCAAAGGCACAGCCGAACAATTCACCGTGAAAATTTATCAGTAAAAATTTAGTCATTTAAATAATGAATCGTGAATATTCATAGAGATTCGTATAAATATGTCGTCTGAAAAATTACAAAAATAACATCTAAATGTATTTTATGTTTATTAATTTAACTTTAAGTCATTGCGGGATGAAAAAAGTTCAATAAATAAACTTCCACTACAAAAGTATAGGCTGGAGCTTAGCATCAGCGTGTTTCTTCGAATTCAAATGGAACTTCAGATAGTCAAATCTCTTGCACTTGAAATCGCACAACGGACAACAAAAGTTGGCAGCCTTACCACATTCGTACTTCAGATGGCGACGAATGTTCCCTTTAAATTTGTATTGTTTGTAACAACGTACGCAACTGTAGACTCCATTGTGACAAACATAGTCTTCCATAGCATCTACGGCTAAAACACAAGCACGGGGATACAGGAAAATGTTTTTTTGGTTTAAATCGTGACCCATCACCTAACCTGTGCCTTGTTTAGTAGTTACTGTAATTTTTTTTTTGTTAGTGACTAGACAAAAAGGTAGAAGAAAGATAAGTTTTTTTGGAGAGAATAATTTTGTGTTGTTTCTCACTACATTTTTTTGGGTTATACCAGATATTTTAGTTAATTATATATATATATATATATATATATATATATATATATATATATATATATATATATTAATACTCACCCAACACCAAGCAAAGAGAACTAACTACGTATGAAAGTATTTGTAAGCAGTAAACTAAAAACAACAATATTAAAAAAAAAATGAAATAATGTATTTAAACAGAATAATTAACTGCTTAAGATCTACTTAAACGCCTCATCTTGGAGTCAGTCTTACATCTAAGGGATCATTTTGCTATTCGTGTTATTAATTATAGTTTCAATGAAATGAAAACTGACCCCAACAACCTGCAGACCGACACTCTTTAAAAACAAAGCGTTAAATCATTTTTATAACAAACATTTTAACTCAATGAAGACTATTTAATAATAATAATAATAGTAATAATATAAAAATCACACGTCACAAGCACCCTGGACTCTATAATACAAAAGCCATAAGCAAAGCAAGATGCTAGCTTGATTCTGCCTAGTAAGTGTATCGAAATAATATTAAATAAATAAGAAATACTGAGCAGTAATCGATTCATAAAAACATAAAATTCACAAGCAACAAAATCCAAAACAGGACCAGATGCGTCTTCACTTTAGAATAGTCATACATATGTAGTATTTTATCCCTATGTTTTTCCTAACTTTGTTTTGAACTCAATGTTGCTTAAATTTATAAAATTCAGAGAAAACTAGTTTTCTCACTATCTATTCTAATCTTGAGGATCGTCAGCCCTCTACTTGACAAATAGAAATGTCCAAATACTCAATAGTATAGTTCTCAAATACTGTATTATGCATCTATAAAACAAAACGCAGGAGTCCTAGATGACCCCAGTCTTTTCCAGTTACCGCCTGTCAAAGGTTACAAATACTGTATTAGGTACCTATAGAATAACACGTCATTCTGGATGACTCCAGTCTTTTCCAGTTACCGCTTGTCAAAGGTTTCTTCCTTGCTACACATTGGGTATCATCCTGGCATTTTGAAGTACTTACTTATAATAGATCTAAAAACAAAAGACACAATTTTTAAAAAACGAGAAGTAAAAGTTAACACTAATTCTCGTTATTCCAAAAGAGATTTAACTGAGTTTGGTAAATTCTTCATATTTGAATAGTTTGCTTTTTCTAGATGGGGTCTCCTGCAAAAACGTGGGAGTTCTAAAGCGATTAGAAAAGAAAATAAAGTAAAAAAATGCGGCAAACCGATAAACCTCAAAAGATAGGTAGCTCATTCAAAGAAGACTATAATTTTAGAAGATTTTTTCATTGGCCATAAGAAACAAGAATAGACTAACAGAGAGCACCGACTATTTGGAAAATGTACACATAGACAAAAAACCAACCAATGAGATATATTTTAAGTATATTTATTTCCAGGGTAGCTCTTAACTAGACATTTCTCAATCTAAAACTATCATGTATTATTTCTTTGTCACATAGCTCCTTAAAATTCTACTGGGAATGCCAAACTTTGTTGTGGCTTCTGGTTGTGATAGACCTCGTTTTAAAGCAATTAAAGCGGCTTTAAGGGATTTCTCGCAACACGTTGATTTTCTACCTTTCTAAATATTAAACTGAGAATTGTAAAAAAATCTCTGTAACTGCTGTAGCTTAAATTATACCTCACTGAGATATATTATTCAAAATAATGTTACTTACCATAATGTGATAAACATAAATATTTAAAACGACGCAAGAAGGTGGTAGATAGATGCACCTTGTACAAAAAATGAATATCTTACAGATATATACGAGTTGCAGATGGAGAACGTATTCCAAAAAAATCTGCAAATTTGCCAAATTTACTGAGTCACTAGTTCTTCTAATCAGTTGTTGAATTTACCTCTTCAACTTGTGATATATGCCAGCAAATGCAGAGGAGTTATTTTACTCATATTCGAAAAGAAAAATTCAATTTCTTGCAGTACCTGTTATTTGTAGTTAGGTCAAGTTATTTATTTCATGTGCAGTTAAAACACCTTTAAAATCTAAAGTCAAACCTCAGTTACGAGGGTAGATTGATAAGTCTGGTACATTTCTGCGAAATGGCGGGAAATTTTGTTAAATGGCGTTTGGTAGAAATGGATAAAGCCAAGGATCGTGCAGTGAAAAATATTTTTATTTAAAAAAAAAATGGAGTACGGCCCAGATAGGAAATGAACCTAAGGAAGTTGATGGAGACTGTGCATCAGCACTCAAGGCGATTTCATCCTCATCATCGTCATCATCATCATCAATAGCTTATTCCATCCATAATCAAATGTAAGCCTCCCCAAGTTGTCTCCAATGAGCTTTGTTGTTTTTGCATCCAATCGTGCCCCACTAATTTTTTGGGTCGCCCGTCTATCTTATATGTGGTCTACCTCTGCATCTTTTGTGTTCTCTAGGCCTCCATTCAATTATATGGCGTATCCATCTGTTACCATTCATCTTTGCAAGGAAGATGATTTATTACTAAATAAATGAATTTAAACATTCAGGACGTCCGATTGAGGTATTTTCTAAAGAAATAAACGATAAAATTTATGGTATCGCGATGGAAGATCAACGCATTAAACTTCGTGAAATTGCTGAGACAATATGCATCTTAAATGAACGAGTACATAATAGTCTACATTAACTTCTAAAAAAGAACGAGCCGAGGGTGCGAGAAGTGCCGCATTTGGTAACTCCAGACCAAAAACGTACGAACAAGGACATTTCAAAATCGTGTTTGGAAAAGTAGCAGAGTAATCTGAAAGATTTCTGCCATCATTTTGTGAATTTAGACGAAACGTGGATCCACCATTACGCTCCGGAGACATAAGGGCAATCCAAACAAGCGAAAACAGTTTTATCGGCAGGGAAAGTGATGGCCACTGTTTGATTATTTGGAAAGGGTTAAACAGTGACTAGCTCTTATTACGCAATGTTATTGGACCTTTTTGCATAGAGAATTGAACCAGAAGCGACGATTAGCGCGGAAAAAATGCTCCTTTACCAGAACAATGCGCCTTCTTACGCGTCGACCGTTGCAGAGGTAAAATGCACGAATTGGGCTGCGAAATAGTTCCTCACTAACCCTATTCCTTAGATTTGGCTTCACGTGATTTTTTTGGTTTCCTAACCTCAAAAATTGGCCTCAACGAAACAAATTTTGGTCGAATAAAGAGGTTATCTGTACTGTAAACTAGTATTATGCACAGTTCGAAACATTTTTTTTAAGGGCAAAAAAATTGGAATCTCGCTCGAAATTATATTGAGAAATAAATTTGTGTTTCTGCAAAAAATGTTATTTACCTTGTTTTTTACTTTTCAATCCACCCTCGTATACCTATCATGTTTAAACAAGGCCAAACACTATTCGGAAATTTTCATTCGTATGCGTTCTGGATCGACTGTTAACAAATACAGCACCCATCGAGAGGGTATGAGAAAGCTTACCCAAAATATCGTGTAAAAGTGACGGTCTATTGAGATGTTTACAATGTCGGCGAGCTAGCGTATTTTCAGTCGGCGATCATTTACTACGCTATTATGAATATTTCTCACAATCTCGCCAATCGTAGAGGTTTTCGGGCGTCCTCAGCTTTTATCAATTTAAATGGTTGTACATCCACGTCTAACTTCAACAGCCCACTTTTTAATAGTCGAAAACGAAGGTGAAGAATCATTTGATGTGACATTTTACTCGGTTTGAATGTCCGTAGAAGTTAAACTATTTCAAACACAATACTTTACCTAAACTTTACTCATTTTTTAGATACACTAAGTCGTTAGGCTAGTTGCTAAGTCAAGTTTTTTATGCATGTACTATATCAAATAATTGTTAGTTTTGCAGAAAAAAGGAAGAAAATCATGAAAACACATTTTGGAGAAAAATTATTTCATATATTTTTTACAACAAATAATCATTAATATTAAAAGTTTCTTTTTCTCTATGCTGAAATTTTTCATGCTTCAACCAGGCATGTTTATGATGAAACTTACGTTTACAAAACTGACACTGAAACATCTGAATTTTACCACATTCAAATTTCTTGTGTTTATACAGGGACTGTTGATGTCTGTAACTTTTCCCGCAGGAACAAGAATAAGTGGTTTGCGGTGCTAAAAATATAAAATTACGAATTGCTAATATATAATTGATTTACTACAAACAACAAATCGCTTCATACGACTTTAACAAATGTACTACAAACGAGCAAACCAAGACTATAATATAGACACAATAGTCAACAATGTCAATCATTCTGAGAGCCATCATGTACAACTAGACGGCTACTGATATCAAATATTTATTACCCTCTTTTCCTAACTCAGAGTAAGATTAACTCCCAAAAGTTCAAGAATATAATGTTCCTGCCTAGAAAGTGATCTGCGTCGGGTTCTTTCTTTCTCTTGTACACCCACCTTGAAGTGGGTGCTTGATATCATACAGCGCATCAATTTTTGCTTCTACATTATTTGGTAAATCATCTAAACAGGTCTTTAAATAGCCTGTTGCACCTATCCTGGCACCAACGATTGGTATCAATTCCAACCGTGTGTTTTCAAGTCTATAAATTGAGAGGGTTAATAGAAGAAACATAACCTTCAATTAGAGGTATTACATTGGAAAAAAAAGTGGTGAAATCAGAAGTGCTTTCCTTTTTATTTTTTGCAAAATGGCGAGACAGAGTTAGCACACTTATTCTTTACCTGTTAAGTGACAGAACTAATTTGCCGCTGCTTGCTGGACGTAGATCTGTTTCACCGCCTCCCCACCATAGTGCAGAGAATCAATATCCATTTCCTTTACGTGTCACCTATCGGCACTGTCGGTAAACAAGACGAAGCTTGCAGCCACCGTTTCACGGTTCCATCCATTAGTGAATTTCACAATATACATTAACAAATACGTACGCCATCAGGACTCCAAGACTGCACTGCCAATGCCAATATGCGTACCACCGAAGAAATGAACATTGTTTCTCGATTATGATGGGAATGTGTTGCTGCAGATCTCCGACTAATAGGCAGCAGCACATTTGTGATGCAGTTTAGTTGGGACAAAATATTTTAAAGAATATGGAAATCCCAAATGATGTTATTGAAAGAAATTACTATCGTTAATGAAATATCGAAACTTGCATACAAATATAAAGACGGCTCAGATACAACAACAAGAGAATAAATAAAATTTCTTATAGACTAAGAAGGCGATCCGAAATTTTGACCTGTCGACTAACCGTCTGTTTAGTTGTTCATTCTACCGAAGAAAAGCCTTTAACGTTGATTTTGTGGCTTCCATGCCCTGGAATGCCCGGATAACGCCCAAAATGCTACATCCAAAAATGGACTGTCGTTTAACCACTTGAATCAAGTACCATAACATTGGTGAAGCAACCAAAGGCGAATCGAAAGATCCGCACTTCTGGAGTTCCCAAAGAGTTCTTTGTATTTGCCGGACCATCCCAAGACGTGTTTCGCCGTATTACGGCTCATCAGTTGGGCTAGGTTCAGCAAATACAAAGAACACAATTTCAGTCCTTATCAAGGTACTAACAGAAAACAATGACGAAATAGATGCACTCTGTCGGTGACATTCAAAATCTAAACACTAAAAAAGTCGAGCGCCCCAAAGGGTAGACACCACCGGACCTAGTTTTAGATCCCAAGAAACGTCGATCCAAAAATGGACTGTCATTTAACCATATAAAATCAATAAATTTAGTTTGTTCTTGATTAAATATGAGGGACCCTGCAAAAGACAGACGCCGCCAATACCGGAGTACCAAGCTGGACCCGCTTTTTCTAGCCAAAAACGGTCGTTTTGCGAGTTCAAAACTCGGTTCTGGTACTTGATTCAAGTGGTTAAACGACAGTCCATTTTTGGATGTATCATTTGGGCATTCCAGGGCACGGGGGCCGCAAAATCAACTTTAAAGGCCTTTATTCGACTGGCCCGATAGAATGAAAAACTAGGCAGACGGTTAGTCGACAGGTCGAACTTTCGGATCGCCCTCTTGGTCTATTATGGTTTATATCATTTTTTTTTTTTTTCACTGATTTTGTATGTTTGTATGTTTATCTCAAGGCTCCGCATGTTCACATTTAAACGAGAACTACATTAAAAGCGGACTTCAACTAAGGCCACTATACCGACGAGTAACGATTTTGATGAATATAAATGTTGTAAGACTGATGGTTCACCAGCTTTTGCAATATTATTAAAACTCTAATCTAATAAAGCAAAATTATCGTGCACAGTTGTACCTAATAGAGATGAAAATAAATTATACTTTTAAAAGATAGCTTAATATTTTTTTTTTTAATTTATACTTTAATAAGTTATATATAATCACATATAACCTGCTATTAAAATTCACAAATATAAGTGACAACACCGTTACGCATCAAAAGCACATTCTACTAACAGATCATGTTTTTCGCGGCGTCGCACGGAAACGAATACGAGGTAATTTTTGCCATAAGACAGGGTGAGCATTCTATCCACTATTTTCTACTTGTCCTTACTACCCGCAATGAATTTTCTAATGAATCACTGATTTGGTGAGAAGCGATATTATGAATGATATACTTTGTTTATTCTTTTTTAGTGTCTAAAGTTTACCTGGATCTACTTATAAACAATTAGGGCAACATTACGATGTTGATTCTGTTCATGTCTAGCCCACGGCTGCTTATGACTGAATTTCTTGTCACAAAATTTACACTGGAACATTTTGGTTTTACCGCATTCGTATTTTTTATGTTTATAGAGCGAAGTTTGATGTTTGTAGTTTTTACCACATGAGCATTTAAAACCATATTGTTTAGCTAAAATAAAAAAATATATTTTAGTTTATTATTAGTTTCGTATAATCAACTAGTCGTTTACTTTTGTTAATTTTATATTAGAAATCATTCAACTTACTTCTTAAATTTACCACCTCCAAACCCCGTCACTGAATTCCATACTGTGGCATTAAGATAGGATGTAAGTGGCTTGTACAGTAAAATTCTGTCCCGAGAAATCGATTTGAATTACCTGATATTATTATTAGATTATAATGAATATTAGTAGTGTGGATTTGGATGATGGTGAAGACATGGACAGAACCCCTAACCCACGAAGAAGTGCTTCAAAGGGCTAGGGTAGAGAGGCAACTACTTAAGAACCCATACTAGTGTGATAATTTCAAAAAATGGTTTTTTTTACATATTTCGATGATTCTATATGTATAGAATAAGAGGTCGAAGCATCAAAGTCAGCTTATGATTACTTTTGAAAATACACCTGTCGCCAGGCACAGCTGCTCGGGGGGTAACAAACTCGTTTTAAGAAGCGTAACGCGAACCGGAGCAGGTATTAAAATTCCAATGCACTGACGTCATCGCGTAAGTGAAAGTTAAACATCTAATACTTCAGAGAACTCAAAATAGTCACAAAGGTAGGTACGTGGTAAGAGATCATTATTTATGTGTTACACGTTAGTCATTCTTTAAACGCGTTATTCTCAAAACTGCATTTTTTAAATTTGCTGTCGCTGTAACTCGAAAACAATTTATTATATCGACTTAATTCTATTTTTGCATATTAAGGACATGTTTTGTCATACCATAAACCATGGATTTTTTGATTGGACCAAAAATGTCAATTTGGCATGCAAACAACGGACACTTTTTTGGCGAAAATTTTATACTTTTTTTTCTAAACGCCGCTATTATGATTTTCAATATTTTTTAAAATCTGTGGTTGATTGTACAGAAAATTATATCTATTTTAATGATCACTTTGTTTTTTTTTGATTCCAGGCAATGTGGAGGCGCCAATCGCGGCAGCAGTGGAGCTACTTTTTTTTTTCACCTGTCCCCTTACTGGGGTATAACTCCCGTAAATTTCAATATTTTGGTCAGAAAAAAATTGTGTGTATTTGTAAATAAATAGAAAATATACCCAACATTTTAAAACATTTAATGCAGTAGTTGTCTTTAAAAAAATTCTAGAAAACTATCCTTATGGTATAGCCCCTTAATATCGTAAAACAAAGAAAGATATCTTATTTAGGACATATACTGAGAGGTGACCGCTATTCAATTCCATAACTTCTTCTTCAGGAAAAAATGGAGGGGTGTCAAAAACCCGGTAGAAAGCAGCACTCTTGACTCCGGAATATCAGGGATTGGTGCGGAGTTCCGTACGCTGCGTCCATTTTTCGAGTAGCAGGGAATAACAACCTCAATATAAAGAGAAGAAATGATACAGAGATCCCAACGTATGTGAATACATAGGACAGGAAGAAGAAGAAGAAGGAGATATGGATGATGGTGGCCGGTGGCTCCGTGGCGTAGTACTTGCTTGCGGTGCAGAAGGTCTCGCGTTCCAATCCCGGCAGGTCGGTATACTATTTATTAATATATTTTAGCATATTTGGCCTGGCCACGTATATAGATAGTAGTTGTTTGCAGAAATGCGATAACGTTTGTGGCAGCACTACCGCGTTGTCTAAAGATGCTGTGAAAAATACAAAAATGTATGTTTCGGCACTTGAACAACGTTGACGGGTATTAGGACATCTTCGCCGATATCCTTAGGATATGGAAAAGGGTAAAATACCTGCTCAGGCCAGGAGGTGAACAATAAAAAAAAATTTAGTACACATATGTTCTGAATCACGGCGTTCAGAATGTATAAATAAAAATTTTGCATTCCCTTCATTTTCATTCTGTTATTACATATGTTATAGGAAATTGATTTTTAGCGTAAAAACGATACAGTGTAAGAGGTAGTGAGAGTTTCTTGAGCATAATTAAAAACGTAACTAGATCCTTTAGAATCCTACTATGACTTCTTTTTATATTTTACTACATGTTCTATTATGTATGTTACAACAATAGAAGCCCAACTTTAGTCGGCCACAAATTATGATTAATCTCCTGCATAACCTTAGATGCATACTAGAACATGGCGGTCGTTTCTGCAATATATAACGGTCAAGTAGTATGTTAAAATAAATATAAATTTTAAGAAATTTAAACAGACTTCAACGAAATGATATAAAGTACGTAATACATTCTTTTAATCTTAAAAAATTATTACCTACCTGCTTATAAAAAAAAAACATAATTAGCAAAAGATAACTTCGATGTTATTACTCTAAATGGAAAACACAAGAAATGTGAACAATATACTAATACTTAATAGACACAATATAATAAAAATATGATTTTTTTCTAATCGATCTAAAATTTCGAAGACTACCATAAAATGCAATTCTAAACACTTCCCGAATAAATGTTTTCGATATTTTAACAAACCGAGTGACTTTTGGATTTTAAACACACATATATATATATATATATATATATATATATATATATATATATATATATATATATATATATATATATATAGGGTGCCCGATATGTATGGAATAATGATTCCACAGCATTTATTAATCAGTGTATTAAAAAAATGGTTAAATAAAAGTTATAGGGTGTTATACGGCGCATATGCCGACGTTGACAATAAAATGTTTTGAACTGTCAGTTCGAAAAAATCACACTATCTTGATTTTTTTTAATGCAGAGCCCTATATATTATTTTATTTTTGAGTCCTAATAAAAATGCTACATATGATTTGTCTAACATACCATATGTCTAAATTGAACTGTTTTGGAATTATTATCATTTGAAATTAAAAAAAAAACTATTAATAAATACTCTAGGTTTATTTTTGAGGTAACAATTGCTCAAAATGTGTACCGTTAGCACCGAGGCAATGACCCAATCTGTCATAGACAGCCTGGACAGAGTCTTGCAGTGAATCCGGGGTGACTTGTACTACTTCATATTAAATTCTTTGTTGTAAATCTTTCACAGTTTCAGGTCGACTTCGCTGAACTTTGGTTTTCAAATGACCCCATAAAAAATCGAGTGGCATAAGGTCGGGACTCCTTGCAGGCCATTCTACAGCACCTCTTCTGCCTATCAATCGATTAGGAAAAATCGCATCCAAATATCTACGAACATTGATCTCATAGTAAGGAGATGCTCCGTCCTGTTGATACCACAAATTATTTTCATCGGGAAAAAGACCTGCACAAGTTGAAATAACTTGCTATTGGAGTAACTGTAAATACCACTGTCCTGTAAAATTTCCATCGATAAAAAAGGGACCAATGATATGACGTCCACAAATCCCTGCCCACACGTCCATCTTTTGCGATCTCTGAGAATGACTGTCGATTATCCAGTGGGGATTCTCAGTAGACCAGTACCGACAGTTATGCCTGTTAACTCTTCCGTCAAGACAAAATTAGGTTAGGATCATTATTGATTCGTTCTAACATGACCTCGCAAAATTCAACGCGTCTATCGTAGTCATCTTCAGAAAATTCTTACAATAGAATGGGTTTGTATAGATGCAATTTTTCTCCACTCAGTATACGACTGAGAAGAGATTTTTTTTATGGGGTCATTTGAAAACCAAAGTTTACCGAAGTCTACCTGAAACTGCAGAAGATTTACAACAAAGAATGCGATATGAAGTAGCACAGATCACCCCGGATTCTCTGCAGAAGTCTGTTCAGGCTGTTTATGACAGATTCAGTCATTGCCTCGCTGTTGTTGAGCAATTGTTACCTTAAAAATAATCCTAGAGTATTTATTAATAGGTTTTTGTCTTTTTGTCAGCGCCAGCATGTGCACCGTATATATATATATATATATATATATATATATATATATATATATATATATATATATATATATATATATATATATATTACCGAATTGAGAAACCTCCTTTTTGAAGTTGGTCAAAAATGAACAATTAACAAAGAATTAGCAAGTCACATTTTTATTTTAACCAGAAATTTGTCAACGCCAGCATGTGCACCGTATATATATATATATATATATATATATATATATATATATATATATATATATATATATATATATATTACTGAATTGAGAAACCTCCTTTTTGAAGTTGGTCAAAAATGAACAATTAACAAAGAATTAGCAAGTCACATTTTTATTTTGACCAGAAATTTGCTAGTTCGGGTTAGTAAAACACTTTCGCATGCACTTACAATAGTCTTCCACAACGTTTTTCGTAAATTATGGCAATTAAAAATCTGGTAAAAACAGACTTTTAAAAAATTAAAATAGAAAACATGAAAAAGCAATTTGAGAAGTAAAATTATTTATTTACAAATTTATTTATTTACTTTATCTAGAAGGCTACTTCAAATCTTAAAAACATAAAAAAAGATTAAAAAAGTCTTAGTAACTAAAACTTCTTACAAAAACTCCCCAATTTCCTCAAAGTATCCTCCAACGAACCACCAGAACTATTCGAAGGCACATTAGAACTCTGATGAGGATCGCCAAAAATATTCGAAAGTTGGCTTGGAAAAGGACTCCGTATATTAAGCTGAGGCGAAGGAAATGAACATTGACTAAGCATCTGAGGTGAGAGCATAGTGCTAAAAAATTTTCGCTCTTCAGTTATTAAGGGACTTCGAATACTGATCTGGGAAGAAGATAGACCAGCACTTGAATGATTTCCAATATTTTTTGAATCTGGAGTAGTTGGGGGACTTCGGGAAATATATTGAGATGAACTAAAATGGTTTATATTGCTCATCTGGGGCGACAAATTAGTCTTATTTAAATAATCACTAAAACTCTTTGAAACTGGAATTATTGCGGGATTTCGATTGTTCATTTCAGATACTGATGTATTAGTACCCAGATGACTACCACATTTCTTAGAAGTTTGACTTGTTGAGGAGCTGGGAAGTTTAGCTGAAGGAAGAGAACTTTTACTAGACGGTAGGCTCGAGTTACCCGACTGTTCTCCAAAAATATCAGAAATTTGACTTTCTAAGCTTGGCTGACTGGTAGAAATATTTATATTAGTCATATAGTTGTTTGCCTGGCAAGCGTTCTTACTGATATGATTGTTCAGTGCTTGCTTGTAGTAAAATCCTCTGTTACAATGGGAACAAATAAATGATTTAGATTTGCCGCATTCATACTTTCTATGGTTGTGTAGTGAGGTTTTTAATTTGTAGGATTTCTTGCAGTCTGGGCATTTGAACGATTTCTGATACTCTAAAAAAATACAGAATATTAAAAATGACATTTAACTATATTAAATATAAAAATTAGGCAAATCAGAAATAGTTTCCCAATATTTAAGCAACCTTTTGGTCTAGAAAATTCAAATTCAGTGTGATTCTAAAAGAAGTTACAACATTAACAATAACTCATATAAACTGAATTTCGCTGAGATCTTCGGATCTGTATAATGAACGGATCTCGGATTAGATCTTCTTGTGGTGAATAGAAGAGTTTGATAATGGGAACTATGGAGGATGTTTTACTAAACCACCTTAGCTATGTCAATAAACAGAATTGCCGCTATATTCTCCCAAAATGACGGGTTGCCCCAAAATGTTCGCGCGATATCCAATAACGAATTTTTATCATTTTTCAGTTTGTTTTTTTCTTACTATATATATATATATATATATATATATATATATATATATATATATATATATATATATAGTATACAGTTCATAGTCCAGTCAAATCAACACTGACGTTGGTCAGTGTTGATTTGTTTGTTTTTTTCTTACTAACATATATATATATATATATATATATATATATATATATATATATATATATATATATATATATATATATATATATATATATATATATATATAGTATACAGTTCATAGAGATTTACAGATGAAGAAATGTTGTAAGTCCAGTCAAATCAACACTGACGTTGGTCAATGTTGATTTGACAGGAAATTCGTAAACGTTTCGCCAAAATCTCATTTAGCATTATCGATGCTTACTACGCAATGGTTGACTGTAAAATGAGAGGTCGTGAATTGTGCGTGCTACTTATCAGCTGTCCGAACCGGAGGTTGTAGGGCGCTGATTGGTTGGCGCTGCTCCCTCTGGGCTGACATGGAAAGTCTCGGCGTTGTTCAGTAGGCAACTGGTGTTGGTTTATGGTGTTATTACTCATTTCCATGTACCTGGGTGGTTACGGGCATGATATATTTTTTTTAAGGTGCCATTTTTCTCAAATTATATGGGTTTTCGGATGATTCTTGTACTGTAGTGTTATACAGTGGGTTTTTATCAACTGGCGTCGAAAGAGGGCCGATCCGATTTGTCTGTTATAAATGCTAAGTTTGTATTCTTTGAGACTTCCAGATATATTTTTGTTGGTTTATTCTATGTAGGTCTCATTACGATCGCCAGATAGAAAGCTGTATACGCCTTGGTTGTCTAGCTTTTTTTTGTCTTTCGGATTTCTAAACGGTGATCCTATTGTTCTCTGTAGTTTGTAGGCGTTGGATATATTGGGTTCTCGAAGAAGTAGTCCGATACGGCTGGTTATTTCCTTGCGACAGAGACGTGTGATTCTAGGTTTGTTTTCAGGTGCTTCCTGAGATTTTATTTGTGGACTATTTTGTTGTATTGTTTATCTGATTGGATACAGCAAATAGCCAACGTACAACACTATAAAACAAAAATCATCCAAGTTGACACCGAAATTAAGAAAAAATGTAAACAAAAATGATGATGCTCCCAATCTCCCAGCTGATTAGAAATATTTAATAACATAAGTCACCAATGCGGCAGCCACAACGCCCAACCCTAATATATATATATATATATATATATATATATATATATATATATATATATATATATATATATATATATATATATATATATATATATATATATATATATATATATATATATATATATATATATATATATATATATATATATATATATATATATATATATATATATATATATATATATATATATATATATATAAACTCCTGGACAAAATTAACGCAACAAACTGAAAATTAATTTACCTTTTTCTTATGTCAGTTTTAAAGTTTATCGAGTATTTGAATAGTAGGCTATGCATATTTTGTTTCGTTGTTCATGACAGAAATCAAAACAATTCGTTTAGATTTACAGTTTTAAAGAATTTTTTAGAAGATAAACAATTTTCTGTAATAATGCGATAGATTTTCTTTAAAAGTAAGCTTATAAATTGTTCCCTTTTTCAAAGTAATAGGTTTTTGTGGTAGACTGTTCTATTTTTGACCCCGAAGAATTAGAAAAATGAATCGAACAAGGAATTTAACTGAACACTAGGTAATGCGAGCCTCAGTTTTATTGGACGAGGGATATTGTCAGAGTTATGTTGTCAATTTGTTAGGCAAATATCGTTCCACAATAAGTCGTATGGTAAGACGCTTGAATGAAGTAGGAACTTATTCTAGAAAGCTAGGGCAAGGGCGAAAACGATGCACTAGCGACCTAAATGAACGTTTTATAAGACAATATGCTTTAAGAAACAGGACTGTCACTAGTTCTATAATAAGAAACGAACTCGAAGCTGTTCACAATGTCACAATTTCTTCTAAAACAGTTAGAAGACGGTTAAATGAAGCTGGATTAAACAGTAGGAGACCAGCCACTGCGCCCTTGCTTACTAGAGAGAACAGAGATGCCAGATTACGTTTTGCTCGAAATCACGAAAACTGGTATGTGGATAATTGGAAACACAGATGAAACTAGGGTTAGTCTAAAACATCCAGATGGTCGTGAGCGAGTATGGCGAAGACCAGGAGAGAGGTTTGCTCCTTGCAATATCTCTGCAAGGATTCCATTCGGCGGTGGCTCTGTTATGTTCTGGGGTGGCATCTGCTTTGATGCTCGCACAGAGTTAGTTCCTGTCCGTACGAGATCCATGAATGCTGACTACTATCTTGAGAATACTGTAATAGAACATGTGATGCCTTTCGGTCATTTTGTGGGGCCCAATTTCCTGTTTATGCAAGACAACGCTCGACCTCACGTGGCTAGGGAGGTACTCGATTATCTTAATCAAGTTGATATACCGATTATGCAATGGCCACCAAAAAGCCCGGATCTGAATCCGATAGAACATGTATGGGATCACTTTAAGAAAAATATGAAACGTCATATACCTGCACCTAGAAACCTGAGGGAACTTGAAAATGCAGTTATCACAGAATGGGAGCAAATTCCTCAAGATTTTATCCAAAATTTAATTAGAAGCATGCCTAGGCACATAAACGCTGTCATCCGAAGTAGAGGAGGCAACACACGCTACTAGTATCCCAGTTACACCATTAATTTTGCTACTAGTGTCCCAGTAATTCGAATCTTATAGAGAAATTTGGTAGCTAATTCACTTTTAAAGTATCCGAATAAGTTTTTTTTCTAACTTTTAGTGTAACCAATTATTAAAATTAATTCATTATAGAGATTTGTATGATTTAATATATTGTTGCGTTAACTTTGTCCAGGAGTGTGTATATATATATATATATATATATATATATATATATATATATATATATATATATATATATTATATATATATATATATATATATAAATATATATATATATATATATATATATATATATATATATATATATATATATATATATATATATATATATATATATATATATATATATATATATATATATATATATATATATATATATATATATATATATATATATATATATATATATATATATATATATATACGAGGTATATCCACAAAGTAAGTTCCGTTTCTATTTCTATCCGCGGCAGCGCTGCGATCGCAGTTCCAAGCATGCGTGGCAGTTACTCTGACTCAAGCAGAAGAAATGTACGCCATTTTCAGATCGCTGCTGCCGACGTGTTCTTTGTAGTGCTTCTTTATGATGTCAGCCTTAATTGAAAATGCCGCCGCTTGTGAAATCAGATCTGTGATTTGTTTTCTAAATGCAAAGAAAGTTAAACCAAGTGAAATTTATCGGCAAATCTACTAGGTTTACGGACAAACTTCTATGAGTGATTCAATGGTTAGAAGATGGGTCAGACAGTTCAATGAAGGACATGATCAAGTGCACGATGAAGAACGATGTGGACGCCCGTCTTTGGTTACTGATAAACTGGTTCGCGCAATTGAAGAGAAGCTTAAGCAAAACCGTAAGTTTACAATTAGTGCTCTTGCTATGGAATTTCCGCAAATCTCACGATCACTAATTCATGAAATTATTAATGAAAAACTGAAATTTCGAAAACTTTGTTCACGTTGGGTACCCAAAATTCTTACTGAACAATACAAAAAACAACGGATGGGCAGTGCACTTCAGTTTTTGACACGCTACAATGAAGACGGTGATGATTTTCTTTCTCGGATACTCACGGGGGATGAAACTTGGGTATCTTACGACACCCCAGAAACTAAACGGCAATCAATGGAATGGAGGCACACTTCGTCCCCAACGAAAGTTAAGCCTAAGCAAATCTTGACACCTCGAAAACTCATATGCACCGTTTTTTTGGGACTTTCATCTCTTCTTACACCTAAAATCTTTCCTTGGTGGTCGACACTTAAACGATGATGACGAGCTGAAAGAACATGTTACCACATGGTTGAAAACATAGGCAGCAACCTTCCATGAAGAAGGCATACAAAAACTTGTGCCACGCTATGACAAGTGCCTACAAAATTTCGGAAGCTATGTAGAAAATTAGTTTAACAGTTGTAGATTTTTGTACAATAAATATTTTTTCTGTATCTGTACACGTTTTTTTTTTACATAACCAAACGGAACTTACTTTGTGGATATACCTCGTATATATATATATATATATATATATATATATATATATATATATATACACACACACATATATATATATATATATATATATATATATATATATATATATATATATATATATATATATATAAATATTTAATAATTTTAAAAAATTTTTCGCAGTTTGAAAAATTGTTCTTTTTAAAGAATTATTTTCTTTTCTCCCGGAACAATTTCTGGACTAATAAACGCAGTTAAAAAAAACGGCCAGGCCCGACTTGCGCAATTAGTGTTCCGTACGTTGATTGCTTTTAAAATAAAAATTTTGTTACAATAAACTGACCAATGACTTCACAAAACACACCCCAAATGAGTTTTCAACAAAGTGTGTTTCCAATCTTTGTTGAAAACTGATGACCTTGAAATTTTAACATATATTTTGTATATATATATATATATATATATATATATACCAGATAAAATATTAAAAGTAATACACTCGTGATAATTTTCGTTCAATCTCCACCCCGTGGAGAATATTCCTAGATTTTTTGATCAGTACTTTTCGAGAGGACAATTTTTAAAAAATAATGCAAAGAATAGTGTGTACAAGTACACGTTATATATGTTTTTAGACTTGTGTTTTCATAAGCTTTCATTTGACATCCCACTAAATGGCGTAGTATTTTTTTTTTACTAGACCAGATAGAAACTCACTCCCTAAAACTAATTTTCAAATCGAAATTTAACTTTCAAAACTACACGGCTCTGATGAAGCCATCAATTCCTATATTAATACCAAATTTCGACTTTCTATGTCAAATAGTTTCGGAGAAAATCGAATGTGACAGACGGACAAACAGACGCCGCAGTGATCTTATAAGCGTTCCGTACGGAACACTAAAAAGAAAGGAAAGTAAAACTGGCAGGCTATTTTTGGATATAGAAGGTTTGAGATTAGTAGTCTGGATCTATGTTTTCAGATATGTTCACTAATATTTTATGTAGAGTCTATAATTGAAAATATCTTGATTTAAAAAAATATATTAAAATCTTACATTTACATCGTAAATGTGACATTTCAGCTCTGAAAGTATAGCAAACAAATCCATCAATTGAAAAAGAAATTAATAAAAAAACAAAAATTGTTAAAAGTTCAACAAGTTCATTCCCCAAAACGGTTTGGTGGTTAAAAAAAGTTTACTGTAGTAGTTTCGGGGTGGCAGGTTAAGTTGACAAATCACCATTTTACTAGCTAAAGTTGTAAGTTGTAGAGTATAAGCCTGCAAATGTTTATTTTAAATTATATATAACAGCGACAAAAGCAACTGGACACATAGTAGCTTTAGATTCCATGAAACCTCGATCGGATTTAAGTTTTAGCCTATTTAGTGATTCTGATTATAAAGTGTATCAGTGCAAACACAATAAAACCAAAAATTATTTTATATATATATATATTTACCACGTAATAATATACAACATTATGAATAAAACAAATGTATGCGATTTAAATGCCTTTGTAATGCCTGTTTGTGCCAAAATCCTAAACCACAAAAATCACAGAAAAGAGACCTTACTTTTCCACATTCCACTCTTTTGTGGAGGTTTAAAGAACGTTTATGCTTGTACTTTCTCGGGCAGTCGGGACATTTAAAACCAGCTACAAGAGAACGATAGATTAGATTTTATCTTCTAATAAAAATATCTTCGTACCACTATCCGGAAAAATGCCATGGAAAAACAAAATGCCAATCAAAATAGAGTTTGAATTCTCCATTCCATAGGACACTCCTAAGTGCCTCTCGTTATTTGAAAAAAAAGCTACTATATTGAAATTTTGTTATCCCAATTATCTGGTTCTATAGTGTTCATTCGCTGATAAATGATGATGATAATAAATTATTGATACTCGTATAAATAATAAATAGTCCTGTAGGACTACCAAATTGATACAATGAAGAAACAAATAGGGAAGCATTACATGCTTTCCTATTTGCTAAATAGGAATATAACATCACTGGAGATTGTATAATTTGCTCATCACAAATTCATAGTTGGGGTAGCCCAAAGCTCTTGGAAGGTCGAAATGCATAACAAAACAAAATAACCACTATTTTGATAATAAAGTTTATTTCTCATAAACTAAATAAAAACAGTATCCAACAGGTGGCATATTAAAGTACGGAAATTTTAATTACTATATTAACTTGGTCTTTGAAATTAATAAAGAGTAAATAAGGCACGTTTTCATGATATCTAATAACATTTTCAGGTTACATGCTCGTGTAACAATCTATGACGTCACAAACATGAGTAAATTTGGCCCTAATGCGATCGTAAACGCTACCTCTGGAGTTTTGTCAAACAGGATACTTTTACGCCTCACTAAGTGGCGCCACAGAATCGCATTTATGTGCGACTCCGTGGTACTATTGATTGGTATTACTTGGGTTTCATATGACTCTTTTGCAGCCAGAGGTTTATTGAAACCAAGTATTTTTTCTGATTTACAAGCAGAATATTCTAGAACCTATTTTTATGCATTTTGAGTAATTTCCACACAGAATGCTCTAACAATTTATAAAAATGTATTCAGAATGTCGAGAATTTGCAAATGCAAAATGACCAACAAATAAAGATCCCATGAATGCTATATTCCATGCCTTTCCTCCTACGACTATAGTGTCTGAGCCTATACTCTTTATCAGGTAGGCTTTAGGCAACGTACCGTGGAGAGTCAAGTTGAAATGACTCTCGCTGGCTTATAGCATATTCAGAAATTTTATTTCGGAATATCGATTTGAAAATGTATTCATTTTGTCCAATTTGTAAATAAGAATTTCAGAATATTGAAACATTTGTTGCTAAATAAGACCATTGTATCAAAATACTTTTTTGTTTTAGGTATTATAAATATTTCTCACAAAAAGGTTAAAAAAATCTTAATGTTTACTCCCCAATAAAATCCTTTCTGAATGAAACCATTGTAGAGTACAATGTTACAACTACATTTCAATAACAAAGACGTTTTTAAGTTGAGTTTACCTTTCACTGGAATATAACAAACAATCCGCACGCGAACCGAAACACCATATTAAAAAACCATCAAATGATATTTTAAAGCTTAAATGACACTTTTCTTATCAAATTATTTCGGAAATACACAAAATAGTACCAAAAGAAACGCACAAAATACAGTTGTATGTTTAGGACATAAAATACGCACTTAGATGAAGTCACTACCTAAATATGAGGAAACTAATGCTGCTTACTCTTAAACTATGGGCAACGTATGGATAATTGCTCAGAGGATCGTTCAGCATGTGAATAGTAACGGTTTAGCAGTACGAGCACGAGAATTGCAAGGAAGGCAAGTAAATGCGGCAGAAAAAAACGTTTTATTTATTGAATTAGCCAGTTGATTTTACAGTTATTTTGCATCGTTCTATTCTGCGTCGTTTATAAAATTATAATAAACGTTAAAAATGTTTTTAGTGGAAATGTCGTTATTAATAATGAGTCTTAAAATTAAGATAAGAAATTATAGGTATATGTTATTTTCGATAGTTAATAATTATTTTTAAAATACTCAACTTCAGATGTAATTGGTTTTTTTAGCAGCACTTGCTTATTTTACACTGAAAAATATATAATTATTTTAATTTGTTATTATATAAAATAGCAAGTTTATACAAGGATTAACCTGTTTAAGTATATTAAACGATATTTATAACACCCTGCATATATATATATATATATATATATATATATATATATATATATATATATATATATATATATATATATATATATATATATATATATATAGACCCAAAATATATCTGGTTTCATTTCAAAATGTTGTGTTTACAAGATTTTTATACTCGCGTTACAGCTTTAGCAAATTTTTCAGATCACTTTAGAGAGATCCTTGTGACATTTTAAGACAGAAATACAATAAAACATACATACGTACAGAACATGAAACCTCATTATTATTGTTCTTAGAGCAACATAGAGCTGTAAACCGAAAATGCTATATTAATCTGAGATTACTACATAAAGTACTAAACTCCACTATTTGGCACAAGACTTGCCCCTCAGATGTTTCTGAAGTGCTTGTTTGTGCCAAAAAGATTTAGGACACCTAAAACAGAAAAAGGTCTTTTCTTTCCCACATTCCACTCGTTGGTGCAGTCTTAGCGATTGGGTATATTTGTATTTTCGGTGACATCTATTGCACTCAAAAGGCTGTACTAAAAAAATAGCAAAGAATTAGTGGATAAATTATATTTAAAAAATTTTCATAACATACCACAGATTGCAGAGAAAAGCGAAAACCATCGGGATTGAAAACTGTAAATTTAATTTCTTTTTCTTTCATTATGTTATATACAACACCAGATTAACTACAGGGCACTTTGGTAAAAATCTCCAGGGGGCATCGTGTAGAAAGATCATAATTGACAAGGAAAATAATAAATAATAGTTATTTTAAAATTTGAATGGAAATAACTAGGCCAGCGCAAAGGCTGAATCCGGTTCTGATTACACGTCACCTGACACCCATTTAATAGTTAGAAATATACTATTTCCATAATTTAACAACTTATTTTTATTCCTTATAAAATAAATTACAAAATTAAAAATACATAATTCCTAAATATATAAAAAAAATCCCAATTTATTTCAAATATAGATTAATAAAAGTAAAATTATTTAAACAAAATGTAATTATATTTAATAAATAATATAAATTTATATACAAACATTTACAATTGTAACATTTTAATTAAAGTAAAATTTGAGATTTTTTTAGATCAATATAAAAATAATATATTCGTATAATAATTAGTATCTATGTCCCGATAAACTTTTGCGTTCGACATTTTTAACAAATATCTAAAATAAACTATTAATTTTACGAAGATGTTTTTTTAAATTATTTATCCAGCTATGAAAATTAACTGAGCTTAAGAAAATAATTCTACATGACAACCGTCTACAGAAGAGCGTTTCTCGAGTTGTTTCATTCCATCTAAAAAAATTCGTTGGTGTACGCCTCAAAAAAAAGGGAAATTTTCGGCTTCTGAGGTATTTCTTCTTCAGAAGGAGAAAAAGTTGTAAGACGCTAAATTAGCATTATAGAATCGTTGAATCGACTCAGTAAATTCACAGCTTGTGAAACCTGCTATTGTCATGCAAAGTTGTAGTTCTTCATGAAGTCCGAAGTTTTTCTCTAATAGCCTGCTTCAAGTTTTGAATTGTCCTTCCTGAAACCTCCCCATTAATTGTGAACAAAATTCCCTCGTAATTCCAAGAGAACAAAATAGTCGCCATCAACTTAACAGGAGACAACTAAGTGTTGGCCTTTTTTAGAGGGAAAGAACCCTTACGAACCCATTACATTGACTCCTGCTTCGTAACAGGATTTCAATAGAACATCCAAATCTTGTCACCTGTGGCAAATCTCATCATTCTCTAAAGCGGTAAAATGTTTTTGAGAAATTTCTTTCCGCTCTAGAGTCTGCTCTGGTGTACGAAGTTTCGGAATTTATCGTGCAGAAACTCTTGTCAACCCTAAATCTTCATCGATAATCCTGAAAAATGTAGTTTCGGATAGCAAGCACAGAAATCTTCATTCTTACCAAATAAACGAAAATTTTACTTCTAGGCAAGATCGACCGCCATTGCTGAGATATTCTTTTGTGAATAACTTTTGGTCCAATTCCCTCTCCAGTGAGATACGGAATCACTACGAAATGCTTCAAATTATTTCCACTGATGTCTTTGGAAGAAAAAAAAAATAGTACTTTCTGAATATTTTTTCACGGCTAGGTAGATAACTCAAAAAAATACTCTCGAAATATTTAAATCTACTATAAAGATCCATTGGGAGATAAATACGTATCAATCAATATTAGCCGCGATAAAAATAATGGTACTTGTAGTTCACAACCTGAACATAATTTTATAATTTTCAAACATACGAGGGTCATTCAATGGGTAAAGAAGAAATTGATTTCAGCTTAAATCCATTCAACGAAACCGCCCCATACTTTTAGGAGTGCAAGTTGGCAACCTTGTGATAAGTTTTAATCAGCTGTTCGATCACGTAATGTAAACATAACCTCAAAATATCCAGTTTACCATGGCGAATCCATTGGAAGACTGCACTTTAGAAGAGCAGCGTTCTGTCATCAGATTTTTAGTAGCAGAAGGTGTTAAGCTAAGTGAAATAGGTTCTAGAATGTTATTACAGTATGGATAAAGTTGCATGAAACGTGCGAACGTTTACAAGCTGATAGATCGATTCAAAGTGGCCGAACAAGAGTGTGTGACGAGCATTTGTGATAGCAGAAGAATTACTGTTGAAATGATAGCTCAGGAGGTTCCAGTAAGCGTTGGAACTGTTCACAATATTATTTAGAACCACTTACAATGCCCGCCCTTATACCTTACCCAAGCAAAGCTTCAAGAACTGGGTTGGGAGATCTTGCTGCATCCCGCGTACAACCTAGACCTCATTTCGTGTGATTTTTACCTGTTCGGACCCCTCAAAGATGCCCTATGTGGAAAGAGGTTCACCGACAATGAAGAAGTAAGGGAAAAAGTGAAAGTGCCACAGGAATCAAGAAGGTGGTAGAAAGGTGAGACAAGTGGAGGATCGAAAGTAGGCCAAATTTTGTAGCAATCCAATAGACCCTTCTTGAGATAGAGCTATTTGTCTTTTTACTTATTGAGTGACCCTAGTAGTTTTGCCCTTACACTATGAGGTACAAGTACCCATATTTTGACCCCTGCCCAGTAGCCCAAAAAAGGACAAATTCCTGCGTAATTTATTTGCGATTGTTATGTTTAAATTTTAAAGAAGCAAAAAATTAAAAAAAAGGGGGGAATGTATTAGCATTTATTCACTGGCACTAGGTTGGCTGTTAACTTTCTTTAACTTTGAATAAATTCTTATGAAGATATGATACTCCATATGTTTGATAAAAATAGTCCTTGAATAAAACTTCGTGTCGCATATTTCACACACATATGGTAGTTTTTCACCCATTATAAAGGGCAACCCTAAAAAAATTTTTTAACAATTGCAATATAGGTATGTATTGAAATTTTTTGAAACCCCTATATTTTGGAAATATTTTAACAGTCTAAAAATATTTTATGTCTTTTTAAATGTACTGCAAAAATATAAAGGTTTCACTTTCGTATAATTCAGTCCCTTAGAAGCATTCATTAATTTTGTAAAGTTAGAAATTGATATTATAATACATTATATACAAACAAGAAATAAAACAAATAATTAAAATAAACGTATATTGTACAATATAAATATCCTTTAAATAACACATAATAAACTTAATTAGTCCAAAAATAAGTAAGAGTTAATAGATGTAACTTAAAGCTGAAGAGTAATGTAAATCTTTACAGGGTGTATTTTAAATTTGCGCATTATTTTTACTTAGCTATAGCACTCACTAAAATCGCTTTGCCAAATATAGTCTACACACAAAAGCTTTCAAAAACTGATATATAATTATAATTAAGCCTGCCCTATTTTCGTATTACATTAAGATCTTGACCATACGAGATTATTTACGACGCATAGAGGGAAAAATGGAAAAAATTCGAGCCACTCCGTAAATCTAATCCAATGGCGGTAATCTTTTTTTTAATCTTCTTGATATAATGTTTATTATATTCTGGAAGTGCTAAAAATGTGAAATCTGTCAAGGCACTTTTTTGAAAAAGAAAAGAAGCCATTAGTGTCAGCATAGAAATACTTTATTCAAATAAAACTCGTGTTTTGAGGGACTTCTGGTGCTACTACTATTGCCAAAACCACTATTACTAGAGTCAAATATTAGAGCCAATTGTCCATGATACATGGATGCTTGGATTTCTGATTTTTAGTTTAACGAGCTATTGTGAAGGGATTTTTCTCAGATTTTAGTCTTTGATTAAATTAGTGTGTGCTGACACTAATGGCTTCTTTTCTTTTTCAAAAAAGTACTTTAACAGATTTTACATTTTTAGCACTTCCAGCATATAATATACGTTAAATATAACAAGAAGATTAAAAAAAGATTACCGTCATTGAATTACATTTACGAAGTGGCTCCAATTTTTTCCATTTTTTTCCGCTGTACGACGTCAGAGCATAACTTTGCTTCATTTTTTTTCTCTTTGACATTCTCCTGTTTAGTATTCCGCCATCAACTAACTGTCGAATACTCAGCAAATGGGTGGCAATGGTGTCAAACTAAAAGACGATAAACCACGAAAAGAAATTGGCAAAATGTCAGAAGAATCAAATAATCTCCATCAAAACACAGAAAAACCAATTAAAACCGAAGACGAAACTACAGAAACAATATCCAACGATTTTACTACCTACGAATCAAAGAAGATTAAGAAAGTAAAAAGTTCGAATCATGCATCATCGAGCAGGAAGTTAAAGACCCTAAACCAGAAATCTCTCAAGAAACATCGAACTAACCGACAAAGAAACAGGAGCTGTTTCAATAACTACATTAACAACGGCAACAAAAACTAGGCATCATCCATCACAAGCAACATATACAACTAACGCCACCGCCAATAGTACTACGAATGACGAAATAAAACGATGAAACTACAGCTGCGTTCAAGAACCTTGGCCTTGGATTCGGCGACGCAATTAAAACTTCCGAAAAGATTAAGAATACACCTTACAACAATGGAAGCGAACAGAAAAATGTTAAAGTTTTTGGAACGCCTGAAAACTGAGCATCATACTCACTTACCAAAGGAGGAAAAACTACATCATATCACCATAAGAGGCACCCCTAATACTATAACAGAGGAAGCAATTAAAGAAGACCCAATCAAAAGGGATTCTCTCCCAGTTAAAATAAAGCCACTGGCTACTTGAAATTGAACAAAGTACAAACAAAATCACAAAAGAAAAGAGTACGCAAAATACTATCACACCTGTTAATTGTACGGGTACTTCTCCTACACGTGGATGGTGAATCCAAGGACAACACTGAATGGACTCCAGTCAGATCACAGAAAACTAAATCGGGTACGCGAAGTAAAAGATCTCTAGTAACAGAACCATCAAGAGACTTAATCCAATGCGTTTGTCTGCGGATTACAAGAAAACAAACAGATAGCCAATAATAGAAGCAATAGGCTTCCGTCAGACTACAAAGCCTACTCCAACTAACACCTAGACAAAACGAAGGCTCAAAAAGTAACAAACGTGCTCATGCTAGCTAACAAGCCAGGATTTAACCATAGATGTCGTGGATTTTTTAGTTCAAAGACACATCGTACACAACAGGTACATCTGCACAGAAAATGAAAGTAATCAAGAAGAAAGAGACGAGAGAAGTTAATTGTGATATTTTGATCTTTTACGTAGGTAACACAGACCAATTTTTAAAAGCGAATATTTTATTGTAGCGTAGTTTTTTTCAAAGCTACATTATATTATTTATTATGTTACCGTTAATAAAATAATATGGATGACATCATACTAAAAGAAGTCAGGATTGAAGAAGTAAACATATACCTGGAAAAATCAATGATAGATGTAAATGGAAGAATAAGATTAGCATGGACAACTTTTGAGAGATAACATTACAAAAAAAAACAAATTTATTTCATCAATTTATTCTCCCAGTCCTGAATATAGAACTGAAACGTGGAGAATCACAAAGAAAGCAATGAGTAAAATGTACACTGTCTAACGACACAAGAAAACTCTACAACATAGGATTCCAAAACGGACTAAAATGGAAGTTATCAAAAAAACATTATCAAAGGCAAAATAGAGATGATCAGGACATGTAGCAAGGACAGAAGGAACAAGATGGACCAGGAAAGGGATGAAATGGAAACCATGGAGAGAAACAACAAACTGGGAAAGGTTTGCTATATTTGGTAAAGAGTACGATCTCAGCGAGTACTACAATCAGAGAAAAATAATGCTTTAGTGTAAAGAAAAATAAGCAAGTAATATCTTATAATCAGTTATTAATAACAACTAGTCCTAAAACTAACTTTTAAACTTTAAAAAGCTAATAATGATATAATAATTATACAACAGTGAGTCGCTTTGAACAAACAGTAATTGTCAAAAAATACGGGCGTCAAATTAAAGCAGTGCCTTTTTAACATCCGATAAGTATTAATATTTTAGGTGGAGGACTTCGAACCATACGAAATCATAGTCCTAACGCATGCAAGTATGTGATCAACCTTCGGGGGCCACCTCTTATGACTGCTGGCAAACATAAATTACTGCACTGATAACTACTTAACGAAAGAAACTTACCCGGTTTCACCCCGCTTTTTTTAAAACCACAGATGCCTCCTCCAAAAATTGCTCCTATAGTGCCGACATTTACATTTTAAAACAGATTTTCTGATGTTCGACCACTTGTTGTGTGGCCCAGAAAAACTTTTTACATAACTGACAGTATCTCTGTTTTATTTTACCGCATACGAAGTTCCTATGATTATTTAGGGACTGATTTCTCTTAAATTGCTTGCCGCATTCGCATCTATATTCGACGCGGCTACGACCTTTTTTTTCCCTCTCCGGATTGGACACTAACGGAACCAATGGTGGCAAATTATCTTGTGAAAAGTCTGAAGAACCATCTTGTTCCGAGGTACTTGAAAGAGGATCCTCTTTTATCTTAGGAACCTACAAAAAATTGAAAATGGATTGTACAGGCTAACATTAATTGTAATGATCTCCACGACAGCTCTCTGCGGTGTCTTATCTCGCTTTTTATTATTAAATGCATTTCAAAATTTTACTCCAACTAGATGTTGATGAAAAATGTATTCTTTTTGTTATGAGATTAATTAATAAACCAACCCAAGTGGTAATATTGTGACGTTACTTCGAATATGATTATTCTTGAATTTATTTTTTATTTTGTCGCTTATATATTTTTAATTTTTCGAAAAAGAAAACTAAGCGCGAGAATCTTATTATATATGACTTACCTTTTTAGGACTCTTTTTTTTCGGCAACTTTGGAACTACTTTGACATATTGAATTTCAACTTCTTCTTCCTCTTCTTCCTCCTTTTTAATTTCAATAGCTACAAAAATAATATAATTTAATATTATATTACAAAATAAATATAGGGTCTATCAGTTTATAACAGGAACACGAGGCAACAAACTATGAAATAAAATACAGTACAACAATGTACAAAAAGTGTTATTACTTTATTTGATCTGAATTAGAAATTAAAAACTGAAAAATTATATAGTGATATGGAATCCTAGAAAACCGAAGCTAAGCAACCTGCAGAAGCGTAACCTCTCGGCTGCATGCATTAACCCCAATTAAATCATATTTCTTTATGGGGTTGTTCGTTTTGGTCTTCTCGAAGTTATTTGTCTGCGATCTTCCATAATAACAGTTCAAAAAGGTTTTAATTGTTTCTTTTTGTTAAAACCGTTTAAAAATATAGTTAATTTGATGCAACTGAAACAAAATTATCCAATCAGGTCCCAACGTTTCAAAAAAGAACCTGAAGAGATTAAATGAATATCAAATTTGAATAGTTAAATGAGAACACATTTATTTATTTTCTTCTAAGTACAAGTTTTTTCATGTCCCTTAAAGAGAATGGAAACATTGAATGTAAGGTAATTAATATACGAGGGTGGATTGAAAAATCAAAAACACAAAAATTTATTTCTTAACATCTCCATTGAGATTAATAAAGTCTGTCAAGTAAGAACGTGTCTGCGTTAATTTTTGGTAGATGCGATTCTACCAATTCAACAAAAAACTCAGTAGAGAGAACCTTAGTCTTCGACGCATTTCAGTTAAAAGTATCAGTCGATTCCGAACTTTCGTCGAAATCACGTAAAATCCAAAATGAGTCACTTCTTTGAACGTCGGTTCGACACAATATTATTTTGTTCCCATCCAAAGGTTACCTAAAATATCACACTCCGCGGCCGCTAAATATATTAAAAAGTCGGTATCGTTTGTGAAGAAGTGGGTCAATCGTTTTAAAAAATGTTTTAACGAGACGAAAAATGTCCACCACTTACCAAAACGTGGCTCGGCAGGCAAAGTCATTCCGAAAGTCCATAAAACGAATCGTTTGTTTTCACGGGACCCGAAATTGACGCTGCCTCAAGCAGCGCAAAATATAAAAAAAATCGGGTTTTTGAATCTGTTCCATGAGACCATTCAACAACATCTTCGTGCCCATGATGTCAAATTCCGAAGCACGTTGAACAAACCTTTGCTGGGCGAAAATCACGTCGCGAAGCGACTTACTTGGGCCTACGATAAGATACTAGAGTGGCCCTCACAATCGCCAGACGCCAATCCTATTTAAAACATTTAGTCCCTTGTAAAGACAAAGCTCGGAGGAAAGACTCTTGAGAAATTTGACTTAGTTGTCTGGCGAGATTCGAAAAATTTGCCAACCCACTGTTTTAATTGCCGTTTTTCTCCAGAGTGTAGTGGTGAATATTCGTTTCGTCTACAGTCACAAAACAACGTCCTTCGAATTATGCTGCGACTTTGCTTACCATCTCAGCAATCTCACGAATCTTAATGCGACGATTTTCCAACACCATACCATGAATTTTATCGGCGATTTCTTCAGAAGAAACCTTCTGAACGTGCAGCAACTACACGTTGTATCTCTTTGAAATTTTGAACACAGTCATTACAAGAATCAGGCTTACAAAAAGTCATGCCGCTTAAAAAAATTTCCCACCATTTCACGGAAATTTACCAGACTTATCAAGCCACCATCGTAGAATAAATATAATATATTAATATTACAACCGCCATCCCTAGATTCCTATTTTTGAATATGATTTGTACATTAAATTTCTGGAATATAAATGTAAGATATTTGTTTGTGTATAATATGTACATTATGGAATAACTTTGGATCATTCTATAAATAACTGTAAATTTATTTCATGGACTTATTATTTTCCTGTAATATTTAAAAAAACTAAAAGAGGTACTTGCTATTTATTACAGCTTTTTTTGAAATAATTTGTTTAAGAAGGTATGTATGGTTTGATTAATCTTTTCCAAATAAACAGCTGGTTCTGATTAGTCGCTAAAAGAGGTATCTATATCTTTTCAAATGGTTATTCAGTCTATAGTTAATAGGGTTGCTATTACAGGGGGATAGGTAAACTCTATGTACAGTTTCCAGAATGAAATTAACGACTCAATTTTTAGTATTCCATACGGAACACTTTATAAGATCACTTCGGTGTCTGACTGACTGACTGTCTGTCTGTCTGTCACACCCGATTTTCTCTGAAACTATTTGACATAGAAAGGTGAAATTTGGTACTAATATAGGAATTGATGGGCTCATCAGAGCCGTGTAGTTTTGAAAGTTAAATTTTGACTTAAGGGAAATCGGAAGTGAAAAAAAAAATTTTTTTTTACTAGGTCATCGAGTGTGGTGTCAAATGAAAGCTTGTGAAAACACGAGTAAAAATATATATATAATGTAATACTTGCGCACACTTTTCTTTGTATTATTTTTAAAAATTCGCAAAAAATCACTGTCCCCCTATCTTATCTCGAAAAGTACTGATCAAAAAAATATTTTGAAAAAAATTCTGGAATATTCTCCACGGGGTATAAATTGAACAAAAATTATCACGAGTGCATTACCTTCAATAATGGTATATAAAAAAAAACAAAAATTTCAAGGTCATCAGTTTTCAGTAAAGATTGGAAACAAACTTTGTTAAAAACTCATTTGGGGTGTGTCACTGATCATTTTATACCACAGTAACAAAATTTTTTATTTTAAAAGCAATTAACGTACGGAACACTAATTGTGCAAGTTCCACTTGCACTTGACCGGTTATTTTTTCTTCTCTACGATATCTACACTGTAACAAATTGCCCTGTGTAAATGGACCATTTACCAGATTATTCAAAGGGGTAGTGCTCGAGATTTAACTGTTGGAGAATTTAACCTTAAGTCAACCAATCGATAGGAAAACCAATGCTAACTGCACCCAAACCGACATATAAAAAGGGTGTTGAAAGAGAGGTGCACTCTTAATATGTTAGAATACTTCGCCAACTAAAGTATACACCATATAAGTATAACATTTTAAAATAAGTTTTTTGATATTTAACCAGCTATATAACTAATAATATTTCTCTTTCATTTTAGCACATACAAAATTCCTATGAGTATTTAAGGATTGGTTTCTCTTAAATTTTTTGCCGCATTCACATTTGTATTCAGGGCGGCGACCATGGCTTCTTTCTTTCACTGGACTGTGCATTAGAGGAACCAATAGGGGTAGATTATCTTGTGAAAATGTGGAAAAACTATCTTGTTCTGATGTACTTGCAAGGGGATCCTCTTCTATCGAAGGAACCTACAAAAGAGATGGATTGCACAGGCTAACATTAATTGTGAGGATCTCAGGTTTTTAACAATAATCGGTTTGGTTTGGTCTATCACGACAGAGATCTAAATTATCATACCTTCTTTTTTATTATTAAAAGCATTTTACAACTTTACGTCAATCTGATAATGAAGAAAAAATATATGTCCTTTTTTTACTAGAAAATAAACTGGCTAGTTCTGGATCTCCAATCAGTCGACCAGCGCCCTTCTGAATAGAATCCAACAAATGCAGGGTATGTTTGGGAGCAAAGCCCCAAAACACGTGAGCAGTATACCATGGTTGGTCGAATATGAGCTTTGTACAGAATTAAAAGTTGTTGTGGAGTGTAAAGCTTTCTAGTTCAAAACAATATATATTTGAAAAGATTGCTGCATTTACCTTGATTTTGATCATTTTTGTATTTACTGTTTATGCAGAAAAATATATAGTGGCTTATCGGACCAAAGCCATACGTAAGTTTTGCTCTTACATTAAAAATAGACAACCCGGGTGTACCGTCCATCTATTAAAAAAGTAGCACGTAGCATGTTCTACTCTTCATCTAAACGACTTGCATTAGGCGCAGTAATCACAACAGCAGCAAAAGTTGAAAAACCATATCTCAAAATATATGAATGACTAACAGACTTTAGTGCAATCTGGCGTGAAACCGGTTATATATTTATTCCAAAAGTGAAGCCCACAGCAGGAAAAATATTACTACCGCCATACATAAATAAGATAATACTACCGCTATTAACTACTAAACGCTAACTGTAAAAATAAAAAATCAATTTAAACTGGGTAACACTGGTCTAAAGATCGATTTCAATATTTTCCCACCTCCTCATGATATTGTAGATTCAAAAAGGATTACCTAACGCTCTCACCAGGAAGGAGCGTTTTTAAGATCTAAATTAAGAGCCTTTACATTATTAGGACTGTTCCCAAAAAACGTGGGATTGAATGATAACATTACTCGACCTACTGGTATTTTTGTCAATTAAAATCCTTTATTGCCAAATTAGATCAGTTTTAAACTTTTAATAAATCAGGCACTAAATGACTTACCTTTTCAGAACTCTTTTTTTTCGGTATATTTTCTATTACTTTCACATAATGAATTTCAACTTCCTCTTCTTTAATTTCGACTTCCTCTTCCTTAACTTCAACTGCTACAAAAATAATGTAATTTAATGTTATAGCACATAATAAATAAAAGTTATATTACGCGCTACATTCACACTGGACAAGACTCTATAAAAAATACTGCATTACAGCAGAAAGAAAAGAGTTATTCTTTATTTAATTGTAACTAGAAATTCAAAATTGATATTTACTGTAAAAATTATTTAGAATTTTTACAATCCAAAGACCGTAGGTATAAAAGTAAGTAAGTTATATTTACCAAAAGAGTTCCAAGTACATCTCATACAAAAAAAAAACAGAAAAAAAAACGATACCAATTAATCGAGGAATACATAACAAGCTTAACAAAGAGATTTTTTTTCGTTTATATATGTAATCATAAAATCTTAATTTCCTCGCTACAGTCCTGTACTCCTTATAAAGCTCTTCAAAATTATGACTAAAATTTATTTTTTTTTTGTGTGTGATGAAGCCCTAAACTCATTAATGATTCACCCATCGCGGATACAAGAAATTTTGTTACTACAGAAACATTTTTAAAAAAACCCTAGAATTTTGGGGTGGTTTTTTCTAACGACTCAAAAGTTAACCACAACGTACACATTTGAAATAATGTTGAGCAATTTTACGAGTAAGGTCAGTCAGTTGAGACTCTAAATGCAGTCGTGCATACAACTGTTTCATTTTTTTAAATAATTTTGTGCGTATTAATCACCATCTGTCCAAAAAGAAACCGAACTTTCCGAAATGTTAGAGGTGTGTCGACTGTTTTATGTTATTTTTCTCATTAGATGATTTTTTATAAGGGTAAAAGTGATAGTGTATTTTGAAGAAAACTTCAATTCGTCCGTGAGATTAGTTCTAGATGAATTCAATATTTCAACAAGCTAAAGCTTGTGAACAATCATTTTGACCTGATCGCAAACTTACTCGAAGGTATCGTTCCCGGTTAAAATCAGTAGTTCATTTGGGTATTACTAGACAATTTTTGAGCAAGAAACTAAAGAACCAAATTCGTGTATTTGGATCACTAGCCATATTTTCTTGTGATTATATCTTAAGCCCATACACCTTCTCAGTCTACCCGCGATTTCTATTTGTCGCTCGAAGCGATATTACCAAACTATGAAATATAACAAGCGGCAGTGATGATGAAAAAACGCAATTTTAAGGCGATGTAATTAACCAAGGTTTACATAGCTATGTTGAAGCTCAAGGGGGCGCATACTTCAATTGAGAAATAAATAAATTTGAGCAAATATAATCGACCGGTGTTTTATTTTCTATTAAAAGTTCCGGTTTCTCTGCTTATTGAGAAATGTGTGTAGTGTAAAAAGTTCCTAAAATACGTTACATCATCAAAGTATTTCTGAAAAACCATATATAATTATTAAATGTACCGAAATTGAGAGCAATATACTTTGGTCCCCCCTATTTATCATCTCTTTTTTTAGGCGGCAGCCTTCGTTCCATAGGTTGGTGATCATAAAAGGTTGCCCTTAATTTTCAAAACATTCAGTTCACAAATGGCCGTCTGCAACCTATAGTTTCTTTTACCGACGATTCCGTTGTATGATTAGTTGAAGCTAATGTTTGGTTTTTGATGGCAATCGGAATTTATATCTTCTTTATTTATTCGAACTAGAAGCTCGATATTGGGTACTCAGTCTACTCATGATAACATTAATACTCTTTGGTACAGGCATATGCTGCATGCCTCCAACTTGATGATATAGTTTTTTTAGTGTCCATGCTTCATAGAGCAACCCAGAAAAGATCTCGTCAAAAGTCATTTTTAGCGATCAACGGTCTATCGATCACAGAATTACATTTATAGTTTTTGATTAAAAAACACTTCTTTATATCTCTTTCAGTTATATTTTTGATTTCAACAGCACAATACGAATTTTTTTAGAGTTGATAATTATCCCCACATAAACTATTACTTTTTTTACTCTTCTTCTACTCTATTCCAGGATATCCATATGTCCATTATTTTTTGAATTTGTTGTGAGGTGTTACTTGATGGGAAAAGTCATAAAACGAAAAGTAAAGGAATTTCCATGAATGATTTGGTCAGATTTCCCACTTTATTTAATTTCACATGAAAATTGTCTGACGCGTTTAGCTAAACAATAACTTCGGTCCTGATACAAAATGATATTGACTATTAGTAGTTGCATACATTTATACAAAAATCCTTAAGGTCGATTAGGTAATAAAAAAATTAATACTATATGATAATAAATATTGCTGGGGGGAAATTTCATTCTGATTCTTAATTGTCATAAAAATGAGTTAAAGGTGAGTTTTACCATGGGCCAGGACAGGTATCTTTATGTACGTTTAATATGATGTCTGAATTTTTAATTCTGTTTAATTCTAAATTATTTTAATAGGTTTAATTTTAGCCTTAGTTTTGTATGTGCTTAGAATTTTAAATTTCTCGTCAAAAAGATTTGATGTGGATTCTGTTAAAGGAATACTGTACGCTGAGTCCAGTTTTGTTTTATAATACGCTTCTTTTTATGTTCTATACATCAACGAGTTTCGACATGAGCGACTTGTCTGACACGATGTAACTTTTATGAACCAGAACCACCAATTCAACTGATACACTCCAGAATTTTATTGACCTATTCTTTTTTTCCCTCTTCAATTTTAATGAATTTTCCTACGTTTTCTCTAATGTTTTAACTATATTTTGGTAACACCGTCAAAGAAAATTTAATTAAAACACTTACACCAAATGTAATATCAACATAGCTTTTAGAACAAACAACTCGTTAGGAAAATTCATTAAAAACGCAAAGGGAAATCAAAATAGATCAAAAAAATCTGGAGTGTATCAGTTGAATTGTGGCCTTGTCATAAAAGTTACATAGGTCAGACAGGTCGCTCATTCGAAACTCAGATTTCACATAAAAGGAGCTATTTAAAAAAGAAAACTGACTCAGCGTACAGTAATTATTTAACAGAATCAAATCATCTTTTTGACGATAAATTTAAAATTCTACACATACAAAACAAAGGCGTAAAATTAAACCTATTAGAAAATTTAGAATTAAATAGAATTAAAAATTCAGACATCATATTAAACGAACAAAAAGATACCTGTAACCACCTTTACTCAATTTATACAATTACCATTCAGAATGGATTTCCCAACAATATTCATTAGAATATAGTATTAATTTTATTACCTATCGACCTTAGGGTATTTGTATAAATGTAACAACACTAATATTCCAATATCATTTTGTATCAGACGAAGCTATAGTATAGCGCGAAACGCGTCATACAGTTTCAGCGAAACTAAATAAAGTAGAAATTTGACAAAATCAGTCTTTCATTACATTTGTAATTAATTTTGTTGACATTGAGAGTACGCTCAAACTCTTGTTCTTTGGAGATCTACAATAAATAATTATACCCGTACAACCACAATAAGATAACGAAGGAACTGTAACCACTTCACTTTCTTAAAGCCTTATTTAAATGGCTGGTTTTTTTGCAAGCATTATGAAGTAAATGTCTTTTCAATGATTGTTTTCTAGAAAAAGTTTGAGGACACATAATACATTTGAAGGACGGTGCTATTCCGCATTCCCATTTCTTGTGATTACACAACGAAGGAAGATGCTTATATGATTTGCCACATCTCTGACAGACGAATTTCGTAGTTTTAATTGGTTTTCCTAAAATTTTAATAGAAATATTTTCAAGCTCTTATTTTTTCATCTCTGTTTTC
>CM032451.1:72293822-72401322 GCA_019049505.1 Pachyrhynchus sulphureomaculatus
CAACCTGTTTTGATCTGTTTTTAAGCACCAATCCAGATATTTACACTGCCACCGCAAATCTGCCCTTAGGTTCTTCCGACCATAAACTGCTTTCGACATCGAGAATCCTACAGATTAGTGGCACTACAAATCTGTTAAATGGGATATTTTCGAACTTTCCCTTGGTTAGGCCTTTGTTTTAGCTCTAACGACTTATCTGGCTACGTTAAGGAAATTTTCGATGTCATTTTGGATGGTATGGAAGCTTACTACCTTTTTCGAAGGAAATATTCTTCCAACGGCAAGCTTGGTTCGACCGAAAATGCTATGAAGGCTGTTGCTGCCTAAACTTCGTGGCCTAGCCGGACAAACCGTTAACCGGGAACGTCTTCGTGCTCCGGGCTAGGAAGAAGGTGCAACGAAATTATCGACGAATGCCCAGTACTATCCTCCTATTCTCTTTTCTCGTTTACATTACCAGAAATCCAAACCTACAGCCATTGCAGATAACAGTACGCTTATTTCTTCATTCACTTTAAACGTTCGAACATCAGCTACTCATGCAAATATCCGCAGACAGCAGTAAGTCGTTTAAACTTAACCAAAAAACCTGGAAAGAAATTCTATCCTGGGTTAACAATAACCAAGTAGAAGTTAATGCGTACTACGGAACCCGCCATAGTTATATCGGAACACACCATTCCTCTAGCATCACATGTGTTGCACCCATAAAGAAAAAATAATGGAGTTAATAAAGAAGTTGTTTTCTTTTCAACATCCTAAATGGTTTTCTAACATATTACTTCCAATGTTACAGACTAGACGACTATATATCTAACGACAAGCTTCATACTATATCTGCATATGACGATTCAGGCCGTGTAAATAGGGCGACTACAAAGAGTTGAATAATTATCGGTACAGTTTGGAGATAACAAAATCCGTTTTTGTGGATAGCAATTACAATAATGAAAACAGAAATGCATCAACACAAGCTGTTCTGCGCAGCTGCGACTTATTAACAAACAACGAATGGTTCCAAAATGTCAAAATTGTGAACCGAACCTTGAGTTTAAATTCACTAGTGAAACCAAAAGCGTCAAAAAATAAAGGATACATGGGTCTTTACATATTAGGTAGATGAGATGCTTAGTTTCCTAATATGGTACTTTAACTACAAACTCATAAGGCTCTCCGTTATTTAGACCTTCAAATAAACAATGGAAAATGGTTCAAATTGAGGATTTAAATTAATTAAAAATCACGTAGTAAATCGAAGTTCTTTCGTTGAGGTGCAGGACAAGAGCAGAACATGTAATTTGGCTTGTATGCTTTTATACAAATAAAAATTTAAATATTTGTCTTAAAATCAACTCCCTATAACCAGAATTCCTCAATATTTTATATTGAAATTTTCAAGTAGACAAGAAAAGATACTTTCTCGATTATTATCCATACATTTTCCCACATATTAAGATGGATTAAACCGGTCCCGCAAAGAGATGTATGCTTCCATCGATGAGTTTATCGTTAAGCTTTTTTGGAGTAGCCGCAATCGGCGCGATAAGTAGTGCAGCGATCGCAAATATAAAGTAAATCCTAAAGGGGACATGTTCGGAGAATACGCTGTGTGGTAGTAGAATTCTTTTCATCAGAAAAAAAATCCAGAGTTCCGTTCTGCCGTATGTGGCCTGGCGTAGTCAAGAATCTCCAAGATCCGAAAAGGAAAAAAAAAAAAATTCACCCCTTCCAAATCGATGCTGTCATAGTTTACACGATTTCCTTTATCGTAACCAGCAACCTTCTCCTAAGGTTTACGCACGAGATATTTATTTAATTGTACACCTAACAAAGGCGTAAAGTAAAAATCTTGTAAAGAAAAAGTCATGAGAAAGACATATATATAATAAAAATAGGTTTTTTCTATTCCTAAATAAAAGAAACGACAAGAAGATATTTATCCCGCCTTGACTTAAGAGTGTTTATTTTAAACACCCATTTTTACTATATTAATATTTTATTTCACAAAAAAAATTTATTGAGACCAATTACAGTGAATATTCATAATATGCCTATTTAGGTTACTTCTTTTTTTAAATTTTCTTTTGCATAAATCACATTCTAATAACCTATCGTTTTCACATTGTTGCCTTATATGCGTTTGTAGAGACTTCACATTTTTGTAAACATTATTACATCGTGGACAAAACATCCTTCCTGCAAAAAAATAAATCGATATACTTATCTTTGTTCAACGTAAATACACATTTTTTTCCTTTGGTCTTCCAACCCCTATAAACACCACTCAATCTGCCGAATCTGATTTACCGAAAAGGTATGAAGATCAAGCAAAAATACACGCATACTTTACTTATTATTTTTTTAAACTACTTACTTTTATGGCTAACCTTATTGGTGACTCAAGAATAAAGAAATATGTCTGGCCAACAAACACGCAAGCGAATAGATTTATCCCCGTAACTTAAGAACAGTGTGTCCATTTAATAAGCTGAAATTTGTTTGGCTTATCGCACGAACGCAACGTGCGGGAAGGACCCCATTGGAAGTAAATTTTGTGAGCTAATTTTACAAAAATAACAATTTTGTCACACCTTCGTCATGCGCACGTACTACATTGGACCTACCCTTCAAATCCCACCACGTCCAGAAAGGCAGCGCGAGAATGAACACTCCAACCTTCACCATGAAACATCGCCCTCTTCAACAGAAGATCGTAAAGCCCAAAATCGCCCGTTATCAACGACAGATTCAAAGACATGATTACGAGATAAAGATTAAAAAATTTTAGAACAAGCATTATAAAAATTGCCCGCCTAGGTGGCTTAGTTGGTTAGTGGCCTGCATAGTGAGCAGCAAGTCGCCAGTTAAATTCCAACTAGCGGCTGAGCGTTATGTGTGTTGTTGTGAAAGTCCCTTGGTTATATGATGCAAGATTAGTGTCTACTTGACAGATCTATAATAAATATGTTCAAAAAAAAACTAGGAAAACACCTTCATACAAAGACAATATTTGCAAAATAATATTTTATTTGTATCATTTAAAACCTCAATGATCGTTATGTCTGTTTTCTATGTGTTTTTTTTAAAGAGTAATGTCTAGTATATACTTGTTTACAATATGGATATGAACACTGATAAGTTACCCTATTTGCACAGTCCAATCTTCTGTGGACTCTTAATGACTCTTGATTCTTGTATGATTTTCCACAGCCTGAACATGTCATTCTTGGTCCTAAAAAGTTGATTTCATCATTTGCATTTTAATCCCATACCCTGAGGAGTAGTAAAAGCTTAAACTACTGAAAGTTGCTAACAGTACACGAGCAACAAATTGTTCCAATTTTCCCCAAGTCGTCAATTAAACGAAGGTAGCCTTTTTTTATTAATTATTTAGTCTGTTAATTTCTTCGTAATGTAAGAAATTTAAAATCTTTAGCTTGGTGTGTATTAAGTAAATGCTCCTTTAATCGTTCTTTTCTTTTAAGTTCCTTAGGACACAGTCCGCATTTCCATTCCTTTTCCTTTTGAGAATCGAACGATCTATGAACCTTCAAAGTATTAAATTTTTTCACAGCCTAAACATCAAATTGGTCCTGTTGACGATCCTGTTATTATTTTAACTAAAATAAATTATAACACTACAAGCACACCAATTTTGTAATTTTTGCAACTACGCCGCACTGATACAGCCATGAGTAAAAAAAGCAATAACATGTTAGTCACTAAGTTTTGAAAGCGGAAATAAAACAAGATGAATTATATTTACTCTCCAGTATAATAATATATTATTCCTGGAGAGAATCAACAACTATCCAAACCGCACCCTCATCTACACAGATGGCTCAAAAACTAAAAATGGAGTTAGAGCTTTATTTATAACTCCAACCGCCATCAAAGTGTTCAAACTTCCTAACTACACTTCGATCTTTTCAGCTGAACTCCTTGCTATCAAGAAAGCCATGCGGCATGCACTTTTACTCAAACTCACATCACGATCTCTAATTATTTTCTGACTCTATAGTGCCCGCACTTCTATCAAATCAAGAAATCACGTTCGCCAAATTTTACCCAGCCTCTGGATACCAGTCACTCTAACGATAAAGCTGATCTACATGCTAAACAAGCCATAACAAGAGGCATTCCAGGACTGAGAGAGAACTACCCAAAAGACTTCAACAACTACCTCAGACACCTATATCTCTCATTGTTCCAAGTTAGCTGGGATCTAACTAATCCGGAAAATAAACTGTGGTCGATCAAACCTCTTGTGAACCCTGCCCTGAACTCTCGATAACATGACAAGAAGGGAAAACGTACTCATGCGGAGACTAGCAATCGGACATTCACACAGTACCCATTGTCATTTATTAACGAATGAACAAGCTCCCACATGTTCCATCTGGGGATCTCTCCGAACAGTGGCTCACCTAATAGAGGCCCTACATTTCAAACCCACTAGAAACAAGCATAATGTTCCATCCAGCATGAAAACAACTATAGATACATTCGAAACAATAAAAACAGGTCTTATTAACTACCTGAGAGAAACTAACTTTACAGTCTAATTTTTCAAATCATACAATATGGGCGCTAAATGATCTAGCTGTTGATGCGCCCAGATCGCTTAATATCTATCTATCTTCAGTATAATCTCCCTTAAGCTCACTACATTTTTTCCAGCTATTTTCCACTTCATTTACCCCATCTCTGAACTGGTTTTCAGGAAGACCTTCAAAATACCCAGATGGAAGTCAGAGAGAGCCATATCTGGCAAATGGGGTGGATGTTCCAACAATTCGTACTTTAATGCGACCAGTATTGCCGGTGGTAAAGCACCTCTGTGAGCAGGTGCATTGTCATGATTAACGATGTTTTTTTTCTTCTGCAAACCGGGCATTTTCTCACGAATTTTCTAATCCAGTAGGTCAAAGAGGTTGCAATAATACTCTTCTGAGATTGTTTTGCCAGTTTAAAGGTAATCAATTAACAACATTCCTTTTGCATCCCCGAAAACTGATGCCATAATTTTTTTGGACGACTTTGGCCCCTTTGCTTGCTTTGGAACTGAACAAGGAGGCTCGGTCCACTGTGCGGTTTGTTGTCACAGTTCAGGATCATACTGGTAAACTCAAGTCTCATTCATAGTTACAAATCGAAGCAGAAAATCAGTTTTATTCTTTGTGAAAGGAGCCAAATGTTGTTTAGAAAGTTTTTCTCGAGTGTGTTTTTGTTCCGATGTTAGCAAATGCGGTGAATAGCTTTCTCATACCCAAAATATTAGTTAAGATCTGATGTACTGATCCATGTGAGATGCCTATAGCCTCAGCTAAATCATCCACGGTTAATCGACGGTCTTCCATTCCCGTATCTTGTACTTGCACAACAGTTTCTTCAGTTGGAGCACTTTTTAGACGTCCTGAACGTGGATCATCATTAATGCTTGTACGACCACGTTTAAACTCTAGAGTCCATCTATGAACAGTTGAAAATGAAGGAGTAGACCCCTTTAACATTTTCACTAACTTTGCATGGATTTCCGTTCCCGATAAACCTTCCAAAATAAAGAATTTTATTACAGAACGATATTCCATTTTTCCCATTTTTAAACAATACTCAAACACGTCTACTTTAATCAGCTGATAACCAATATTCATATAACAGATGAAGTTTCAAAATGGTGTTCAATATTTGGTTCAAGTGTTGCTCTATAGGTGTCGCTTTCAAAACTTATTGACTGCCCTGATATTATTTCTGTCCCTGTTTTGCTTTCACTTTGACAACATTATATTCTTGTTTCGAAATGAAATAAATCTGGTTTTCCAAAAAAAACACCCAATATTAAATAACCGCGAAATGTTAAATGAAGGCAACCATGTTCTTGTCGGCAAATATAAGACCTTTTTGATAAATTTGATATGAACTCAGAGGTGAGGTAATAGAGGCCTTGGAAAGAGCCTATTTAGATTTTTTTATATTACTCTGTGTCATCTATCTGTCAATAACTTACCACATTTTAAATTCCAAATGCCAAGCAGAGAAAATACAAAAAAACTTGTCACCCCTGATGGCATTCTGATATTGGTTTTCGTTGTGACTAAGAAAATGATCAAATTTTGACACAAGTTAAAAATGAAAATTCATGAAATATACTGAATATTAAGGTATTTTTACTTTTTATTTTGGTGTTTCCTACTATGTAACAGTAAAAAAGCGTCCAACTATTCAACTTGCCTATAAACTATATCAAATTTAATAATAAAATATTAAAACAAAGTAATATATCTTTAAAAATAGACTTTAAAAAAGTAATGACATTTACTCAAGTAGAAATGTCACAAACAAGTTATATAAAATAATTCTTGTACAAGTCGATAAAAGATTGTAAGAGAGTAACATAAGTCTGAGTGTGTTTTTTTTCCTATAACTGTTTAATATTATGAGGGCGTTTTCTTAAGTTATCTACCTAACCACGAAAATAACATCAAACAAAAAAATTGCTTGGTTGTCTCAATTACTGTCGCTGTTCTAAGTACTTTGACGTATATTTTACAAGTTGGTTGTATTTTGCAGTTTTTGTACTGCATTTTTCAAAAAAATCTCACGCCCAATATCTCACCATAAAGTAGATTGTATTCTTTACAGTGCAGTAAAAGAAGGATAAAATAATGATGAGATACGCATAGTCTAGATACAGCAATATTAAAATATTTTTCTCTCTACTGTATCACCAGGAGTATTGTCCGGAGTTTTGGACCTCGAAAAACTTGTGCTCTTTTGTTTTATAAATAATTGAAGTTTTAAAAACGCGTCTTTTGAGCTTAAAATGTGGTTAACTCCGGTTATATCAGTCCGATCGAGATAAACAAAAAACTAAACTCTTCGTAATGAAATTTTCAACAAATCCTCGTTGGTTTTAAATCGCTCAAATGTGTTCATAACCTACACAATTGAAAAAACATGCGAAAATCTGTTTTTTTTTTTCATTTTATTGTACAGGTCAACTAAGTGAACCGATCGGCTTTAAACTTTCAGAAAATATTCCTTTTGTTATAGCAAAAATACCCTGAAATTTTGATACAAAAATATTAAACCCAGTGGACACAATTGAATTTGTTATAAAAAATGAAAAAAAAAAACCGTTTTTTTGTCAGTTTTTTCAATTTTGTCGGTTATGTACACCTTTGAGCCACTTAAAACTACCGAGGATTTGTTGAAAATTTCATTAGGAACAACTTCAGTTGTTTATAAATAAAAGAGCACAAGTTTTTCGAGGTCCAAAACACAGGACAATACTCTTGGTGATACCCCAAAGAGAATAAAATCCTAAGATTTTTGTATCTAAACTATGCAATTTCAAAAGCGTTTTTACTGCACTATTAGTGTAAGATATTCATACTTAGTGTTTATTTTAGAACCGCATGTTTGCAGATCATTTTAGCAATTTTTTGAGACTGCGAAGGAATTTTGCTTATTGAATAAAACGAAAAAGGTTCCACCATTAATGGAGAGATTGACAGAAGGACTTTCCAGAACCATTAGAGAAAAATATCCGAGGAGAACCAAAACACGGCTGTTGCACGACAACTGCAGGGTCTGCAAGGCTCGCATAGTTCAAGTCATTACCGAGTTACGTCATCCATTTTAAAGCCCGGACTTAGCGCTCTGTGACTTCTTCTTGTTCAAAGCTCTGAAGAAAAATTTTCTCAAATTATGAGTCGAAAGCCGCCACAACTTTGTTTTTTGAGGCTTTAAAACTCTCGACAGAAAAACCATCACCAGCGAAATGTCTATCAGCAAACGGAGAGGCTTATGCAAGTTCTTAGGAAAGCTCTTTCTTACCCTCCTTACTTCTACGACATTGCCCAAGTTTTGTTGCTTCACAGTCATTTCTACATTTATGGAAATAGATAATAATCGAATAATGCCAGGTCTGGCGAATATGAAGAACGAGGAAGAAGTTTATACATCAGTTCTATCAATTTTGCAATTGCCAATGCAGACAGATGTACTGTCGAGTTAGAGTCCACTTTGTGGACACCGTTTTGAATCTATAAACAATCGAAAATATCCTAATTCGAGGAGAACCAAAACACGGCTGTTGCTCGACAACTGCAGGCTCTGTAAGGCTCATATAGTTCAAGTTATTACCGAGTTACATCACCCATTTTAGAGCCCGGACTTAGCGCTCTGTGACTTCTTCTTGTTCAAAGCTCCGAAGAAAGATTTCGAAAATTTTCCTCAAATTATAAGTCGAAAGCCGCTACAGCCTTGTTTTTTGAAGTGCAAACGAAAGAATTTTGTCGTATCAAAAATTTCGTAAAGGAAACTATTCATTAGAAGATGATAGTGGTTGTAACCGTGTATCCAGTTTTGTTTAAAACTCTCGACAGATAAACCATCACCAGCGAAATGTTTATCAACAAACGGAGAGGCTTATTCAAGTTCTTAGGAAAGCTCTTCCTTACCCTCCTTACTTCTACGACATTGCCTTTACAAAAAATTCTTCTGTTCCTTTCAGAACTTCCCTACTGGATAGAGTCATTAAAAAAATACTATCACTAAGTTTTTTTTTTTAGTCAAAGCCTCGAGAGTTTTAAACCACACGAATGAAAAATCTACCAAAATATTTTGACCAAGTAGATAAAAATATTAGCAATTACGAGGGTTGTATGTACCTGGCTTTGACAAGAAAAACGCATTTTTATGTGTAAAATTTGTATGTTGTTTGTATAATTTTTTAAATAGTGGTAGCGTCATCTCTGACCATCTGGAGGCCAGATACTTATCATACAGCCCTCGTATATTAAAGATTAGTTTTTATACATCCCGGAAATAAATAGTTTTCAAGGTATACCAGAAACACGATATTTGTTATTATTAGACAATATAACAACCACGACATTAATTCAGGTTAGCATGCTGGTTTTAAACCCTAAAAAAAAGCGGTTTGCAAGTTTGTCATATTATATTAACGATAAAAGTAATAAGAACACCTGATTTAATCACGTACTCATACTTGATTAAATGTCATTAAACCTAGTTAAACAATATAATTTTTGCAACATTAACTAAAACATGCTTTTTAAGAGCAATCTACAATTACGTCATAATACTAGTTCACATAATCTGAGAGAGACAACACAAGTAGAGATTGGTTTATTTATTTGTATAAGTGACAATCGAGATATCAGGTGAAGCAGTTTTTTACACTAATAGGTTCTGTCACGTGATTTAGTTTACTATAGGACTAAAATTGAAAAAAACGGAGAACTCCATGACGTAACTGAAGTTCACAACTCTTCGTCAGTTCATTCGTTAAATGACGCTTGGTTGCGTGGATTCCCCCACCCATTAATTCATGATACAATATCACATTTTACTTAAACAAAAATCATGATTCTTGAGACTAGACCCTCTTAAATTGAACGAGTTTCCGTCGTTTTGCCTAAGATTATACGAGGCATCTTTACTCTTCAAGATTAGAACATTTAATGAGCTCTGAAACTGGAGATTGAAAATCGGATCAGAAACTGGTGAATGTGTTCTGTAGATGTTAATATTCATCTACAGCTGATCGCACAGTGATTGATTGATGATGAATTGAGGACTGTACACAACATTTTGACTGCTTGTAGACACAAAATTTCCATGAAATGATAGTTACAAGTTCGTACGGACGTCGAAATAGTTTTTGAGCAAAAATCAAGTTTGGATCTCGAAAAAAAAGATCGCTGATAACGCCTCATGTAATAGGAGACAGAACGTCGGAAAATCACTCCGATGATTTCCCATATAACCAAACCAATTACATTTTCTTTAAGCTTTTTACAACTTTCTTATGATGTTGATGTAAATTCAGATCCTGTTCCGAAAATATTAATTCTGGATGCTTATTGACGAAGTGTATTTTAACATGACTTTTTCTCTTAAAAGCCTGCTGGCATACCTCACAACTAAATGTTTTTTGTTTATTACAATCTTGAAACAGATGAGCTCTTAAGGAGTTTTGGTTTTTATATTTTCGGTGGCAATAGGGGCATATTACTCTATCATTACCTAAAAAATAACGGAAAAAAATACTAAATTTTTATTCTGTTCTACCAAATTTTTCAATTTAAATAGTGTTATTTACATAAAAAATTATTAAGCCCTTGAAGTTGTTAAGTAGATATGGTACAATATGGCAGCTTTGTTTTGGTGTAAGTAAAATCTTACCGTTAGTATTAACTCTCGATATGGGTTTCTCAGCTCACACAACCATTTACTTCTGTTGATTCGCCACAAAATGGTTAAAGTACGTATGTATATAGTAAAAAATGAAAAGCAGGTAGAAATCGTGACATGCAAGGTTCACAGTATTAATTTTGAACACTAACTTAAAAGTTAGTCGGGCATTTTCAAACTCTGAGTAGGGTTGTAGTGTAGATAATATAAACGTTTTATTTTGTAGCACGTTTCACGATGCAAACAAAACATATGATATTTGACAGTTGACATACTGGTAAAGGTCAACTGTCAACCGTCTCTCTTTTTCTTACCTTAAAAACACTCTACTTCTCTCTTTAGTGCATTGTAACATTTTTTACCTCAGTAGGAACCAATGACGATCAAATATTTTTTTACATTGCATGGTTAGTTAAATTTGTAACATTTCTATGTTTAAATTTATTAAAATGGGCCTGTGAATGGGCCCCCAATCCAATAGCATATTGTAGTTCGTTCTTTTAGAAAGATTTTTTTCTCTCTTACCGTCGAAAACATGCAAGACAAACTGCAAAAATAAATGGCAACAAATTTTACTGTTTTTTAACGTGGTCCTCTCCGCAGGCTATAATCGTAGTTCATAGCTACTCCGATTTCTTTATGCCGTCGCGGTAGTACTCTTTGCCGAGATCTGCAAAACAGACGTATGTCTCTGCTTCATACGATGACTGTTGCTTCACAGCCATTTCTTCATTTATGGAAATAGATAATAATCGAATAATGGCAGGTCTGGCGAATATGAAGAACGAGGAAGAAGTTGATACCTCAGTTCCATGAATTTTGCGCAATTGCCAATGCAGACTGATGTACTGCCGAGTTAGAGTCCGCGGACACCGTTTTGAATCTATAAACAATCGAGTATACCAGTGTTTTAAAGATTAAAAAAAAACAAAGGCATCAGTGTGTTATAGTGAGAGGAGATTACTTTAAAAGGATTCAACTAAATTTGGATGAATAAATTAATAGTTTGTGTTTTGTTTAATTAGTCACATTAATTTTACCAGGTATTACCAGCTGATTTTGGTAGCTAAAGTACGCACGGACCACGGATACTTATATTTATTTCCCCACATATCACCGAGTTTTAAAAAAAAACACTCAAAAAAATTGTACTTAATCCCGCTTCAAAGAAAGTTTAAAGGTATCACTTCTTACTGTACGCAGTTAGTTTCTATACGCCACAATATTGATTATATCAGAAGAATTCTTATTGAAGCAAATATGAAAACAGAACTTTCAAGCGGACGAATCTAGCAGTACCAAAAATTTGTCAGTATATTGAAACCTTGGCGGTTGGAAATTAAGAATGTAAAAAACTCTAAGATACAATATTTTCCGTTTTGTATAGAATGTATCTGGCAAATAATTTTTGTCAGCACTACATCCTTTTAAAAAATTACTCAACTTTAAGAAGCTCCCGTATATATAACGTTTCATAATTCATTTAAAATGACCTTGTGACGTATGAGGACGCTAAACATCTAAATATCTAATAAAGACACAAATACGCCAATATTTTTTATTTTATACATATATAATTTGTACCAACAACACTGAGATCAGTTTTTAGAAATGCATATATTTTCACAGAAATAGGTCATTTAAAACATGACATATAAACAGGAAAGGACCATACTCAGGTGAACAGTATTGAAATATATAATGACATAGAAAGAAGAGCACCCAAAACGAATTCAATTTTAAATGACTTTTGGTAGAGACGTTGTGATGATTCACTGTAATAAATAATTAAAATTTATTACCAATATGTCGAATACTAATAAGTGGATTTAGTACAGCGTGATAGCCAATTTTGCGTTTTTTTTTGTCATTTTCACCGCAGACGAAGTAAAAAATATACTTTAAATTGATTTGTGTAAATATGGTCTTCGGTGCACGTGGGAAAAGTTGGCTTGTAAATGCCGTAAGCCAAATAATTGATTAATGAACTAAGTAAAATGATTTGTTTTAGATTTTTGTTGTGATAGGGTGCATTAAGGGTCCAGCATCCCTAAAAGATAACAGTCATAGTTCTTTACAATTCATAGAAACTTTGCTCATCTAAATTAATTTTATGAATTCGAGCATAGTGACCCTTAAGGGTTGTTTTTCTTGTAAAAAGCTTTGAGCAGAGAGGGCAAGAGACTTTTTCTTTGTCACAATCTTTACTGATGTGAGATCTTAAAGCTTTTTCTGTTCTGTAGCCTTTCGAACATTTCTCACATTTAAATCCTACAAAAATTTTATTAGGCTTTAAAAGTATAATACAAAATAAAAAACGAACTTGACTAACTTATTATCACAATTTCTATTTTAAATAACCGTAAAAATTACCTCTTAACATGCCGTATGCTTGCAAAAATATGCTAAAATAACATCAATAGTGCATCGCATGATCGAAAAAAACATAATAAAAATAAGTCATTATTTAACTTTGCTATATTTGCTAAATTTTAGAACAAAAGAAAAATTATACACTCAAAAGAAAAGAAAACTTTAAGTAAATTCCAGTAAGTATTAGATAACTATAGGGTCTCTTGCATGTACTCGATACATATGTCCATGAAGATGTTCTTTTCTTCTAAAACATTTCTTACAAAACTCGCAAACGAAACTCTTTTCTTTTCCACAGTCTCTTGACATGTGAGCTGACAAAGATTTCTTTGACTTATAGATTTTGAAGCAATATTTACAGATGTATCCAGGATCTAGACCTTTAAATTAAAAAAAACTTTACCAATATATCATTCCATCTTATTTAACAGTTTTAAAGGTTATAAGTAATAATTATATCATTTCTGGCATATTATATTAAAAAAAACATCCCGCATATATATATATATATATATATATATATATATATATATATATATATATATACATCCATCCACTTAAATAATATCACATAAAATAAATATATTTTTGATCTCGCTCGCTACATTACCGCTCCTAGATTGACATTGTAGTGTGTTCTGCAAACTCCGAATACTAAAAATATTATCCATAATTATTTAATATATAACCTTTAAAACTGTACAATAATATTTGATACCTTTAAAATTACTCAACATAATTCTACCTCCTTCATCTACTCAAATAATATTTGCCTAATTATATCACTAACGGACTAGATTACACAAACAAATTAGTCACAATAACTGTAATTAAATATCACACAATAATCCAACTATCTAGTACAATTATACTAAAGGTTTTCAGTCGTTAATGCAACTCAACGCCAGTATATGCTGCATAAATTTAATAGGATTCATTTAACAAATCGTGCCTGTCCTTCTCATCTCTATTTGACTTGGCAACTTCAATTACTTGTTTCCAAACTGATTAATTAATTACATTAATGTCGGAAAGTAATTGTAGGACAATTAGATGAAGTTTGTCATACGCATTTTTTATCTGTACAAAGTCTACAGATTAGATTTTAAAAATATTGTAAAAATTAGTTACTAAATAAAAATAGCAAACACCATCAATTAGTTCGTTTCGTCTGGACAACTCTAATCCATTAAATAACTAATTTTCCTACCAGGGATTAAAAATACGAATTCGCTTCTTGTAAATTTATATTTGGTAAAGGTTAGTGTCCTTTTTCAGCATAAAATGTCAAAATTCAAATTTTAAATAGAACAAGGAAAATCATTCGACATTCCACTTCTGTCTTGGCGCTCTTTCAAACCCAGATAACTGTTCAAAATTATCATCCACTCCAGCTACTACTGCACAATGAACATTTTGATAAATGTGCTGAGCTAAATATTCCTTCCTTTTTAAAAACCTTTTGACAAGTTTTACACTGAAACAATTTTTTATTCGTGCAATCTCTTGATTTGTGAACTTTCAAAGAGTTTATAGTTCTATATTTTTTACCACAGTCAGAACAAGTATACTGAGGTTCATCTGAAAAAAGAAAATTGGTTGTAAAAGTATATATATATATATATATATATATATATATATATATATATATATATATATATATAATATATATATATATATATATATATATATATATATATCTTAACCGATGACAACTTTCATATGGATCACCTTATATTTGATGCCATAATTAAATTCTTAAAATCATTGTCATTATTAGTGTAACAAATCCGAAGAGTAGTTTTTGTTTTCAACAGGAACATAATTGAGGTTATCAGATCAAATCTTGTTAAAATCGATTGCAGTTTTCTAGATACTTCCCACAGGCCGGAGTTTGATGTACTTTACATAAGGTTCGTTTTATATTCAGTTGTTTAATTTTTCTATCAAAAGTATATATTATTCTGAGATGTTTTCCTAGGTTTTACGTTTCTAAACTTGAGCATATGAATGTTGTAGGAAAAACTGTTGAAATCACCTAAAAACTAGAACAATATTTTTCTGTTTTGATATGTAGATCACTTCAAATGGAAAGATCTTACTTATTTATAAATAGCACTTCCAAATCTTATAAACTTAAGGACAAAAAGATATTTAGAAAAAAAAAATCGATTTTCGTAACAAATTATTTATTTCCTGTTATTTTTCTAACCATAGTAAAATTCGTAGCATTTTTTATTTTTATTCCCTAAACAATGCCGCTTTAAATAGGTTTTTCTTGAAAATGTTTTATTGCAGGCGTCGCAAGTAAAGGCTGTTCTGTTACGACAATCCTTGGAACGATGTGATCGCAAGGCATTATACGATGTGTATCTTTTAAAACAACTTGAACATTCGAATGGTTTTCCTAAAAAAAAATATATATTTTTTAGGAAATAACGATTCAGATTCAGTAACGTATTATTTATTAGATTTAAAATAATTTGTTATTTTTTTTTTCTGTGCATCATTATTAAAACAGTGAGAAAACACTTACTTTTAAAAAATACAATAGGCAGTATTTAAACTAAAATCTTGGATATTCTTTTATGGTTATTTATCTACCTAGAGATGTAAGTATGTGTGTCCAGTGCTAGCGGGCGCAATTTCCACACCACTAATCCGTTTATGATCTAGACATATTTAAGGGATTGTAATTGCAGAAGTAAATTCCACACCGAGTTCTTTCAGGTAGAGGATGAGGGTTGATAAATGGGTGGTGGTACGCACCGGCCTGTTCAATTAAATCATTATTAAACCCTTCTACATATCAGTTTAGTACATATTATTTTGTTTATTAATTTGTGATTATTACTTGGTTGTGCGTATATTTTTTAAAGTGTTGCTAATATGGAAGCAAAGTTAATAAAAAGTAATCGAGGAATGGACATGTTATATGTGAATTACTACACTTACTTTCGACAAAAGGTGCTAAAATGTGGAGAAACATTTCTCCTATTTTTCTCAGCCTGTTTTGTAATATATATATATATAGATATATGTATAGGTTTGTAGCATTATCTAGTATATGTAAGGAAATTTGTCCAATTGTATTTTATGTATTTAGCAAAAACGTCATGTTTTATCAATATTATTCTACTATGAAATAAAAAACATATATTTTTGCAAATATCTAAAATTTTCAATAAAAACTGATTTAAAAGAAATCCGTCCAATTTTATTTAGTTGAATAAAGCATAATTATATTTGCTTGGTGTGGAAATTACCTGTAAGATTTAAGCACCCTTATAAGGTTAGTGTGGAATTTACCTGTTGTATTAAGAGCGCAGGTAGTCTTGGTGTGAAATTTACTAACGCCGGTGCTAGCGAGGACCGGCTATAAACTAAAAAGGAGGTGCAGGTATTCAATATAAATACACGCGAAAAATTCATTTTTAAGGTTGGACTGGAAAACCATGCAACGATATGGCGTTTAAATTTTACTGAAATTTGCCTTAAGAATACCATACATTATCTTTTGAAATAACATTCACATATTTAGTTAGAAATAACACAACTTTTTATTGTAATAATACAAAATTTATTAGCCTAGCAAAAACTTGTACTGTGGATGGACTTAAAAGATGCAACTGATACAAACTTACATAAACAGTATATTAACTACAAATTTCTTTGTAAGTTTAGGAAGCAAAAAATCACTAAATGAGTATATATTTTGGCACTAAAATTTAAATAAATTAATTAAGTATTAGAATCGCAAAGTAATTAAATATTCAAATTATGAAAAAATGCTCTGTTACTTGTTTCGTCATGTAAAACTCGTTTTTTTTCACCAAACTTTTATAAGTTACTGTATAATAATGAATAACACTAAATATATGAGAATGCTTCAAATAAGATTATAGTACTAAAAAAGGTGAAGGTACAAAATGGCGGTTATGGTAACAGAAACAGTAAAATTTGTACATTTATTTTTGGTATAATATATGCAATCTATTATCGATATAGAGAACTTGCAAAAAATAACTACAATTAGTAAAATAAAAGACGTAATAGTCAGATGGCTGCAAAATTAAAAAGATCACTATCATTTTGCAAGTCCTGTATAAACTATTTAGTAGATTACGGCTGACATGTACTTGACATGTACCAGTCTTCTTAAAAAAAAAACTATAATTAAACGAACTTAAAGTAACCTAAACAAAACATTACAATAGAGTGGACAAAATGACAATTAAAAACTAACTCTAAAAAAATGTCACAAAAAGTGGAACAAACGATAACCAAAGGCACCCAAATATTGACATCACTAAATTATAATAGATATGGTCAAAAATGATAACACAGAACAACGATGAAAAAACTTTTTTAATAATTTTACCTGATTCCTATGTTTTTTGGTGTGCTGAGTCCGAAAATAATAATAAAAAAGTCGTATCACCCACCAATTTTTCACATTTTAATATTCAAAATGTAAAAAGTTTATTTTTTATCATTCGAATGTTATTAGGTTGGCAATAAAATCAGAATTTTATAAGGTTGGCAGTAAAATCAAATGTTATTAAGTTGGCAGTTCCGATAAATGTCACTGCTGTTTGTTTTCTTCCAGTTAATATAACCTCGCAGTGCAGTGTTTAACCCATGTGCTTTAATACACACTCAAAGTATGTCTTTGTTACTTTTTGTTATATATGTGGTGAGTTTGTAGTTAAAAAACATCAAAGAAACTGGCTTTGTAAAAAAAAAAGTATACTTTGTACATTTTGATGTAGAAATCGGTAATCAAGAAAAATGTTGGGCTCCTCACAAAGTATGTTAGGTTTGTGTCGAGGATCTCAGGAAATGGTATAAGAAAGAAAAGAAAGCTTTTAGATTTGCAGTACCCATGGTATGGAGAGAGTAAGAAAATCATTCAAATGATTGTTATTTTTGCAACGTTGATGTTTCTGGATATAACTCAAAAATAAGAAAGTAGTTGTCTATTCTAACTTTACTTCAGCTAATCGGCCGGTAGGACATGGACCGGGACTTCCTGCCCCTGATACACCTCAGTCTATTAATGACGTTTTACAGTCCAGTTCCGAATTTAATGAACCGGATGATGATGAGTGTCAATGTTCTCTAAAAAATTTAAAACCACAGTTGTTTACACAAGCTGAGTAAAATGATTTAGTGAGAGATTTGGGTTTGACTAAGGAAAAAGCAGAATTGCTTGATTCTAGGCTGAAAGAAAAACATTTATTGGAATCTGGAAGATCTATTTACCATCATAGAACAAGGGATCAACAATTTGCTCAGTTTTTCAAGCAGGAAGAGAATTTAGTTTTGAAATTTAATCGATGTCATATTGTGAGAGAACTGTGGATGATACAAAAAAACTGATACCAGATACGGTTTCAGGATCCAAAAATACATAACACTTAGACGTATTGATTTAAAAAGTTTTTGCAAATAATTTTTTCGTTGGCCTGTGTAATTTAGAAAAATGTAAGGTAACTTGACCTATCTCTACATTAGCTGAAAACTATTTGCCTACTTTATAATATTTCCTATTAAAAAGTTTCCGTCTGAAGTCTTCAGTTCACCTAAGCTATTATTTTCTCTCTGAAGCTCTTTCAAAGGGTTATGTTTTCCTCTCATATGAACTCCCAAGTCATACTTGTGCTTAAATTTCCTTGGACATAATTCACAAGGATATCTCGGTTCCTGACCACACTCAAATTTGACGTGACGAGTTAGAGAATGGCGCAGTCGGTAGGATTTAGTGCACCTACAAAAATTACAAAAGAAACCCTTAGATGCTTAGTAGTATTTTTTTTTAATTTCCACTACAGCACCCTAATATACACTAAGCGTCGTAAAAAGAATAGTAGCCAGTAAATTTTATACAATCTTAATAATTTTTGACAACCGAATCATTTTTACTATTATGATGATTCAGCACGCATGACTTGTTGCCTATTATCTATGCTCATAGCCATTCTTTCTTCGGTCTGATATAGTTTTTAAATTCGTCTTGTAATATCTCCCTACACACTCCAACGTAAAAACATTAAATAAACATATTAGGTGTACAAATTAATTCGATACCTTTTCTGTGTTAACTAAATATTTATTTGTTTACAAATAAAATACAGTTCGAACAAGAAAAATATTCCCCATTAATATTCACACATTTTGCCCACTTTTCAGGCAACGGCAATTAGACGGAGCCCTGTCAAGAGAATACGCTGCGTAAGGAAGAACCCCTTTCCAAAAACCTGTAACCTCAAGGGCTAGGGGAATTCCAGGATTCTCCTAGTACGGGCATTGACGATCCCGAGGTACCTGAATCATGTTGTGCTGTCTTGTGTTGCCCAGATTATGTGTAACAAAAACGCAATCTTAAGGTGTTTTCCGTGCCGAGAAGATGAATGGCTCAGCGTTTATGAGTCGTGAACGGTTCCCCCGGATACCGGGCGCCCTTCTTGAGTAAGTAGCCTTGCTATGACATCCAGGCTCTGCCATAGTCGATCCTTCTTTCCTAGGATACTTGTGGGAATACTATGTAGGCAGTTAATCAAAATTTCACCAATTGCATTGCAACGACACCTCTTGAGAAAGCGAACTTGTTGGCTGAACTCTTTGCCTCACATTCTACTGTTGATTTCTAAGGAAAAACACCACCTACTATTCCCATATTGCAGTCATGGATGCCCTATGTTGCCTTCAGACAGCGTATCATAAAACGTATTTTAATGAAGCTAGACACCAAAAAGGCTTCTGGCGCTGACGGAATACCTGCCATAGTTCTCAAAAACTGTGCGAGGGAACTAACATCAGTTTTCTGTAGACTCTTCAACATATCCTACAGAAAGGGAATATTTCCTTCCTACTGGAAATGTGCCACAGTTCAGCCGATACCCAAAAAAAGGCAAGAAGACCTTGCTAAATAACTACCGACCAGTCGCACTACTTTCAATAATATCGAAAGTCATGGAAAAGGTTACAATCAGCATCTTCTAAAATATCTCGAACGATTCAACATTATTAGCTTTCGTAAACATAGATCAACAGGAGATCTTCTGACTTATGTAACACATGGTTGGAACAACGCAATTGAACACTTTGGAGAATCTCGAGCGGTTACTCTTGACATATCCAAGGCATTCGACCGTGTTTAGCACGATGGACTGTTGGCTAAGCTACGCTCTTATGATATCTCTGAAAAGTTCTGTTTGTGGCTCTCATGTTTCCTCAGAGAGCGTTCTTTACGAGTGGCGGTCGACGGATTTCTTTCACTATCAACGCCGGTATGCCCCAAGGCTCTATACTGTCTCCTACTCTCTTTCTCATTTACATTAACGATCTGCTGGAAAAGACTGGGAATCCAATCTACAGCTTTGCAGATGACAGTATGCTTATCTCTTCATTCACTCTGACATCGGCTACTCATACGAATATCCGCAGGCAGCAGGAGGTCGTTCAACTTAACAAAGACCTGGAAGAAACTCTTCCTTGGGATACATTGCATTTGTTGAATTCTATTCAGAGAAGAGCTGTTCGTCTGATTGGAGACCCGGAACTGACCGGCGGCCTTGATTCGCGGGAACATCGAAGAACGGTTGGCGACTTGAGTCTGTTCTACAAGTATTTTCATGGAAAGTGTTCGAAGGATGTAGCCCGCTTAATTCCTCCCAGAGCGGTGCATATTAGAAATACACGTCGCGCTAATACTTCACATCCGTATAGGTTCAGCTTGTTACTCCGCGTACAACGCTTTTCAAGCAGTCTTTTATATAGAGAACATCATTCCTTTGGAATAATTTGCCCAGGGCTGTGTTTCCCACCGAGTACAATTCAGCGATTCAAGAACAACGTGAATCGCTTTTTTCCGCACACATGCCGCTCCTGGAGTGCTTTAGGGACTTCCCTGCAGCACGTGTGCTAGACCCATAAAAAAAAGACGGAGCTGTGTCAGAAGAATACGTTGCGTAAGGAAAAACCCCTTAAAAAAAAGCTAAAATCCAGCGCTGTTTTTGCCGTGTATAGCCTGTAGCCAAAGTCACCGCTTCTAAATCGTTAGTACCCCATTTTGAACGCTTTGTGCGTTATAGCACCTTGTCTCAAGTTAAAGTTAAAGAAATTATTTGGGCAACTTTAACGCTTTTATTGGATTCGAAATGCAGTGTCTGAAACGCTGCTTGACGAATGACCTCGCTCTCTAGATGGTATTTTAAGGTTATATAAATAGCAGTATTGCGTGAAGTGATGATATTCGAAAATTAATTTTCAGATACTTATTTCAAAAGTACACTTAATAATACCTTTAATAGTTACTAAAGGTAGCTTTTCATCCTTTTTGAAGCAATAGCAGCCACTTTTTTGCTACAACAGCAAACAATGTGGCTAGTGCAGCAGCTGTCCCTATTTTAACAAAATGTTTTAGCTGTTGTAGCCATTTTCTAGCTGTGTGAGCTGTCCTTTTCTGCGTGTATCGCTGTTTTTTGTATCTGCTAGAAAATTGTCTACGATACTTAAAATTTACAGCAGCAATATTCTAGCAATAACTGCATGAAAATTTAAATCCCGCAACTAAACTTGAATAACATGAATGATCTGACTGCCACAGTCTAAATGCCACAGAGACACTTTCTTGCTCGATTCAATTTTGGCATCTGCCATACTTGATTTGTCATTTTAAGTCAATTGAAGGCTCTAGACAATTTTAAAACACGATTTTTCGTTTTTCCACACTGTGCGACGTGACTCAAAGATATGTCAGTCCACATGTTGCAAGAATTATTTTACCTTCAGAATTCTCATGTTGACATGTTTTCGCAGTTACCCTAATTTGCAGTACTCTCGTCTGATTAATATGCAGTGAACAACAGCGAACAAATTAATCAATTTACACTAACATATGCATACTCCAGAAGCTCTTTAATAGGATATGTATAGTCAGAAGCCAGAACGGTTCTAAAATTGAGTAGCACGCATCGTGCTGAATCACCATTTTAATAAAAAAATACTAAATAGACATTGGACGTATAAGTACCAAATTTTGATCAGTTTTTACACTGAAGTACCCTATTAATTTAACTAATAAATATTAAAATGACATTAAACCTACTGAAATTGTTTTTCTATAACGCTTAGTATGTTTCGTTTAATTAAGAAGACGAATAACTGCTGAACTTTGTTCTTATTTAAAATTTTTTTTACCTGCTGCACATAAAAAGGGACATATTCTGTTCATTTTCCTGCTTGGGACTCTTAAGCTTACGTTTCTTCAAAGGTTTTGCGAGGGCAGCTTGATTTTCCTTGTCAGATTGTTGAAAGAGGTAGCGAAGAATCTCTAAAATTTTTAATAAAAACAAAAACAAATTAAAATAATGTTTCAAAAACAAATTTGCCCTCAAAAAACTACAACGTACGAGTACTTCAACACTACAGGTACTACTTCAATGCACTTTTTACTGGAACAAATAATGTGGTGACCTAAAACATACGTCAAATATTATAACTTTAAATCTATTCTCAATCTTATTTTATTCCTTTTTGTAACAAATATTAAACTATTATTATTTAAACCAAAATCATATATGTATATTCTTTAAAACTACTCTAGAATCTATAATAAAATTCATTATTCTTGATACCTTTCACTATATTACTGTACCCTACATAACATGGCATAGTATTGTAAATGAAACACATGTAGGTATTATAATACTTTATTTAAGTCAGTTAAATGCTATGCACGTTAGACTTAAATATTAAATAACGATTATTTTATATTTTAAAAATCTTAGTTCCAGAGTATCACGACCTAAAAGTTAGTTACAACCAAAAATATCATTTTAGGTTGGAATCTGTCTAAAACTATTCTTCTAATGTGGGTTAGGCTACTCTGACACTGAAATCTTCGTTTAACGAATATTATATACAACCAGAGATGTGTGACTAACGTTTATACACTCTTAGTATCTTGTTCATTTTCAGAACTTGTTCTCTTTTTTGGATGCATGCTTTGAATATGTGCTTCCAAATCTTTCATATTATAACTTGTGTATGTACAGTTGAGGCAACCAAAAACTTGGTCTTTTTTAGTTTTCCTTGACACAGCGTTTCGTGGACTGCAAATACTTGCCTATCGAATAAAATGCGACAAGAAGGACAACGGATTTGATCTCTAGGTTTGCCCAGTTCCTTTAAATCACTAAAAACAAATAAAACAATAGAATTTCGAAGCTGCCACAGTGAGTTACATAGCCTGCAGAATGATTCTGATGAATTTACACATACTATAAGATATAATAAAAAATGAAACACTCAAATGTAGAACTACCTATAGCATCTCGGAATCTTCTCTTTCTTAGGAGGTAAATCAGCCATAGTCATTTTTAAAAATCGATTTCTTCTCTCTCTACAGAAAGCTCCACGATTTTCCTTAACAATAATAACTCTCGTATCATTTCCTAGTTCGCTCAAATTTTCACGAGTTGCGATTGCATCCGAGTCGATTTTTAGTGACTCACTTTTAGATGAGGTTCTTTTAGATACTTTTTGTTCCTTAGGAATTGACGAATTAGAATCGGGATGTACTTTTTCAGTTCTACCTGATCTTAATCTACTTTTTATCTGAACTGGTTCTTCTACAATTTCTTCGATGATTTCAACTATAGTATCTTGAGTTATTTCTTGGGTCGATTGAGGCGGCTCATCGTAAGATTGTTCCGAAGCTTCCTGCTTTATCGGGTGTGGAGGTTTAATGAGAATGGTCTCAGAAATCAAGTTTAAGCTACCCTTTTCCGAGGGACCTACTGACATTTTGTTTATGCTTCTGTGGGGAGTAAAAAGAAAAGGTTCAGGTTTTCCTTCGTTAAGTGATATAGATACTTTACTGCCACTTTTTTGAGTTGATAGATTGTCAGATTTCCCAAAATTAAAGCTAGTGGCAAGTTCTTTTTTAATTCTTGCTACGATATCGTCGTTTTTTAGATCTTCAACTTTAAGAATTTTGACTAACGGTTTCCTTGTCTCCTGTGTCACTAAAATTACAGTTTTTATTATTAGTAAAAGGAACAAAGAATGCTCATTTTTATATTCTTATCACAAAAACAGTGAGTAGTATCACAGGAAGTTGTTTTTTGGAATATTGTCAAGAATGAGGTACAACTAGTAAATGTAAAAAAAGTGTATTAATAAAAATATATATGTAAGAAAAGCTGTGCTTAGTGGTAACATAAAATATCAGAACAGTGTCATGATAATTTCAAATATCACAATTGCTTAGGAGGATTGACCTAGATTTTTTTTATATTGTGTTCCATTTGTAAAATTTAATTTTGCCGTCATAATAGTCCACAGTACACCATCATTATGTAATCTTTTTTAGAAAAAAAAAACAATTTTGAACGGTTGTCCTAAAGTAAATTAAATTAAATAAAATATCATGTGAACAAGTTAATTCTAGGCAGCTACCGTTCATCGATTATAGAACCTATTCAAATAGGAATTTTTTCCCTATCCATAGTCAACTTACAATGCCATCTTTCCGCTCTAAAAAGAGATATAGTAATTCATGCCACTATGAACAAAATCAATTGTACGCAAGATGTCGTTCGGAAAACAACTTTTAAGATCTGCGTGCCTTCTATTTGCAATTCAATCTAACAAGAACGCGGCTGAAGCGAGAGAAACAGTTTTTTTGGCTTTAGGTGAAAACGCTGTAATGTACAGGACATATTAAAAATGATTCCAGCAGTTTCTAGAAAGAAATTTCAACGTTCAAGATGATAATGTAATCCAAAGAGAGCGGAAGAGGAGAAGTTAGGGCATATTTAGCACAAAAATCCTTACCAAATTAAACTACAATTTACAAGTGCATTCGGAGTCACCCAGTAAACTATTTCATATAGTCTACAGAAGCTGAAAAAGATTCACAAGATATCCCGGCGAGTTCTTCATAAGCTCACTCACGAGAATAAAAGCAGATGCTACGATACGACTCTTTATTTGTTCTCTAGGTTCAAGAAAAAAATTATTTCCACAAAATTGTTACATATGATGAAAAGTCGATATTCTATGATATTTCAAATACCATGGCTCGGATCTATTTAGGTGAGTTACCAATGAGCATAGCAAGACCGAATATCCATTCAAAGGGGCGATGGAATGCATGTAGTGGGATCATAAGGACGTGATTACGGGCCAGGACACCACACAGCAAAAATAATTACGGAAACAATTTCAAATTTGGGCGGGAAAATTGTCTCTCTAGCGGCGTATGTGGCCCGGAAAAGAACGCTTTAATGATGGGAAAAGTGCAAAGAAGGCGAAGGAGTTTACTTTATATATTAAGCTTGTATTAGTTTTTTTTTAAATAAATAAATGCCAAAGTTAGTCTATAAACTAACTTAATTATAAACTTTTCTGAACGCAATTTAGATGATAGACATTATGTTTTCGTTTGATTTTCTTAATACGTAATTCTTTATGCGACCATTTTTCTAAAATAAATCCTTTTTAACCTCAGGTGGTTTCTAGGGGTCAAACCTGGGAGCTCCTTTATAAATGACTGCTATTTTTTGCCGAATCAACATCATTTCGTCGATTCCGCGTCACATCATTGGAGAACATCAAAAAAAAATATGGAGTAGATATCACGATCTTTTTTGAGAGAGAGAATCTGGCAGCTGTCTGAAAATTGGGCAAAATGTGTGGAGAATAATGAAGATCATTTTTCTTAACCGAGATGAATTCTATTCGTAAACAATTAAATGTTTTAACTCCAAAAAAAGGTACACTTTGTGCACTTAATATTTAACACAAAACAAGTTAAGAGAACAAAAGAGAAAAAAACCTCTCGACATCCTCGAGGTTAGCTTTTCCGCAGAGAGTGATAATTTGACGGCGAATGATTATACATCTCCATCACATAATTTTGAAGCTATCATTTCAATTCGATGCACCAAAGTGTGCGCAAAGAACAACTATGTTTGTCAAACCAATTCTGTCAATCCTCAACAACTCAGGAATTTTTTACATCAAAACACATCCATTTGTTACTCCGAAACAGTGATTGCCAAGCTCGTCTGATTGTTCGTCATTCAAGTTTTTCATCTGAGGTGACCGCAGAAAGCGAATTAACAAAAGACGAATCGCAATAATTTCGTCCCTTGGAATAACTATTAGGGATAAAGTCAATACCAGGTGTACAAGTATGAAATGCGGATTTTAGACAACAGATGGTGCACCAATGCAGTCTGTGCTATATAGATTTGACTGCGCCATTTTGTTGTGTCATCAACAAGTGTCAAATGCGCACGAGTGATAAATTGGAAAAGTGTGTGCATAGTGTTGTGTTGTTGTGTTCAATATGTCGAAATTTATATCGAACAAAGAGCATTCGCGGACGGACATACCGACAGTATTAATTTTTTATTTTCATTTAAAGAAAACTGCTGTTGAATCATACCGATTACTTCGAAAGCATGGTGAACTGCTCATCGCAAGATACATGTGAACGATGGTTTCGGCGTTTCAAAAGTGGTAACTTCGATGTTGCAGATAAGGAACGTGGAAAACCGCCAAAAAAATACGAATATGTGGAATTGCAAGCATTGTTGGACGAAGATGATTCGCAAACACAAAAACCACTCGCCGAGCAATTGGGCGTTAATCAACAAACTGTTTCCAATCGGCTACGAGAGATGGGAAAGATTCAGAAGACCGGTAGATGAGTACCACATGAGTTGAACGACAGGCAAATGGAAAAACCGCAAAAACACGTGTGACATTTTGCTCGCTCGGTACAAAAGGAAGTCGTTTTTGCATCGTATAGTTACAGGAGATGAAAAGTGGATTTATTTTGAGAATCTCAAGCGCAAAAAATCATGGGTAGACCCAGGCGCACCATCCACATCGACGGCAAGACCGAATCGCTTTGGCAGAAAGACGATGCTCTGTATTTGGTGGGACCAGAGGGGCAGAGTCTATTATGAGCTGTTAAAACCTGGGGAAACGGTTAATACTAAACGTTATCAACAACAATTGACCGATTTGAGCCGTTCGCTACTTGAAAAAAGGCCAGAATACCGAAAGAGACAACACAAAGTCATATTTCTTCATGACAATGTTCCATCACATACGGCAAAACCAGTTCGCGACACGTTGGAAGCACTCAGCTGGAAAGTTCTACCCCATGCGGCTTACTCACCAGACTTGGCTCCTTCCGATTACCACTTGTTTGCATCGATGGGTCACGCCCTTGCTGAGCAGTGCTTTGTTTCGTACGAAGATGTGAAAAAATGGCTCAATGAATGGTTCGCAGCAAAAGGGGAAGATTCTTACTGGCGTGATATTCTCAAATTGCCCGAAAGATGGGAAAAATGTATAACAAGCGATGGAGCATACTTTGAATAAAGCACTTTTTATCATTTTTCCGAATTTGCCAGGTTTTTTTAGAAAAAAATCCGCATTTCATACTTGTACACCTGGTAATTTCGATAGGATTAATAAAGGCCTGGCTCAGCCAACGTCAAAAAGATACTATAATAAAGGTCTCTATAATGAGAGTTCTTCTAAAATATTAATAAAAAAAATTTTGGTCTCCAATTGGTTGAAATATGGTGGGTAATTTTTTTTTATTAATCTCAAAAATCTAAATTTGACAAATTAGGGCACATTATTTAAAAAAAAATCCCATTACAATCCTCTTAAAAATAAAAATATACAGGTCCATTTGTAATAAAAAATAAAATAAAAATAAACTACATACTAATGCTACGAAAAATCTTTGGTATCGTTAACTTTAGTGCCAAACATAGCTTGAAAGGTATGAAAGAATTCTTCATGTTTACGATAAATATGAGTTTTCAAGTGACTTTTTTGGTAGGCGGCGTAGTTACAGTATGGACAACAAAACGACCGGATCTTGTTACATTCATATTTCTGATGCCTGCAGAGGTTAGGTTGGTGTTTGAATGCCTTGCCACATCTGTCACATTTGTATTTCAGATCTAAAAAGGATAAGTTTTAAATACTGACAAATAATTAACTAATTAATGTGGATTTTTACCTTGTATATTAAAATTTTTATACGGTGCATGGTACAGAACTAAAGAAAAACGCCTAAATATGTATGAAGAATTTACCTGTAATCCTTCAAAACTCAGAAACAAATACGTGATGCAAGAAAAAATCTCAACAACACATTGTTAAGAACCGCAAACAAAACAAGTAGTTAGTACACTATTCGTGCGAATGGTGTAGATACTGATAATACAAGAATTTACATCAACCTCTTGGACATTTAAACTATTACTGGGAGTCTTGCTCTTGACTGCCAAATTACTCTAATTTTAAAATTATACATTTTTAATGAAAGAGGCAGTGCTTCTTTTTCAATATTTTAGATTTTACAGAATTAATTTTAATCAAATTCAATAGAAAACATGGCGAGATGATGTACCGACAAGCGAGCGAAAACTGCATGAAAACTGAATTACTCGTTCTCGAGTTATAACCCATCATGCCGCGTCATCTCTACCATACCCGATTAATTGTGCTAGTTTTCTGTATGTTATTACAGATATATAGATTTCTGTTTATCTATGATGTTCTTCCATTAATGTCATACCTGATTGTCTAAGGGTTTATTTCTTCCATTTCATTTTTCCAATGTTTCCGCTTTTCTGAACAAATTTTAATGAATTATAGCAAAAATTTGAGCAGATCATGTACCTACATGCGAAAGAAAACTGCAAAATAACTGAATTATTCATGCTCACACACTTGCATACATTCAGACAGACATCAGGTTTTACGTCGAGATTCAACGAAAGTAAGACATTCTGCACACGAAATACTATAGACGTGACATTAAGCTAAGAGGTAGATAACTATAACGTACGTACAGTCTGTCACGTAAGAACGTGTCTGCGATAATTCATTTTTGGTAGATGCAATTCTAACAATTCAATAAAAAATCGGTAGAGGGAACCTTTGTCTACGACGCATTTTAGTAAAAGTATCAGCTGAATCCGAACTTTCGTCGAAATCACGTAAAATCCAAAATGAGTTACTTGTTTGCGCGTCGGTTCGAGGCAGTCTTTCTTTATTCCTGTCCAAAGAGGCCTAAAATGACACATTCCGCGGCCGCTAAATATATTAAAAAGTAGGTGTCGTTTGTGAAGAGGTGGGTAAATCATTGTAACGAGACGAGAAATGTCGACGACTTGCCAAAATGTGGCTCGGTAGGCAAAGTCACTCCGAAAGTAGAAAATCGAATCGTGTCTTTATTTTCACGGGACCCGAAATTAATGCTGCGTTAAGGAGAGGTAAAATTAAGAATTTGCGGGTTTGAATGCGTCCCATGAGACCATTCGACAACATCTTCATGGTGTCAAATTCCGAAGCGGGTTGAAGAAACCTTTGCTGAGCGAAAATTACGCTTGGGTCCACGATAAGATACTAGAGTGGCCCTCACAATCGTCAGACGCTAACCCTATTGAAAACGTTTGGTTCCTTGTAAAGAGAAAGCTCACAAGAAAGACTCGATTCGAAAAATTTAGAGATCATTGCAGAGAATCTCGTCGACAACATGCCTCGAAGATGCCAGGCGATTATTGATGAAGCAGACGACTGGACAACTTACTAAGGTAATTGCGCCGTTGTTAGCACAGCAAAGAATATATTGATGGCAAAAAATTTTCTCGAAACACATTATTTCAAGAATAGGAGCGGTCACGTTCTTACTTGACAGACTGTATATATTCAAGAGCTTGATGCGTTCGCTCCCTCCTAAAGTAGTTCCATTACATCTTGCCATAAAGCTTTTTTTAAGTTATCATCCTTAGCCATAAAAATGACAACACAGAAAACAATTGCATATTGTATTGTAATTCTGTACGTGTTCATGGCATTTCGCAGCAATATTGATATCTTGTTAAGTAGAACGACTTTCTGCTGTTTGCAGATATTTGCATGAGTAGCCGATGTTCGTTAAGGTGAATGACGAAATAAGCTTACCGTCATTTGCAAAGATGTAGACTGATTTCTTGGTCCTTTCTAGCAGGTCATTAATGTAAATGAGAAAGAGAGTGAACACTGTATGATGCTTTGGAGCACATTGACGTTGATAATGAAGGTATTAGAAAGAAATCCGTCGACTGCCACTCGTAAAGAACGCTCTCTAAGGAGTGAACCATAAACAAAACTTTTCAATCAACAACTGAGGAAACTATCAGATTTGTAGAGGTCTTGCTGGTCTGAGATCGACGAATGAACAATTTCCTAAGGTATTTTGAAGAATTTCCTAAGGTATTGTCTTCAATTTCTAGTGTTATTTACAAGGATGTATAGAAAAACAAACAAAGATCATTTAAAAATCATTTATTTACAAAATTATGAGTATTTTAACTTTATGAATCAGTAAAAAATTACTGGCTTGGCCATTTTCCTTACAACTTTGTCATATTAAAAATAACAAAGGTAAAAATTCTTTCAACCAATTTGTTGCATTATTTAATCTGCAAACAGACCCCACGTAAAACATTTCAAAGACCCTGTATATACAGGGTATATGAAAATAGTTTAATATACTGAAACTGGTAAGCAAATGTGCCAACAGAAATTGTACACAAATATAATACATAGCGCCACTCGATACATAGGAAAATTTAACACAAAGGAAGTTCAAAAAACCTCTATAAAAAATCATTGCTGCCACCGTTTGATTGGACTTTAAAACTGTTTACTGATTTTAGAAATCACATCAGCTGCGTTAATTTATGCATCAATTACGTAAAAAATAAATCTCCCTCTCTTTCCTCCGATAATAAAAATTTTTTTTGGTAATTTTTTTCAGTTAATTTTTGCTAAGGCCCCGACTAACAACAACATACTATATATCCATACTGCTTAATTAAGAAAACTGACCTAAAGGTGATAATCACTAAAAATCTAGTAATAGAAGTAATTTTTCACGAAAATTATGTATTTTCGTGGACTTGACCGGTGTACCGTTTCTTCTCTTCTTGTTGTAAAACACTTCCTCTTTCTCGTTGCAAGGTGGTTAACTTAAGAGGGACCAAAGTTTATATATTAAACTATTTTAATAACACCCTGTATATATTTTTTGTGTTATTTATTCGAGTTATATATATATATCAACGTCTAATAATTTAGCAAGGCATTATGTTTATGGATCATATGTCTTTTAAGAGTACACTTCTGGTATGAGCTGTAAGGACAATAGTCACAAAAAAACGTCCTTTCCTTTCCGCACTCAAAAGTTAGATGTCTTCGCAAATTTGCCCTATTGGTATACTTCTTTCCACACTGCTCGCATGCAAAATATTTTTTCTTCTCTAGAAATTGAAAAAACATAATAAATATTTATTTAAATATATATTCTGTACTACCAAAAAAATAAACCTCTACTACACATTAAATTTCAACAAGTATTTCAACCAATTTGTAATTTTATTTCAACAACAATCTACATTGGGATTAGCAAATAAACTTTATTTTAAATCAAAGTTATCCTCCACTAAGTGACATCTATCAGAGAGTAGAACAATCTGAACTTGCAGGTGCAATAACATGGCGCTACCTAGACGAGATTTTATCCCCTCGTTTGTTCTAAGGAAAAACTACAAACTCTTAGAACTTACAGAACAAATCACCAAACCAATGGTTTGGTAATGAGAAGCTAATTACCAAATAACTAAACACTACTATATTAGAAACTCCTATTATTTTAGACCAAGTTTCTTTTATCCAGTGGGGAAATTTAACTTTACGTCTACAAACTACATGAGTTTTTGGTTGACAGTTGTGGTATGTAGCGTCTTTACAGTATGGACACTGATAAGGTTTCAGTTGTTGAAATTCGAAGTACGCTTTTTCGCACGTCATTTTAAAATTTTCAATTAAATATTATTTTTTAGTAAGTTCTTTAAGCACATTAACACAATATTGACTTTTATCATTATAATATTTAAAAAAAAACTTTTATTTATATAGCAAAAACTTTTGATAATCAACATGGATGGGGCAGATACTGAAGTCGGCCTTCGGGAACTGAGAGCCTACTCGGTCAGCAAAACTGCCGGCGGTATGTGGTTCACGCATGGTTCCTTGAGCCGGAAGACGGACGGAAGAGATAGCGCTCTCTTGAATGAGATGCAGGTCCGAAGCTGGAAGTTAAAGGAACAAGACTGTGAGGTTGGCAGAAGAGATCCCTCTGGTCTGTTTACTTGGCTTTAAGCCTCCCAATTCAAGGTACTAGAATTATATTAGAAAACCTATTTTTAAAATGATAAAATACATAAGTAGAGTATTTTTAGTGAAACGCACGCACTTATTCCTCTCCATTTTAGAGTGCTCTCCATCCATTTAACCCCGACCACTATTTTTCTCGCCTCTTCCTGCCCATTCCACTTTATACCATTTCTATTCCAACATTTTCTATTGTTCTCCCACATGATAGGATACTCATATATACATTGCTAAAAGCTAGACTTAAATTGTAAGACGATTAAATCATTTGTTCGAATTAAGAATGTCTAATCGCATTCTTTCAATCTAAGTTGTGAGAAAAAATTTTCAAATTCCTCGACTTTAAGAACCCCGAAAAGGCCGTTTAATTCCTTATAAATTTATTATTTAAAATTATTATGCTTATTATCTAAACAAGAAATAACCAGCCTCGTGCAAGTCGGACTTGCACAATTAGTGTACCGTACGTTGATTGCTTTTAAAATAAAAATTTTGTTACGAAGGTATAAAATGATCAATAACTTCACACCCCAAATGAGTTTTCAATAAACTTTGTTTCCGATCTTTGTTGAAAACTGATGACCTTGAAATGTTTATTTTTTTATACACCAGATAAATTATTAAAGGTAATGCACTCGTAATAATTTTCGTTCAATCTACACCCTGTGAAGAATATTCCAGAATTTTTTAAGAATTTTTTGATTAGTATTTTTCGAGATAAGAGGGGACAGCGATTTTTCGTAATTTTTTAAAAATAATACAAAGAAAAGTATTACATTATATACTCGTATATTTTTGAACCCATATTTTCACAAACTTTCATTTGCTCATTCACTCGATGACCTGGTATTTTTTTTTTCACTTTCAATTTCACCCCCCAAAACTAACCCTTTAAGTCAAAACTTCACAGCCCTAATAGAGGCCATCAAATCCTATATTAGGGCCAAATTTCAACTTTCTACGTCAAATAGTTTCGGAGAACATCGGGTGTGACAGGAGGACATCTCGAAGGGTAATTTTTTCATGAATTTCCCTTACTAAACAAGTAAAAACGAAGCTAATAACATTTATAAAAAAAACAAAGGATAGATAATTTCTACTCCATAACACTCTTAAAAGTCTATAGAAAAAACTGCTACATTAGTCTGTAAGTAAAAGGAAAATTGTTAATATCAACACATCAAGAAGAGATCTTCAGAAAGCACTTTACTATTTTTTCCGTTACAATTGTTTCAACACGGGCAGTGTTTTCATCAGACGGAAGATAATCGAAACTAATGATAAATTGACATTGTTTCTTTATACAGCGAAGTCTTCTTATAACGAACCCGTTTATAGCGAATTTTCGCTTAAAGCGAACTATTTTATAATGCACGAAAAAATGCAAATTTTTGTCGGCTGTAATGAACCCGGTTAAAACGAACTTCAGGATAAAGCCAAATTTCGATGTTTTTGTGTCCGTTTATAACGAACTTGCCATTCCCTGTGCTAGATGTCGCGCGACCTGATCTAGGGAATTCACCGAACTTGTTTCCGCCGCGTCGCTAGTTCGAGCAGTATTATTTTCAATTAACTTGTGTTATGCGGTTATGCGGTATATTTGATCAAAGTAGCAAAGTAAATGTTTAAGTTTTTATTTTAAAACGAGTACACAAAAACGTAAAGCGTTTACTTTAAAAGATGAACACGATATTATAAGGAAAATAGAAAATGGAGTTAAACAAAGCGATGTTTGCAAACAGCTGAATTTAACTAAATCTACGGTTTCTACCATATGGAAGAATAAGCAAGAAATCTTATCAATCTATGATAAAAGAACCTTTAGTCGTAAAAAAGTAAGAAAACCTACACATGGCCAAGTCGATAAAGGACTCCTTAAGGGTTTAGTCAAAAACGACATGAACATGTTCCTATTACCGGCTATACTTTACAAAAGAAAGCTAGTGAATTGGGAAGGAAAACAGAGAACACCGAGTTTAACTATTCTAGAAGTTGGATTGAACGATTTAAAAAACGACATAATATTAGTGGGGGTAAGATAGTAGGAGAAACTACAGGAGTGGATATCACTGTTATTGATCAGTGGTTGGCCAATGTATGGCCGCAAATTCGAGAAAGTTATGAATATGTGGACATTTTTAATGAGGATGAAACAGGTTTGTTTTACAAGATGACGCCTGATAAGACATTAAAGTTTGTCGGAGGGAATTGTGCTGGTGGAAAATTATCAAAAGTAAAAATTACTGTGTTGGTAACTGCAAATATGTCTGGAACAGAGAAAAGAAAATTATTGGTGATAGGAAAAGCCGCCAATCCCAGGTTTTTTAAAAACAAATATTTACCAGTAAAGTACAAATCAAACAGTAAAGCCTGGATGACATCAGAAATTTTTAAAAACAAACTGATCGAATGGGACAAAAAATTAAAATTCACAAACAGAAAAATATTACTTTTGATTGATAACTGTCCAGCGCACCTTGAAGTTGATCTACAGCAAATAAAATTGGTTTTTATGCCTCCAAACATAAATACAAAACTCTAGCCTATGGATCAAGGTGTGATACATTCTTTAAAATATTATTATAGAAAGATTTTACTTATGAAAATGTTAGAGACGATCGATAAAGGTAACATTTTTTCTGTAACTCTCTTGGACGTTATAAACTTTATCTATATGGCTTATCAAAGAGTCAGTAGAGAAACCATTGCAAACTGTTTTAAGGATGGCGGATTTTTAAGGAAGGAGTGTAAGATATGACTCAGATGATGAGCTACCGTTGAATCAGTGGATTGAAAAACATCGACAAGATCCTACTGATTGTCTAGAATTTGTTTACGATGCTGACATTCAATAAACTACAGTAGAAATCGAGATTTTTTTAAAGAATATGTATGTGCTGATAATGAATTAATGACGAGAGAAATATTAACTGATGATCAAATTGTGACTTCTGAAAAGATTTTAAGCGATAATGGCGACGAAGACCAGCTTGAAGGAGGAGATAGATAATATTTATGTTCCATCCATTTCGAAATGACAAAGAAAATGACTGAAATTCGCAATTTTTTAGAATCTCGTGAAGTTCCTGAACATACGAGTATATGGAGTAGTTTTTGTAACCTTGACAATTATATAAACGCCATTTCTTTTTCAAGTAAAACTATATAAACGAAAATTACTGATTTTATTGTAAAAACTACGTATTTTATTGTTTTCGTTTATACTCGTATATGTACCAACATACATAATAATAACTTTAGTGTGACTTGTTTTATTTTCCTTTGAACGTTTTCTTTTAATTTAATAATTATTATCATTTATTTTTCTAAGCACTAGAGCCTAATCTAAATAAAAAAGTAGTGAAAAATGATATTAGATTTTGTTTACTGTTCGTAACGAACTTCGGATATAGCGAACCATTTTTAGTGATTTTTTTGGAGTTCGTTATAAACGGAGTTCACTGTATATGTATTTGAGTCTACCCATTTAGTCTAACTAAGGTGCATTTAATTTAAATTATAAACATTTGAACTTATCTATTTACTAAAATTCCAGGTACATTAATATAAATTATATTCAAGAACAACCCAAAATTAAATGTACCTGTAATTTTAGCAAAAAGTCCCAAATGTTTATAATTTAAGTTAAATTCATCTCAATTAGAGTAAATAGGTAGACCCAAGCCCGGCTGATTGGCGCAGTGGGTTAAGGCGTTAGACTTGCCCACTGTTGTCCGAGAGGTCCGCGGTTCGATTCCGTGTCTGGGCTGGGTGTTTGTGATTTGTTGTGTGAATGTGTAAATTTGTGTTTCCTACAAAAGAGAGATGCTGGCTAATTGGTTATACGCCAAAGCCATAAAACACATGTAAAAAAAAAAAAAAGGTAGACCCAAATACATATATAAAGAAACAATGTCAATTTATCATTAGTTTAAAATATCTTCCGTCTGGTGAAGACACCATCGTGTTGAAACAATTGTAACGGAAAAAATAATAGTAGAAATTGTGAAACATATTAGTGTTTAATTTTGTTAATTTACAATGAATTTCCATCAAGTTAGGGGTTAATTCAGCAAATATTTTCACTTCTACCACTTTCATTATTCAAAAACGTTTTCAAACGAAAACTAAAATACTTATAATATTTTTTATTAAATATAAATATTTCTATACATAATACGACTATGCTGAAATACTTTTAACTGGTAAAAACAACAATGATATTTTAGCAACAAACATTTCACTGGGCTTAAAAAAAAATATTAGCAGCTTAGAAAATACTTATTAACATTTGTCTCGTTTGATTAAAAAGTAATTAGACTTTTTCAAGCCGCCTAAAAAAGACTTGAAGCCATTTCACAACTTAAAAACTAACTTGAGGGGAAACTTTAAATATTGCACAGTTTGGCGTATTTTCTAAATCAAACCAATTTGATTCCATAATAATTTTGATTAGCAACAACCTTTAAAAGGCTTTAAGCCTCAATTATAATCATAAATACATTGCCTGTCCAAAAAGTTCGGGCTGTTTTTTACCCGGCTTTTAAGTAGCGCTCTCTCGTAAATAACAGTAAAAGCTAGAGCTCACATCTGTAAACAACACATTCCCATTCAACCAGCCAGTTGTGGATCCGTCAGTGTTGAGTAGTAGACGTGCGAACTGTATGCAACGGGGTCGTTGTGTCACAGAAGTGGGATGGAGCAGCCACTAGTGATCAAATTTCGTGTGAAACTAGGTAAAACAGCTCCGGAGAAATTTGAACCTTTGAAAAAAGCTTACGGTGGTAATTGTTTATCGCTTTTACAATTGTTTGAATGGTTTAAACGCTCTAAGAAAAGATGGGAGTCGCTAGAGGATGATGCAAAGTCAGGCACTCTGAGCACAAGTTCAGCCGACGCAAAGGTGAAAATGCGTCATCTTCTGCAAACCGGCCGCCATCTTTCATGCGGATTGGTTGCAGGAAAGCTTGACATCTCTAAATCAAGTGTTTTCAAGACATTATCCGTGTATGTATGTTTTGAACAAGAGGAAAGTGTTTACGGAGTTTGTTCCCCACAGCCTGACACCTGAATAAAAACAGCAACGGGTGGACACCAGCCGTAACTTCATCGAAATGAAAATGAAGACAATTTTTTCTGCAGAAAATAATCACTGGCGACGAAATGTCGTGTTACCAATACAAGCCCAACCCAAAACGGCAAAGTCCGCAATGGCCGGTAATGGTTCGCTGAGACCGAAAAAGGTGCGAATGACAAAGTCAGGAACAAAGACAAAGCTCGTCGAATTTTTTGACGCTTAAGGAATTATTCACAGAGAATTTGTTCCAGAAGGCACTACAGTGAACTCCAGATACTACGTGGGTGTCATGGAGCGACTTTGCTCAGCAAGTTCAACCAGAACGATGGAATGCAAAAGATTTTTTGTTGTTTCATGACAACGTGCCCGCTCACACGGCTGGGATCGTGATGCAGTTTTCGGCGCGAAAACAAGTATCGGTACATCACCTTATTGGCATGATTTAACCTCTAGTGACTTTTTTATTCCCAAAAATCAACCTCCACATGAAAGTCCAACACTATGACGATTTGGAGGGTATTAAAAACCACTATGACCGCAAGTTAGACATGTTCTCAAAAAAAGATTTTTCTAGCAGTTTCACATAACTGTACGAACGTGCTGAAAGTTGTATTGAGCTCGAAGGGGACGATGTAGAACATCTGAAGTAATAAAATGTTCACATTTAATTTACTATTTTTTTTTTTGATTAAGGCAGTCTGGAAACTTTTTGGACAGACGGTGAACATTTTCTTCTAATATAAACCTTAAAAAAACAACCATATGTCACAACCTTTAAGTTAAAAGGTCCTCCTAAACTCCTGATAATGCTCCTTATGCTGACAAATCACGTGACTCTTCAGGTGATATTTATGGTAACTTGCGTACGAGCAGTACGGACATAAGAAAGACTTGATTTTTTGACATTCAAATTTTTTATGTCGACTTAAATTTGGTTGGTGCTGATAGGTCTTTCCACATATGTCACAAATGTATGGTTTTTTGCCACCTAAAACTATTTTTTTTTGTTTCGTAAATTTTATTTGTGAAATTTGAATGTAAACGTCGTAAAGCGAAGACGTCACATTAGGCACAACGAATAAATTTAAGTAAAACAACTCTTCATTTAGAATTATATTTTAGGACATTAAGTATTTTTACAGTTGTTTTAAGGCTACTAAATATAAACAATCATACACATACAGTGCGACAATTAATTTTTCTTTTTCAGTTTTCGTTTTTTATTTATTCGGAATAGTTTTCTTCTAAATCGATACATTTTAATGACGATTTAATAGTAATTCAAATGAATTTTCTTGCCCTTTTTGTAAGATCCTCTGCAAAGCACATCTACTAGCCTTTTAAGTGGTATCTACTATATATCTTCGAAAGAACATCCTCAAAACTCACAAGGTGCTACATTAAGAATACGATGAATGATTAGTCACATATATCTGGGCCAAAAATTTGAATGGTCAAAAAACAACTTGATAGCAGAGCTGCCCAGAAGAGTATCCATGCCATAATCGGCGTTTGGAAGACTACAAGGAATATTAAAATCCGATGTGTCTAACACGCTTAAAGCACAGGTTTTCGGCCAGTATGTTCTCCCAGTCCTTACCTATGGAATAGAAACATCGGCACTAAATAACAGTATAATCCATAGACTACAAGTGACCCAACAAGCCAAAAAGAGAAGAATTTCAAAAATTAAACATAAGGATCACATACCAAACACACAAATAAGACGAAGATTCATGGTAACAGTTATAGAAAGAGTATGTACATTAAAGCGGAACTGGGCACGGCATATTGGAAGGATGAAGGACAACCGGTGGACACGAAAAATTGTAAAATGAAGACCAAGAGCAAATAAAAGAAAGAGAGGAAGGTAACAAACTAGGTGATCAGACGACATGCAAAGATTAATTGAACATGACTGGATGAGGAAAACAGAGGATAGAAAATAATCACAGCAGTTAAGGGAGGCTTTTATCGTATGATTGATATAATAAGCTGAAGAAGAAAAAGAATGATTCAGCACACAGGCTTACTTTTAAGCCAAAAGTTGACGGACAATTAATGAGGTGACGTGGTGTCTTATACAATAAGCACCGGCTCTCTAAATCACGTTATTTAGGTCGAACACTGCAAATACTACTCGTCGAACTTGTCCATTCTTCCAAATAATTCTCCCAATTAATCTCACCAGTTAGAATCAATTCACGATGAGTAATAGCAGAGTCCTCGTTAAATTAATTACCTAGCTAGCTAAAAAATACTAGACTAGTCAAGCATTTATCGAGTTGTTTTTCTTTTATTTGCGCCTAGGGAACCACGCTACAGCGGCTATTATCTCATCATCTGAGACAAGAAGAAGTCACAAGACGCTAAATCAAGTCTATAGGGTAGTAGTCGTAACTCTGTGAATCGACACCATTCGGTAATGGCTTAACCTGCGCAAACCTTGTGGAGCCTGCAGTAATCATGTAATAGCATGTCTCGTCGCCTGTGACATTTCTTACCTTCCCAGTTTATACTCTGGTGTAAGGAGTTCGGTGATTCATCGTGTAGAAACTTTTTCATCCCAAAATTTTCGTTTACAATCTCGAAAACTGTTGCTTCAGATACTCCAACTATTTTAGCATGGGATCTGCATTCGATGATCTGACAAAAGCCAACCCTCAAGCGTAATACTTTCCTCAATTTTTGCCGCAACTGTTTTCTGATCTGGAATCATTTCGAATTGAGTCTCGGCATCGTTAAAATATTCGGACCAAAATGTTACTTAAGATCATCAAATCATTGAGGTACAGTTCACTCTTTAGTGAGAATACTGCGCGGAGCTCCAAATTACTTCCTCTCATTTTTGGGAAACAAGACAATCGCAAAAACAGCAAAACTCTGTGAGCCCGTACAAACTTTCGTCAAAGAGCAGTGACAGCAATTTTGTAACGTCATTCTTATGGTCAGGTAGATAACTGAAAAAACACCATAGTAATTCTCGCCCTTAATACTTTCACCCGTTGGTGCCAATTCACGATGAATAATACCACAACAGACCAAAACATGTAAATTTTAGACAAACAAATAGTGGTAGGTAACCGCTCCGAAAACAGAGGCGGCACAGAGGTGAAAACACGCATTTTAATAGCATATAGAATTTACAAGAAGCCCTAATAAAATAGGCGCGTTTGAAGAAAATGATCAACTTGTTTTGATTTTTGGTAAAGCTTCTCATGTGCCTTTTGGCTGGCGGTACCGATTTGTTTGTGGTTGATATTGAAAACATCATTTTTCATCACCAGTAACGATTATTTCAGACTCTTTGGATTGTTTTTAGAGGCTCCTACAATTTCCAAAGAATGTTGCACCATCAACAACTTGTACTTTTCATTTAAAAGGCGTGTAACAACAAAATCTTTGTTTTGTCTACAGTTTCTTTCCAAATTGTTCGCATTGTTGATATTTAAGGTTTCTTCCATCATTTTCATCTGCCACAAATTTACGAACTCCTTGGATAATTTTGAGTGTTTCCGTTAGTCCTCTCGTATTTGTTGTCCTCAAACTATTTTCTTCTGAAAACTTTTGTAGCAGTTGTGCCAATTTTGCTTGAAATTTAATTGCAGCCTTTTCTACATTAAAATGTTAAATGATCGTGTCTCAGTCTGTTAACATTCGGAGCTAAAATCTAAAAGGGTAAAACTTGGAAATTAAATATTAAGGTTGAAGATGACGCCAGTACTGTATGACGCAGCACCAGTTCGAAAAATTATTTGTCGCTCTGCACATCATATAAACATAATAATTCCAAAATCCAAATGAATTTATCTATAAAATTCGTCAAAACTTTTTTCGCTATCCCTGTGCTTTGTCACATAATGCCTCTTTAGGGTATATTTAAAGTGACAGGTGTAGTCGCAATATGGACATAGAAAAGCAGGTTCCTTTTGACACTCGTGGTTTTCGTGTCGATACAGGGATGGATGATGCGTGAAAGATTTTCCACAAGTTTTACAAACGTATTTATGTGACTTTTCTTGTAACTGAGAAGTTTTTGTCCCTAAAAATATATTTTTTTTATTAGTAGGTTACTTTTAGTAACCATAGAAGTAAACAAAAACAATAAAATATTTCAATACTACAAAATATGTGGTCCATATTAAAGAAAAAATAAAAACAAAATTACTTAACAAACATATATATATATTTGTACCAAAAACTACATTTTGTTTAATACTAGAAACCCTCTGAAATAACAACTCTTAATAAACTATAACTGCTTGATTCACTACAATATTTTAACTATGAAATTGGTCTCATTTATCAAAAGCACCAGTAAACCAACTAAAGTGTGGAGTACGAGACCAGAAAATTCGTGTTAATTTGTAGTTAACCTAGCAAAAATTGAAAATTATTTTAAAACTTTGAAAACTCTTAACTTTTCTACCTGATCATAACCCTTAGATAGCACATTATGGAATACAACCAGAAATTTTAAGTTAAAAATAACGCAGTAAATTTTTATTTACTTAACTAACAGTTCCCAAGGTAATAACGCTAAACGTCAAAACTGGTCTACATAAAAAGAAGGTAATTTGTAACTTATATTTGTACTTTTGGTACCGACAAGCATTCACCTAATTTAGCTCTCTATGATCTCCTTATTTTCCTTTACTTCATTGCTGATAAAACAATGCGCGCCATCCATAAATCAAAAAAAACCGACCAAGGGCAAGTCGGACTTGCGCAGTTAATATTCCGTACGGTGACTGCTTTTAAAATAAAATAAAATCCTTACCTGCGCTAAGTTTATTAGGTCCCTGACATATGTATATCTTAATATCCAATATGTATTTTCCTACCTAATAGCCAAAAATATTTACTACCTAAATATTTATTTAATTATAAACAAATAAAATAAAATTATTTTGTCTCGGTACCTAGCCACCAGTGTGTGTACTAAAAAGAATATTTAAAATACCAGATAACTTATCAAACTTAATGCACACGTAATATTTTTCGCTCAATCTACAGTTAATGGAGCGATTTTTGGCCATTTTTAAAAATGATATAAAGAAAAGTATATTTTTGAACTCGTATTCTCACAAGCTTTGATTTGTTACCCCGCTCGATAACCTGTTATTTATTTTTTTTTCACTTTCCACCAAAACTAACCCCCCTAAATTAAAATTTAACTTTCAAAACTACACGGCTCTGATTAGGCCATCAATTCCTATATTTGTGCCAAATTTTAACTTTCTATGTCAATAGATTCGGAGAAAATCAGGTGTAATAGACAGACAGACAGACGGACACCGAAGTGAATGTAGTGTACGAAACACGAAGAAGAAATAATTAATTATGCCAAATGCGACATTAAAACTGAGGAAAAGTATATCGGTTAAAAGAAATACTTTAAACAATTAGAATTAGCCGGTCTTGTATTTTCAATTTAAACTATCGTTCCTTTTTTAGCGGAGAGAGGATATCTGCCTAGTTGCCAATATTTTATACATTAACGTTTGGCGCTGTTATCTTCTAATATGATAATGAGCACAATGTAACAAACTATTTTCGAAATATTGAACTTTGAAGTATATAAAGACCAATATAACCTAACTTCTGAAATATTAAGGTTACATTTTATGTTACGCTGGGCACAGTATACTAATTAAAAGGATCAATAACGCAAAATTATACCTAAAGATAATAAAAATAACCTACATTGTTAAACGTTGAGAGTACGTAAAAACGTGCCTGGAATATTTTAATGATAAGCTACAGTTTTACGTATTTTCATCGTTATAGTTTGCAAATATTTTTAACACATAACTAAAAATAATAATGTTTATTAAGAGTTATTAAGCAAATAATATAAAATTAAAAATAATAATAAAATAAACTATCTTTGGAAATGGGCTAAATGCTTAACCATAACATGTCTTTGCAAATGGGTCTTTTGGTAAAAAGCCGAAGGACAAAAATCACAGAAAAATGATTTTTCCTTGTTGCACTCGTACTTTTGATGACGCCACAAGCTATTTGGGTGTACGTACTTTTTGCCGCACACGCATTTATTTTCTTTTTTAACAACAAGATAACCTAAAAATATATTCAGAAAAAAATATTATTTACTAACAATACATTTAAGTACGAACAAACATTCCACTGTTATTGCATAAGCAAAATGACACAAAAAGCTGGTTTACCCCAAAAACTTAAAGTTACGTTTGTTAACAACATTTCAGCACCCCACAGTTAAATTACGTTAAGCAACAGTGAAAACTTTTAATGTTAAAGCAACAGTGAAAACCATCGTTGTTACAATACTTACTTTTATTGTTTTTGAGGTTGACATGTTAAAAATCTTTTTTAAAAATAATAAGCAATTTAAGAACAAAAATAACCTCGTTAGATCTCCTCGAAAACTACGATCTTATCGATCCAATTAACCGAATTGTCAGATGTTTAACAGTTTTTTTTTTACAACGAATGATAAAGAAAATCTGACTTTACAGTTGATAAACCATCTAGGATCATAGTTTTCCCAAGTAGTATATCTATGCCTCTTTGATCTATTGTATTTCGACGCATTGTATATTAAGCGTTAAAAGGATATCAAGTGTCCATACATAATTAAAAAAAAAATGTTCTTCTTAATATTTCTTTTCTATAGAGTCAATAGGCATATTTTCTTTATTTCGCCACGTAACACATTACCGGTTTTATAAATATGTCCAAAATGATGGATATTTTTTTAAACCGACTAATTTTTTAATTACTGAAAATAACGAGAAAAACGTGTCTTAACATATTTACATAATGGGGTGCTAATATGTCACATAAATCCTATCAGGTCTGCATCAGTTTAAAAACTGAGTGGATCTTTTACTACGTTTTTACAGTAATACTTTTTATGCCTATCTAAATTTTGCCTGTGGTAATAGCTTTTATCACAAAAGGTGCATTTAAAATCTCTTGTTTTTTCCGTTTGACATTTGTTGCACACGTAACTGGTTTTACGACCTAAAAATTAAAACATATTAGAAACAATTTAACAAAAAATAAGCGAATTCTCGGAATTGTTAACAAGATTTTAAGTCTTTACTACCGGGTTAAAGTATCCCCGCCTAATTTATCATGGTAATGGCGTAATGTATAACATAGAATTGCCTAATAAGAGTACTAAAAAAATTGGTAGTAGAATAGTAGACGAGTGAATAAAAAAAATATTTATTAAAATGAAAATATAAATTTTTAATACAAACGAAAATTTACAGAATGTTTTCTAGACATATGAAACATAACGTGCTCCTTGCGAGATCCTGCATATGAACAATAATAACAAGTAAATGGTTTCTCTTTGTTGCACTCATACGTTTGATGCCTATTGAGATTTTTTTTAAGAGAGTAACTGCGTCCGCAGTCTTGACAGCCAAATATTCGTTTCTTTACTAAAAACAAGTTATTTTAATTATCGCTACTACATTGTAATCCACTCGGGTGGAGCCGCGAAAAAATGCTACTTTAAAAAAACTTAAAGGAAATTATTATAAAATTAAAATATAAATAATTTTTCCAATATCATTTATTAAAAATACACTACCCTAACCTGAAATGGAATTTCTATAAAAATCAACAACTGAGCCTTAAGTAATAATAACCAAAAATATACATATTTTTCTATTGGCCATAAATGGTTGATATGTGCAAACGGATTGTGTATTACAGGAACTATTATTATAATATGTAACAACTATTTTTAACAATGGTATATAGAAAAATCACAAAAATTGGAGTATTATTGTATAGTTAACACGGGGTATGTCTAAGTATATGCTCTTAAAAATGTATATTCTTTAAAAATATTTGTATCCCTACACCTTAAAAGTTTAAAGAAACGAAATTAAATTTATTACCGTCTAAATTATTAAAAAGCGAAATTATAACGTAACCTTGCCAAAAATACATAATTTACAATAAAGAAATATTGTCTTTTTCTAACTTAATAAAATTAAATAATTTTTGAGCATTTATATCAGTTGAAGCAAAACTTAACCTAACCTATTTAACATTTTTGTCTTTACACACACAATTTATATATATATATATATATTGATATATATATATATATATATATATATATATATATATATATACAATTATACACCAATAGGTATGCATGTCTCATCATTTTTTATATATAAAAAGAACAAAAATACAAATATAATTTCCTAAACTCAAATATTTCTAAATTTTTTTTAAATTCTACAACAAATTAAAGAAATTAAAAATTTGGGAAAATGCAAAGTAGCCCGTGAGTGTGCGAATTGAGGATATCTCGAATTTTCTACAAGACAAAGAAAACATAATTATATTTCCGGTGTATCTGATCTAATCGAAAATTAACCAAAAGCTGGATTTTTTACATACAAGGTAAAACAATATAGAAGTTGAAATATTTTTTCTCTAAACAGTACTGTCACGACTATAAAGCCTGCTAAAGTGTAAAACATATCATTTTTGAAATGCCAGCGTATCAGGAATTATTAAGTCTAAATCCAAACTAGTTTACATCAAAGTGTCCAGAATTATCAATAAAATCCAAAATGATACAATATACTATTATAATATATTTTTTGAGCTACGCTGTATATGCAAAAATATTACATATAAACAGCTCCAAATAAAACATTTTTTATTAGACTATCAACTGTACACACACCTATAGGCTACCCTGTATAAATGAATTTTCGAAATTGGTAAGGAAGAGTTTAATGTTACCCTAGGCAAAGTTCAGTAATGAGAAGTATCAAAACAATAAAATTGTATGTAAAGACAATTAAAATCTAGCTCGCAAGCATCATTATATCGCAATAAAGCACCTTATTTCTTACAATATAAAAGTAATATAATAGGAAAAATTATACAGCAAAATATCTGATGTCTTTTAACGTAATAATTATAAAAACTATCGGAATATATCAAAAACTGCAAGAATAGGTAACTAAAAGTTCTATTAAGATGGTAAAAAAGGAACGATCTATCTGAGAAACTTCCTATAAAAAATCCTTAATATTTAATAGTTTATATTCATCACATTTTGTTTATTTCTAGAACTCACGGTGTAAAAAATTTTACAATATTTATAAAATATAGGAACGTATTCAGATTCCATAATATTACATGTTAGAAGGTAGTAGAGTGATGTTAAAAAGATTTTATCACATTTTTCGCAGTTTGGCAAAAATTTGACACTAGCCGTTAATGGATAAAAACTAATAATTATTCTATAACACATTGTATACAACATATATAAAAATATAGTATTACTTGTAAGTATATAAAATCGTATATTATATTAATGTAAAAGAATGAAAGTATAATACCTTAAATTTGGCAGTAAAAAATATTGATCCCTTGAGTTTAAACAGTCGAAAGAATAAAGTATACAGGGTGTGCTTATCCAAAGATTACAGAATTAATAAACTACCTAAAAAGTTATCTAAAGGCATAATGTTAAGGCACCACGGAATGTTTAACATTTATCACACATTTTTGTTCCATAATTTTATAAATCACCCCGTACGGAAATGGCAGTAAGAAAGAGAGAAAAACTTAATAAATGGCATAATAATCGGTTGTTTACTATGGCTATCGAGGAACATGTATAATGAGTGATCGTCTTTTACAAAAACAAGTAGATGCTCTAAGAATCTGACCAACTTTTTTTTCTCACAGAGGACCCACAGTAAAATTTAAATATGGTAGAAATATGTTTTTTTATTGACTTGGCTACGCTCCTTGGAACATGTAAAATAAATATAACTTTGTTGTTTTATTTAAATTTAAAATAACGAAATATTTTTAAATGGTGACTTCTTCAATTAATTTAATTTTTGATGTCTTCAAAAATAAACAAACTCAGTAAATTATTCTGTAGGTCCCACAAAGTAAATAATTGAGTGGTAATTTCCTTGAATGTCGGTAAGCACTCTGAGTGTAATTTTACATCCCATGGGAATGTTAAACTTCAATTTATCAGTTTGTCTTTATATTTAGATACAATTATTATTTGTACACTATATTTTTGTAGTCTGTTTTACTTCGTTTACACTTCAGGCAATTAACACACAATTTTTTACTGCATATGTACAAAAACTACCAAAATTGCCACAGCCGCCAATTTAAACATCAACTCGAGACGTTTCCTTAAAAAAAATCTTACGACAGAAATTATCGTCATATGTCAATTTGAACCATTAATGCTGTCATTTGAAGGAAGTTACACCTAATAGGTGTAAAACTATTTGTAAATAAATTTTATGCTCACTATCTGACGTAATATCTTATTGCTTTTTTAGAATTTGATAATATAAAACCTAAACACAAAAACCCAAAGCTCTTAACTATATCACCTAAAAAAAGTTTTCAAAAATCTCAATCAAAGTTCATTCAAAGAATTCATTGAGATCTTAAAATTGTAATTTTTGTCACAAAGAAACCCACAACTGTCAAGAGATGTGACCTAGAATAGTCCAAAACTACATAATGCATTGGTTCAAAGATTTTTGAAAACCTTACTTTTCTTTCTGTCACTTTATTCGGTATTTACTTTTTCGTCTTCTTCGATTCTCATTTCAGTGGTAACATTTTTAACAACAGAATAGTCCCTTAATCCATCTGAGGTTTCGCTCGAATCACCACCTTCCTCCTCATTTTTCATTTCTCTTTTAACAACACTAGCATAATCGATTTCTCTATGCATCCTTTCCATATGTCTAGCCATATGCATTTTTTGTTTCGCTTTATAAACACAATAAGGGCATTGGAATTGTGGTTCTTTTCCACATTCCCACTTCTGATGGTTCCTTAGGGAGCTCTTTAATTTGTATGTGCGTCCGCAATCTCCACACACGAATCCGCCATTTTCTTGTTGATGTATAGGTTGCCTAAAAAACATTTTAAATTATGATCCTTGCTTTTATTCCACTAGCTCAATCGAGATTTAACTAGTTCTTTTATTTAAATCATACTAACCTACTGATTTTGGGTTTGGGCGTGATACTCAAATCCAAAGACGTCGGTGGAGTTATTCCAACACTCTGGAAAATATTCTTTTTTAAATTTTCCCTCATAAGCATCATGGGAAGAACTAGATTCGAAGGCCAACGTTCCCATGGACGTGGCACACGGAGATCTTGGGCTAAAAAAGGAGTATGTTAGAAAAGGCGGAAAAAAAGGGGCAAGTATATACCTTCTACCCAATGTATGATATGAAAGAGTAAGAAGGATGTACGACACTACAGGATTAAAATATTACAGAGGATACTGTTAGGTCAAAATGATTCATACATTATAATTTTTTATTAACATAGAAACATCTACACTTGCTGAGCGCCACTTCTTAGTCACTAAAAATTTTCGAAAATATAAAGATTCAAATTCATTGGTATCGAAGTAAAATTGTTTAGAAGTACAAATCTAAAACCTATGTGAATATTTGATTAAAGCTCGTTTGCCATGAACCATTTTCTCAAATTATTAGTCTTACTTGTCTATGTAAACTCTGTGCCATCGTACAGTTTATTTGTCGGTAAAAGAATGTTTTTGAGATTGCTTTAATTTTCTTGAAAATATTGTTTTACTAACTATCGCAATCTGAGGTTATAACTATGTTGTTATTTTCGTATAGGTACAACATACAAACATATCCCAAAGCCGACATTTTGTTAAATATATTATTTAGTTCATTAAACAATAAACTTGATGAAAAGAGTAAGCCTAGCAAGAAGAAGAATTTGAAAATCCATCCCTACGATCGGTAACATTGGGTATTTTGAAGTAACACTTCTAAATAGGGGCCTTAGAAAATTACAAACCTATCGTGTTATACTTTTTAGTTAAAAGATGCGGATTTGCCCCTCAATTGAAACCGCTTTTTTATTAAGATCGCAGAATATATAGTAACATGGATTTGATGAAGTGCATCAGGACAGAAAATTTACAAGATTCTAACATAAAGTTAACGGTTTTAGAGTGGTGATTTTTAATTCATTTTTTTCCTGGAACATCGTTATGTACCCATTTTTTAAAACAGATCTGTAGTTTGATATTCGCTAGAAAGTCTCAATCAATTAATTATTATAACAGATATAAAATAAAGTGCTTGGAAAGAAATAGCATGTTTGGATAGGTCGTAAAAAGCAAAGAGGAAATTGCAAGTCATTTTTCTCTAAAACACATGAATGGTATAATCCCAAAGTATTAGAATTTAATTTTTAAAATGAGAAATTATTAATCTTTGCCCATACTATTGTGTTATTATGTCTACAATTTTAAGTATAATTCAAGAACAGAGAGTTTTATTAAAATAGTACATTTATGATTTAATTGCTCTTTTGTATATATATTTTTTTCCGTCTTGTAGAGAACACAGAATATTCTCCATCCACCCGCTAAGGGCCCCTTAGTTTATAATTGCCAATAACTTTTATTTATTTTCTGACGACTTCTTGGCGCCTTTAACAACTTAAAAAAAATTTTGTTTATAGCTCCTGCGGCAAGGCTTGTATACAGGATGCAAATGCAGCGAAGTAATTTGTACAAATATTATTAGATTGAAACAGTAAGAAGAACGAGAAATTTGACTTCCAAATATTAAATGAAATGATATTTTGATATGATTTTTTTCACGATTTTAATACAATACTGAATTTGTAGATTCGCAAAGGACTTTTTCGTACTTCACAACGTTTCAAGCAATATGTTATGCTGGTTCAAGAGTTTATGTTACTTAAGAGTTGCTATTAGTAAACGATGTTTTCTTAGAATAGAAAATAAATAAAAAAAAAATCTGAAATATAAAAAATATTGCTTACCAGTAGCAACTCGTAGCAACCGAAACACTTTATAATATATATATATATATATATATATATATATATATATATATATATATATATATATATATATATATATATATATCTGAACAAAGTAACAACTGGGATTGCTCTTTTAGGTTGAAAATGCAATTAAAAGTTAGTAATGCATTTTTTTAAACTGAATTTTATTCTTAATATTTTTACGCTCTCGTTTGTGTTTACAAATTTCTTCTGGAGATAGAATGTATCAGTAATTTCCCTCCAAAACTAGCGCTAACAACGTAAAACTTCAACATGACAGCAAAAATAAGTCGCAAACTAGCATTAAACACATAATTAGAATTTTAAATTGACTAGATGATCAAAGATTTTTGTGATGCTTCTCTCAAATAGCAATATAGGTATGTCACGTTTAAATTGGATCTCTATACTAATTTGTATAAAAATCTTTGATCATCTAGTCAATTTAAAATTCTAATTATGTGCTTGATGTCAGTTTGCGACTTATTTTTGCTGTCATGTTGAAGTTTTACGTTGTTAGCGCTAGTTTTGGAGAGAAATTACTGACACATTCTATCTCCAGAAGAAGTTTGTAAACACAAACGAAAGCTTGAGAATATTAAGAATAAAATTCAATTTAAAAAAATGCATTACTAACTTTCAGTTGCACTCTCAACCCAAAAGAGCAATCCCAGTTGTTACTTTGTTCAGATTTTGTTGTTACCAATAGCGCTTTTACTGTCCTTCAGTATATATATATATATATATATATATATATATATATATATATATATATATATATATATATATATATATATATATATATTATATATATATATATATATATATATATATATATATATATATATATATATATATATATATATATACATATATATATTTATATATATATATATTTATATATATATATATATATAATATATATATATATATATATATATATAGTGTATCAAACATTTTCTTATATTATTTCTAGCTGTTTACACTTTCAGGGTGAGATCTTCTAACATGTAGGTACATATAATCCTTTCTTTTACATTTATAAACACAAAAAGGGCATGCAAACTGTCTCCCCACTCCACATTCGTAATCTTGATGCCTTTTAAGGGTATCTTTCCTGTTATACGTTCTGTGACATCTTTCACAAAAAAAGATACCCTTTGGATGTTTTTCTTTTAACATATTGGTATGAAGTAGATTAGGTGAATTTTCTTCCAAATGATAGAATCCTAAAATTATTAATAGAGATACAATAAAAGTTTGAACAGTAAAATTATACTTTCAATACTTTGCATGACAAAAATGAAGAAAATCAAATAAATAAATAAATAAGTTTGTCTTACTCAAACATTGGAAAAGACGTATATTTCTTCGTTCCAACTTTGAAAAAACAATCTAAAATTTGAAAATTAAAAATAAACCAGAAAATATTTCAATTTTATGTTGAAATTTTGTGAATTCCAAAATGTTTAAAAGTGAATTTTGGGATTTTCCTTGTTTAAAAGTTTATCTTGGTAAATTTAATATAAATGTTACCAAATCAGTAATATAAGAAATAAAAAACTGCCAAAGTAACTTAGCTAGTGCTTCACTGGCAGACGCGGAGTTCTAAAATAAATATTGAATATGACTTTCCTAAGGAATAACTTTATTAGAGTCATTTTTCTTCAAACTAAAAATAATGAAAAATAACGAAATTTTCAGTATCCTGGACATATGACCGACTTACATACGGTAGATACGAAGCAATCTCTCTAAACCCCTCCCCCACTTGTTTAATCCCTTAGTCGAGTGATGTCTGATAGAAAATGAGCCGCGAATATTTCCGCTTAATCTAGAAACCCCACGAGCTACCCAACACATGACCGTGACAAGTCTGTCAAGTAAGAACGTGTCCGCGATAATTTTTGGTAGATGCGATTCTAGCAATTCAACAAAAAATCGGTAGAGGGAACTTTTGTCTACGACGCATTTTAGTAAAAGTATCAGTCGATCCCGAACTTTTGTCGAAATCACGTAAAATCCAAAATGAGTCACTTGTTTGCGCGTCAGTTCAAGGCAGTCTTTCTTTGTTCCCATCCAAAAGGGTCTATAAAATGACACATTCCGCGGCCGTTAAATATATTAAAAAGTCGGTATCGTTTGTGATAAAGAGGGTAAATCATTTGAACGAGATGAAAAATGTCAACCATTTTACAAAACGGCTCAGTAGGCAAAGTCAGTACGAAAGTCGAAAAACGAATCGTGTCTTTGTTTTCACGGGACCCAAAATCACGTCGCGAAGCGGCTAGTTTGAGCCCACGATAAGATACTAACAAGACTTGGTCCCTTGTAAAGAGAAAGCTCAGAGGAAAGACTCTGAGGACTTTGACTTTGGAGTTGTATGGCGAGACTCTAAAAATTTGCAGGGTCTACAGAATACCTCGTCGACAGCATGCCCTGAAGATGCCAGGTGAATATTGATGCACGAGGCGATTGGACAACTTACTAAGGTAAATGCACCGTGGTTAGCACACCAAAGAATACATTGATGACAAAAAAATGTTCTTGAAACACATTTTTTCAAGAATACAAGCAGTCATGTTCTTACTTGACAGACTGTATATTAAAAGTGTAGACCCGATTAACTATGTAATTCTAAATGGCTGTTTGTAAAGTAACACGACGTCGCGTAGAAACAAATTATCCAGTAATAAAATACTGTGTAAAGAATGGAAAATTTGCTCTGTTAAACCTCGTCGAACACGAACCAGAGTAAATTGAAGCTGATGAACATTCTGATCCATGGCACAAAATAGTAATACAAGAAAATATTACAAAAATAAAACAATTAGTGATAATTGGAGTAAAGTGGGTGCGCGGTGGGTACCAAAAACTCGTCCGTCGAACTTGATCAAAAAGGTTCCGATTTCTTTTAAATTCAAAATCACAGTAAAACCACGCGAAATGCCTTTCTTCACTCCATTCGTATCTTTGAAACTAATATAGGCTTGTTTTTTCTAGAATAAATCTTGCGGCACTAGTTTAAATAAAATTTACCTTTTATCTTTGGGTATTTCTGTTCAGTTCATACTAATTCTTTTCAACTAAATACTTCTGCAGTTAAATCTAAGCAACATTAGGTAAAGATAATACGTTCTGCAACACCAATCCTCCAGGTAGGTTGTTACCTTGAAATCTCTGACGAACAGCATGTTAGTTAAAGATACATTGTCGTAACCTGACGTAGTAGTCTGTTGACGTCGGAGATATCAAAATAACAGCCCTCGCAAGGAAGAGAGATTGAAGAATCTTCTTCAACCCTCTTATTATTTCTAATTTACAATAACTCTGGGCATAAAAAAAATATATAAATTTTAAATATTGCACTCCTACTCTTAGTGGAAAAAAATAACGCAATTTGGATCGTTGTTAAATGGGTCGTACTTTATTATTATTCCTTACGTATAAAAACTCAATTTAAACATTTCCCTCCAATAAAAGCACTGACGCTTCCGTTCTAGCACCCAACTGAGAAAAAAATAGACTCGCCATTTCCGAATGCTGTCCTCGAACATGCACATAAACATGCTGCTTTCTTTTCATCCTCAAGTTGCAGTACGGACATGAAAACTGCCTTTTTCCACCACATTCATATTTTTGATGTCTTTGTAGCGAATCTTTTCTAAGATAATTTTTGCCACACTTTGTACACACGAAGTTACGCGTACCTTTGATGAGCGACTTTTGGTTTGACTTCATGCTGGCAGGGGTTTGTTTCTTTGTATTTAAAAGTAAAAGTTGTTCATCGATGGTTACCAACCCTAGAAAAATGATTGCGAAAAATATTCATATTAACACAATAATACAGAAGGCTCAAATTTTCCCAATATTTCGAAGCCAATCTACAAGCTTCGTTAAAAAATAAAAATCATCGTTGTTTTAGAAATTTTGTTTGTCTTTTTTTACGGAAAAAGAAGTATCATAAAGCCATAAAAGAGAACAAAAAGGTCTCCATTCTTTATGTATTTTTCAAAGTTTGAGGCACTTAATATTTTATAACTGCCTAACCCTAGACACGAAATCAAAGAACCAGCACGGTGTCCTGGAGTCGAATCAAATAAAAATACGGGGTGGTTCCAAAATTTTAATGGAATTTGATTCTAGCAGGCATTAGGAACATTTCGAGGCATTATAGAAAAAAATCCACTCGAGACGCTTCTTTTTTTTAAAGCAAAAAAAAAAAACATTTTTTATATTATGACTAACTTAAAAAAATTAATAAGTCCCGCTGTGGCTAATTTTTAGTGTTCCGTACGGAACACTTATAAGATGACTTCGGTGTCTGTCTGTCTGTCTGTCCGTATGTCTGCCTGTTTGTCTGTCACACCCGATTTTCTCCGAAACTATTCGTCATAGAAAGTTGAAATTTGGTAATAATATAGGAATTGATGGTCTCATCAAAGCCGTGTAGTGTTGAAAGTCAAATTGGTTAGTTTTGGGAGGTGAAATCGGAAGTGAAAAAAAAATTTTTTTAGTAGGTCATCGAGTGTGGTGTCAAATGAAAGCTTGTGAAAACGGGAGTAATATATATATATATATATATATATATATATATATATATATATATATATATATATATATATATATAAACGTAATACTTGCACACACTTTTCTTTGCATTATTTTTAAAAATCGCGAAAAATCGCTGCCCCCCCACCTTATCTCGAAAAGAACTGATCAAAAAATTTTGAAAAAATTCTGGAATATTCTCCAGGGGGTGTAGATTGAACGAAAATTATCACGAGTGCATTACCTTTAATAATTTATCTGGTATATAAAGAAAACAAAAATTTCAAGGTTTTTGTTTTTTTTATATACATATATATATATATATATATATATATATATATATATATATATATATATATATATATATAATATAATTTTCAGTAAAGATTGGAAACAAACTTTGTTGAAAACTCATTTGCGATGTGTTTTGTGAAGTCACTGATCATTTTATACCACTGTAACATTTTTTATTTTAAAAGCAATCAACGTACGGAACACTAATTGTGCAAGTTCAACTTGCATTTGACCGGTTTTTTTTCATATTAAAACAAACCCGAAAATGTTTTTTCTAGCTTATATTAAAGATTATTATGTCTGATGAAAACTTTTTTTAATATTCTTTAACCCATAAGCCATCTTTAATTATAAAAATAACAAAAATATCGCGATAATATATGCATATAATATTTAAATTCGATTGCGTATGAGTTAAATAATGTTTAAAAAAAAAATTATAAGTTTAAATTAGACATTAAACTTTCAAAAAAAAACACGAAAAAATTGCAAGTTTCCTTTTTTATAAAAATCAGTCTACAATAAAAGCTACCAACCAAAAATAAGAAAACCACGGCTATAACCGTTTGTATTAATACGTACGTCATAATTGGTTTAAAAATTGTAATATTCTCAATAGTCAAAAATACCCCTTCCACTCATCAACTCCCGCCAGCAAGCTTATTAATCACTGATTTTTTTTCTTACACTGGCAAGTTAATTGCTTTATTTTGAAATAAAAAAAAGGTTATGTGAAAAGAAAAAATATATTGTTATCAATCATGTAAAGGTATATGTACAGGGTGAGTCAACGATAGAGTAAAGTTCATTATCTCATTTGTTTCGGGAATGACGAAAAAATGTTAAATACAATAGTTTTAGGGAATGTTAAGGTGCACAGTTTAAAATTATTTTTGAGTATACAGGGTGTGTACAGTGTGGCCGATATAACATATGTTTTTTTTTAAATAGAACATCCTATTTTCTAATTTATTTTTAAATTCTGCGTAAAATTTTAACTTTTTATTAATAATGTTATATACCTAAACCTAAAATAAGATAAGTTAAACTATATTAAAATTATTATTAACTATTTGTTTATGTTTTCACAATAGCGAAGTGCAATAAAAACAAGGGTAAAATTGAAAAATTCAAAATAAATCGAAAACGATTAGAAAAAGGTATATGACATACTTAATAAAAGTTGGTGGGTTTTATAAAATCTATCAGAAAAAATAATAATATACAGGATGTGCCATTTAAAAAATTTGAGATGTTTGAATCCAAAATAGTCGAAATGTATAAATTTATTTTGAACACCCTGTAGCATTTAACTCAAATTTCTTTACATATATCTTTTTTTTTCATCTCTATAGAACGCTCGTACCAATTATAAGTATTCCACCTTCAGAAACAATGGCGCTACTGGCAATTTGTTACAAAACTGAAAAATATTTTCTTTTAAAAAATTGAAATATTAGAAAAACTATTAGGTTTAGGTATATAACATTATTAATAAAAAAGATAAAATTTTACGCGGAATTTAAAAATAAATTAGAAAACATAACAAACATATGTTATATTGGCTACATTTTTTTGATTTCCTTCTTAAATTGAGGTGGCTTGGTTTCGATGACAATCTTATTCGACTGTTTGCCTCCTATTTGAGTGACAGGTATCAATATGTCGATATTCGTGGTAATCACCCCTTCAGATTCAAAGTTACAAATGGAGCTCCTCAGGGCAGTATATTGGCTCCACTGATATTCTCTCTGTTTATTAACGATATAGGCATAAATGTTTCTAGCAATGTTCTATTGTTTGCGGATGATTTAAAGATTTTCAGACAAATACATTGCGTTTCTGATTGCATTGCACTGCAAGATGATATACGATTAGTTAGCAACTGGTGCACAGCTAACAACTTACCTCTAAATGCCGAAAAGTGCTACAAAATGGCGTAAGCTAATAAAAAGACCCTAACTCATTCTGACTATTATATAAATCTTGAGATATTGAAGGATTTAAAAACCATCAGGGACCTTGGCGTAGTTTTTGACGAGCGCCTAACATTTTCGGAACACATAAATCAGGTTTACAAGAGCACAATGCAAACGCTGGCATTCATATTTAGAAACTCTCGTGATTTCTCAAACATTGATACAATTAAATCTCTGTACTTTATATATGTTTGATCAAAATTAGAATACGCAGCAATAGTGTGGCATCCTATACACTCAAAGTACACTTCCCAAATAGAAGGGGTACAACGAAAATTTTTAAAATTTCTCGTATATAAAATGGAGGGTGTTTTCCCACCACGAGGCTCGCCACAGGAAACTCTGCTTCGCAGATTTCAGATATCGTCATTGGCCGATCGTCGCAATTTTATGCTGGTTTTGTTTTTGTTTAAAATTTGCAACTCGGCTATCGACTGTCCCTACTTATTGTCAAAACTAAACTTTAACGTACCATCTCATGCGTTAAGACATTATCCCGTGTTCAACTTACCGTTCCATGCTTCAAATTTTCAGTTAAAAGACCCCCTTTTTCAAGCTATGAAGATTTTTAATGTGAATTGCAACGGCATTGATATTACCAATCTAACATATTCTCAGTTTTTGAAGGTTGCACGGGATCGTTGTCTTGGGAATATTATTAACTAATATTGTAGCGTATATTATTAGAGCTGAAACTTAATATTGTAATGTGTTTATCCGAACAGACTCGTTTAGATTTAACTTAGCTTTAGTCACATTGTCTTGTTAATGGATGTATTTATCTGTTAGACAATAAAGATTATTATTATTATATACTCAAAAATAATTTTAAACTGTACACCTTAACATTCCCTAAAGCTATTGTTATTTAACATTTTTTCGTCATTCCCGAAACAAATGAGATAATGAACTTTACTCTATCGTTGACTCACCCTGTACATTTATAACATAATACATAAATGGAATAATGTATATCATTTATATCGAAAAGTAAAATTTCATTTTATATTTATGCTAACAAAAAGTAATAAAGTATATTATTTAAGCACTGATATGTTTGAAAAATAAGAAAAAAAAAAAATATGTAGTGTGAGTATCAAAATAATATTTTTCGTAATAATAATAAGAATTTCGAATCATAAATAGTATCTTTCGAAAAATGAAATTATCTGAAAAGTTTTTTCTTGTGTTTACACGTACAAAATATTGTACTCACACAAAGCCTTTAATAAATGCGTTTGCATATTCAGGATAAATTTTTAACACCTTGTAACGCCACCAGACGTTACTAAAGTCACTATGTGCAGACTCTACTGCCTGTTCACTAAAGTATGTCGGTTATTGGTTTGTGAGCAAACCTCCAATACATGACAGAAAATTGCGTGTGTCTTAGGATCAAACAAATGTTATATTATTGTACTAGAATAGCGTACAAAACTAAATTAGTATTTAACAGTAGGCTACTTAAAAGACATATTTTTTGCAAAATTCGACTTTATTCATCAACATAGTCTCCTTCAAGAGCGATACAATCAGTCCAACGCTTTTCTAACATTTCTATACATTTCTTGTAGGATTTGTCTTTGCCTTCAAAACAGGCCTCAGTTTCGGCGATAACTTCTTCATTGGAGCCAAACCTCTTTCCCACGAGTATTTTTTTGAGGTCCGTAAATAGATAATAGTCGCTAGGGGCCAAATCTGGAGAATACGGTGGATCAGGAAGCAATTCGAACTTCAATTCATGCAATTTTGCCATCGCAACCATTGCCTTGTGACACGGTGCATTGTCTTGATGAAAAAACAGTTTTTTTCTTGATCATTTGGGGCCGTTTTTTTTTTTTTTATTGCGATTTCTGCCTTCAAACGCGCCAATAACTTTATATAATATGCGCTATTCATGGCTTTTCCCTTTTCAGCATAGTCGATGAAAATTATTGCATGCGCATCCCAAAATACAGAAGTCAAAACCTTCCCAGCCGACTGTTGTGTCTTTGGTCGCTTCGGGCGGCTTTCACCGGCTGCTGTCCACTCAGCTGACTGCCAATTTGATTCCGCTGTGTAGTGGTGGATCCATGTTTTATCGATTGTCACGTATCGCATGAAAAAATCCTTTTTATTGCGCTTAAACAGGTCCAAACAACGCTCAGAATAATCAATACGTCGTTGCTTTTGGTCCATTGTGAGCAAACGCGGTACCCATTTCGAACAGAGCTTTCTCATGCCCAAATGTTCATGCAAAATATGACTAACACGTTCTTTTGATATCTTTAGGGTGTCAGCTATCTCACGCAATTTCACTTCACAGTCATCCAAAACAATATTGTGGAATTTTTTGATGTTTTCCAGTGTAACCACATCATTTGGGCGTACAAAGCGTTCAGCATCATTTGTGTCTGTACGACCTCGTTTAAGTTCAGCATACCAGTAAATGATGAGTGATTTTCCAGTCTCCGTAACACTTATTAAACAATTGCTTTGCTTGAACTGTATTTTTTCCCCATCAAAAAACAGTGTTTAATCAACAACTAATCGTCGAAATGTCATGAAATTTTGACACGTATCATTTGAAGGTTGGTGCTTCCTAAACATCATATGGATTTTTTGAAAAGGGCGACATCTATGTGTCATATTAAAACCTTTCAGCCTACATGTTGTTTAGATGAAAGGAGTATTTTTGACTATAGACGATATTACAGTTTTTGAACCGATAATGGCGTACGTATCATATTAATACAAACGATTACATTCGTGGTTTTCTTATTTTTACTTTGAACTGAGTGAGATGTCGCTTTTAGTACGGATTAAACAATATTAAAAGAAAAAACTTTTTTCATAGAAATTTACATTAGACGTAATAGTTTTTAATATAAGCAGAGAAAAATAATTTCGGGTTTATTTTAATACGAAAATCATATAAACTAGCCTAGGCGGAATTTATTCATTTTTTTTTTTAATTCGCCTTTTTAAACATATTATTTTAATATTGAAGAGGCACTATAACTAGGAAGTTATACTAAACTTACATTCCTTCAACTTTGTGGCCTTTGAATTGATAAACCTACCCTCATCCAACTATATATTTTTTGCTACTTATATTGATAAAGGAAATAATAATATTTGGTAAAAGAAAAATGTAACTGAAGTGCGATCTTTCTTGCAAGAAACTTACTCTAATTAATATTGTGGAAAAATACCAAATGCCTCACTTCAAGTTTTTTTCTTTTACTTCAGATGGTCTTCTTCCAAATGTAATCTATATATAATATCTCTAACCACCCTACATTATCTTGGTAGCATCCTCCCTTACCAACTGTAGAACATCCGAGCATTGTCATCGGTGATTTCACTAGCCATCACCAGGCATGAGGCTATGAAAGTAATGAAGCAAATGGAGATTTTATCTATGATTAAATCACTAACAACGATTTAACTTTAGTGTATAATCCAAAAGATATAGGCATTTTTTCTCAGCGAGAATTTTTAATTAATTTTTCTATAATGGCTTGAAATATTCCTATTACCCTCAAATTAAAATCCATCAAAATTTTGGGACCAACCCATATTTTTATTTGATTCGGCTCCAAGACACCGTGCCAGGCTTTTTTTTCGGCTTTTTAACGCCACTTTCTCAATATTGTAAACAAATAAGTTACACTGGACAACAAAAAAAAGAAAATTGCTTGTTTCCTGTGATTTTTTTTTTTGTTTCTATCTCAAATTGACGCGTATTTTTTAAATATGGCAACAATTTTTCTCTAACAGCTTTTGTTTTTGAGTTATAGCTAACTACCCTCATTTACTATTTTTACTTAGATTTTCGTTTTTTATTGGACACTAAAATATATTTTGTTGTTGTTTTAGATATGGCTTCGTCAAGAAGATGTTGTGTGCTTAATCCCGATTGTTTTTGCTATATTTGTGGTGAATATATATTTGCAAAATATCGAAAACCTATATCGGACTTTGTGAAAACTGCGTATCATCAATACTTTAAAATAAAATTGTGTAATCAGGACAAGCCATGGGTTCCTCATATTGTATGCCAGAAATGTGTGGTATCTCTACGGTTATGGTCCAGTGGAAAAAGAGATGCAATAATGTTCGTAACACCCATGATTTGGCGAGAACCTCGAAACCATCATGACGATTGCTACTTCTACGTTGTGAAAATAAACGGAATTAACCCTGGAAATCGAAGTAAGTGGTCATATCCTAACTTATCTTCTGCTCAACGACCTCAATTAAAATCACAAGAAGTACAACCCAGCACATCTAAATCTTCGGATGATCCAAATCTCTGTGAACCCGAACGAAATACATCAAGTGAAGACTCTGATTCAGACTACAAATGTAGCCTTTCAGAACCTCAACCATTTAATCAGAAAGAACTAAATGACTTAGTAAGAGATCTGAACTTACCAAAAGAAGCTTCTGAAATTTTAGCATCTCGTTTAAAAGAAAAAAATTTGCTTACTCCGGAAAACAACATTACATTTTATCGTACCCGAGAAAAAAATCTGTTACCGTATTTTTCTCAAGAGAAGGATTTAGTTTTTTTGTAATGATGTTGGTGGTATTTTGCAGCAGATGGGATTAAAACAGTACCAACCTAGTGATTGGCGTCTTTTCATAGACAGCAGCAAAAGAAGTTTAAAGTGTGTTTTGCTTCATAACGGTAACAAGTACGGATCTATACCTATTGCACATTCGACGACTTTAAAAGAAGAATACGTAAATGTTTCTAAGGTTATGGAAAAAATTTAAGTATCAAGACCACAAATGGGTCATTTGTGTTGATCTGAAAATGGTTAACCTTCTTTTAGGTCAACAAGGGGGGTACACAAAGTTCCCTTGTTTCATGTGTCTCTGGGATAGTCGTGACAAACAACACCATTGGTCACAAAAAATTTGGCCAGTGCGGGAAGAGCTAAAAGTTGGTACCCAAAATGTTATAAACGTGCCTTTAGTTAGCCGAGACCGCATCATACTTCCACCACTTCATATTAAACTCGGCATAACGAAACAGTTTGTGAAGGCGCTTGACAAAAGTGGCGAATGTTTTAATTTTCTTTCACGCAAGTTTCCAGGATTAAGTTCAGAAAAATTGAAAGCTGGTATTTTTGATGGGCCACAGATTAGGCAACTCGTGAAAGATACTAATTTTGTCAAATCAATGACTGAAGTCGAATCCAAAGCTTGGAATTCATTTGTTTTGGTTATGAGTAGCTTCCTAGGCAAAAAGAAATCTGACGACCATGTCGAGCTTGTTGAGTGCATGCTATCGAACTTGCAGGAGCTAGGGTGCAACATGAGCATAAAAATCCACTTCCTGCACTCGCATTTAGACCGATTTCCACAAAATCTGGGTGATTTTAGTGAGGAGCAGGGTGAAAGATTTCATCAGGATCTTCGGACAATGGAAGAGCGTTATCAGGGGCGGTGGGACTCACATATGATGGCAGACTACTGCTGAAGTTTGCAACGAGATCTACCTAAAGTCGTTCATTCAAGGAAATCTTATAAAAGATCATTTGCTAGTGTTCAATAGAAATTTTGTTAACATGATGTATTATTTTTTTGTATTTTTTTGGCAAAATAATAAAACTGTATATTTCAAAAGGTAAAGCTGTTAGCAATCTCCCAGTATTTTTTTTCATAGTCAGGGCCATAGAAATACCCAATAACAGAAAAAAAAATAAAGGAAACAAAACTTGTGTTGACCAGTGTTATCTGTGGTACCCACTCTACAAAATTAAAAAAAAAAACCTACACATTAATAAAGGAAATTGTTCAATCTCGTTAAGGTTTCCAGAAAACCCAGAATGAAAAATTAAACATACTAAATGAATGAAAAATTCAAGAAATTTTTAAAGAATTTATTAAACATGGCATTAACAACCAAAAATACATTTAGTATGTAACGTATGTAATGATAGAACTGCTACTATAATCACTTTAAATAAGTACTTATTCCACCTAAAAATAAATTCTGGAAAGCTGCTTAATATAAATTCATACTTATAGAAACAAATTTAACTTATCTAAGCTATGTACAGCATAAACCTATTTAACAAAAAAGATTAATTCCTTACTACTTAAAGCAAACCCAAAAGTTAATTCCTAAAAAAAGAAATAAATGAAAAAAAAAACTTAAAGCAATAAAAAATATTAGAAAACTTCCACAGATTTGGTTATACCAGATATTGGTTGTCTTTCTTGAGTTTAAATCACAATTCACTCAAATTATTTCCCACCGTTTAAACTTGTAGACTTCTGACAGTAAATGTTGCAACTGTAGTTCAAACATCGGCAAGTACTTTCAGATTAAAATGGTCTAAACACAAGAATTACGAATTATATTACTGGACAGACCAACGTAAATTTAGTTGTTATCCAAACTAATACGTGGATCGAAACATATTTTGTTTAATTCTTAAAGAGTAGCCTATACAGACAAAGAATCGGTTCATATTAAAAAAAAAAAGAAACTAACTATAAATTAGTAAGATACTTAAAACTTTTAAATCCAATCGTCTTCTAACAGCTCATCTTGATTCCTCTTATAAGGACGCGGTTTTTTGGGCTGGTCCTTTGTGGTTTCAAAATATTCCATCGCGGCTAAGACACCGCTGTCTTGTGCTTCTCCCCGTACCTTCTCCCCCTCATGGGAAACTCCTCCCACATTAACTTCGACAGCATCACCAGCTTCATTTCTTGCTGGTACAATAACATCAGAAGATATAATATTAACTGCAGAAGCGGTATTCCTCCTCTTAAACCTTCCCTGGAATGGTTTTTGATGTTCTCTTTCTTGTGGTATCTCTTCATTTCTTGCGACATCTCTACGAGTAAAAAGGTCATTTTGCCCCTCTGGCTTGGGTTCCCTTCTAGAAAACAATTCGTTTGATTGTTGGGAACTAGGAAGACTCACATCACTAACGGCTTCACCATGAACAAACTTCAAATGATCCCTCAGCTTTTTTGCGTTTGTAGTTTGGAAGGAACATCTGTGACACATTTTTTGATTACCTGCACCTGTTCCATGAATAAGAGGTTCCTTAAAATGGTGCTGCTCCTCGAAATTTTCATAAACTCTATAATTGTCATCCGGATAATATGGAGGAGCATTTGCATCAATTTCATCCTCCTCCCTTTGTGAAATCACTGGTGCCTCAGGAGGACTATTCTGAGGTTCCTCCTTAATCATTTCTGAGTCTTCAGAAATATGGGGTGCTTCAGGACACATATTGTCTAAATTTTCAACTCCATAGTTAGTATGTTGAGCAGTATCAAATGAAGGCGAAGTCTCAGTGGCATACATTTCTTGAGAAGCCAAAGGTTCATTGTATGAACTATGCTTATAACTATTTTGCTCACCATAATAAGCTAAATGTTCTCCTTGATAATTGAAAGGTTCATTTTCATAAGATCCAGGTTGCTCCTCGTAGGAAGCTGTATTAAAGGTAGTTTGATGATATTCATACTGCTCTCTGTCTTCAGTTTGAAGTCCGGAAGGCTCAGGATCATATCTTCGTGTTGGTTCGTAAGTTACAGCCAGTTGTTGAATATCATGAGCAGTTGATTTTGGCTCATAAGCTGGAACGCCTTGTATTTGAGGTTGACTTTCAAATCCTTGATACTGCTGATAAGTCGATCTATCTTCTTTAAGTGAGACTTTCTCTTTTGCTTCAGTATCTTTAAGATACGATGTTGCTGGCTGCTTAGTTTCTTGCGTCACTTTACTTTTCTCAGACGGAGCTTCGAAACCTTGTTTATAGCGCTTCTGAGCCAAAATCAATACCTCCTCTTTCAGTTTCTGAGATTTGTACTTATTGTACTCGTCCCTTTCCAAACTGTGGGATGGAACATACGGTGATACGTTTTTGTTTAGATGATCAGGAGGTTCAATATCAAAACCATGTGGATCAACTGTTATCTGTGGAGGTTCAGGACATGTATTAAGACGTTGCGGTTGGGGTTCACAGATGGTTTTTACTGGATGATCATGATTAACACTGCTGAGAATCCGCTGTTTAGTAGCAAACCAATCCTCATTGGTTAAGTTGGGAGTTGCTTGTGAAATAATGGGAGGTTCAGGGCATTCCTTCTCAGGAGATTCATACGTTGTTTTTTTCTCGGATCTCTCAAGATAAGCCGACTCAGAGACACGTACATGGTCTTTCTTGTCGTTTTGATCCTGGGTTCGTTGAGGAACTTCTTCAAAAAATACCCGCTTTTGAGGTATTTTATGTTGATTATTCTTCTGCGGACGTCTTGTAAATATACAAGATAGACTATCAGTGAGTAGCCCTGAGCCCTGTGTAACACTTGATTTTGTAGAGGTAAGTAAAGTGCGGTCCTCAACTGATCTTGGAGGTGCAGGTTTACTAAATTTTGGATGTGATTGTGGTTCTTGAACCCCCTGATAATTTCTGTCTCTATTTATTGCCTGGTCAGTAGAAGGTGTTTTGGTGGATATGGAAATGTGTTTCTCTGATACTTCCTGGGAGACGGCTTTAATAGTTTCTGAATAGAAGGAATCCTTAACCTCGTCAGGTTTTTTAGGTGCATCAGCTGGGCCCTTCTCAAATGATCTTTTAGAAACAGTTTTGCCGGTGAGCTTTGGAGGAGCCGGAGCTACAAACATTTGAGTTTTTCTCACCGTTGAGGAGTTTTCATTGGAAATTGGTTGTGCGCCACTAATAAGACGGCGGTCTTCAACAATTTTTTGCAGACTCACTTTGTTCACTGATTTTTGGTAAGGTTGTAATTCAAATTCGCGAGTTCTTCGTCCTGCTATGTCTGCATTTTGAGGAGTATACCTCCTCCTTTCTCCAAGAAGGTCAATATCACGATTAGTAGTATAATATAAGGGTGGTCTTCTTTCAAAATCTTTTCTTGCCTCATAATGGTTTTGACGTCTCGGAAATTGGGGTGCTCGAACTCTTGAACCTAAAAAAAGGTTATAAATTAGCCAAAACATAGGAAAATTGTCATATAAATATAGGATACCAAGAAGAGAAGCAGAAATGCTATTACTAAAAATGAAACAAATCCTTGTATCAATAAATACTGAAACAAGTAATAATCGTACCAAAACACAAATTTAAAAATAAAGGATTAATTATAGACCTTCTATCTCAATACGAAACATCATTTATTAGTATAGAAATTTTATTATCAGTTGTCTTTAAAATAAATTCCCTATTAAACTCCATCATAGATATAAAATTTCGAATCATTTCTTGTAAAATTACAAGAAAAAAAAATGCAAAAAATTACAATCATTTACAAATATTCGGAAACCTTAACAAATCTTTTACTTTAATTGCAATGTCATGTTTCCCTTTTATATGCGTTGGTAAATTTTTTATATATTTACTCGTATGATCACAATATGGACAAAAATATGTCGTTCTACTTCCACAGGTTAATTTGACGTGATTGTACCATGATCCTCTATGAGTAAACAACGTGTGACACTTAGAGCATTCGAAACGTTGACCTAAAGTTAAAATAATGTTTAATTCGAATTGTTCAAATTTTCTTCTTCCTTTTCCTAACTTAAGGGTGGGACCAATGAAATGTTTATATTTTTCCAATCTAAACTCTAATATCAATTAAAAAATACCATTAACACAGTCGTTAGATTATTAAGAGGTACATGGTACGTGACTTTCGATAAACGGTAAAATAAAACGAAAACTCACTTTTTGACACAGTTTTATTAAAATTAAACATGCTATACCAAAAACCTGTCAAGAGCAAGTTGTATTCAGTGCCGTGATTGCTTTTAAAATAAAATAAAATCCCAACCTAAGTTAATTAGGCCCCTGACATCTTAAGATTAAATATATATATATATATATATATATATATATATATATATATATATATATATATAGTATTGTATTCATGCCGTGATTGCTTTTAAAATAAAATATAAAATCCCAACCTATTAATTAGGCCCCTAATCTTAAGATTAAATATATATATATATATATATATATATATATATATATATATATATATATATATATATATATAAATATATATATATATATATATATATATATATATATATATATATATATATATATATATATATATATATATATATATATTCATGTTTCCTCTTAGTCAATAATGTATAATAGTTATAGCATCTTAGCTACCTAATAGCCAGTAAATCAATCTAGCTCAATCTAGAATCTAGTAATAAAAGTGTAAAACAAATATTAACTGCTAAAATATTTGTTTAATTAGAAACAAATAAAATAAAATAATATATCGGTGCAAGAGCGACTCGCCACTCGGTAATAGTAATGTACTTAGAAGTATATTACAAAAACCTCCACAATATGTCAAGTAACATAGTTTTTATAGTTTTTTTTTGTATACCGGATAAATTATCAAACCTAATGCACTCGTGATAATTTTCGCTCAATCTACACTTTACCGAGAATATTCCAGAAGTTTTTCGAAATTTTCTGATCAGTTCTTTTCAAGATAAGGGGCGGGGGACACAATTTTTTGGCCATTTTCTAAAAATAATACAAAGAAAAGGTTACACAAGTATTACATTATATATATTTTTGAACTCGTGTTTTCATAAGCCTTCATTTGACACCTCTCCCAATGATGTGGTAATTTTTTTTTTCACTTCCGATTTCACCCCCCAAAACTAACCCTTTAAGTCAAAATTTAACTTTCAAGAATACACGGCTCTGATTGGGCCATTAATTTCTATATTTGTGCCAAATTTTAACTTTCTACGTCAAATAGTTTCGGGGAAAATCGGGTGTGACAGACGGACAGACACCGAAGAGATCCTATAAATGTTCCATACGGAATTCCACTGTAACATAACTTACTTAATACCTAATTATGCTTAGCAACTTTATATATATATATATATATATATATATATATATATATATATATATATATATATATATATATATATATATATATATATATGTAAGGACATTAAGTGCAAAAAAAGATCTTTCTTTGACACAAGTAAGTTGTATGATTATATTGTAGCTCTAGATGATTCTTGTGGAAGCTCGGACATTCAAATCGATATGAGTTGGCTGAAAATTTACTCGTAAATTAACAAACCTTTTCTATTATAAAATATTTTTTCTATATTTACCCTGTCGAATTACACACCGAAATAACGAGTATTAACTAAAACTACCAAAAATAAAGGACATGTAGAAATGCGAAGTACCCAATAGTAGTTCTTCATTTTGTAGAAATTTCTTGTTTTGATATTACTCCAAGGGATTTACATTTTGGAAATGATTTTCTACCCATTGTGGTCTTTATTACCTTGTAATTTATCTAATAAGAAATAGGAAAATGCAGTATACGGTGAAAGTAAACAATAAAGTTGTAAAATAAGTATATTGTTGAATACTTTGTTGCTGGCTAATTTTTGTGAGTAATTTGTACCTACAGAAGTATGGTTATACTAATACAAAGTGAGACCTTGTAGTAAAAAATGATGCTCAAAAAACTATTGCTACTCTTGCGAGTATTAAACAAAAACTAACGAAATTAGAAACTATAAATCTGTAAATACTCACCAAAATGGAAGCAAAGCGAACGTTTTTTATTTAACTTCTTTCCGTCTCTCCACGTCGATCCAAATATTTAGTGGTAATTATATTCTTTTAACAATAAACTCATCATCAGTCATATTCGTTTTTCTTACAGTACTTTACGTGATTAAGGATTTGCCTCGTTTAATTTTTACATCCAATATTGACTTTGTTGTACAGTAGGTACATATATGCCCCTCGATAGCTACTTATAAAACTAATTCAATCTAAAACCATCGCCACCACTGTCTGGCTGACCGTCAGTTCAGAATTATTAACCTATTTTATCAATGCAACAAGATGTTTCTCCTCAGTGATTTTATAAGTTCTCAAATGTATTAAAAAAAATTATTTATATATATATATATATATATATATATATATATATATATATATATATATATATATATATATATATATATATATATATATATATATATATATACATATATATATATATATATATATATATATATATATAATATATATATATATATATATATATTAATTTCTTGGGCTTTATGGTTCTTTTGTTTTAAGGATATATTATTTATATATTTATATATATATATATATATATATATATATATATATATATATATATATATATATATATGACTCATAAGTTCATTGTGTCATTAAGAAAAGATTAGTAAATCCTTAACATTAACACAATCTTTATTAATATTTTGTTAAAAATAGCCCTCTAAATTACACTTCTTATCCTGAGAAATATTATGTTTCAAAAACAAATGTCTTTTTAAGTTTCCAGGTTGGTAGCACTTATAAGAACAAAGATGGCAGGCGTTCATTGGTTCTTTTCCACATTCAAACCTTTGGTGGGTTCTTAAAGTACTTTTGTATCGATATTCCTTTCCGCACCCACTGCAGCTAAATCCTAAAATATCAAAATAAGAGGGAGTTCAACCTTACAGTTGTAATTTTAGCTCTTAGGTTGATTATGATTGTAGTATATTGAAAAGCCACACCCATAAGGATTAAAATATACAGGGTGCTCTATAAAAAAAAGTGAAAACGTGACTTTGGGGTCGATGAAATGAGAATAGTACTCTGTTTTACAAGAAATCAATTTGTCATTCAAGCGAAATGATGCCCATTCTACCATTTACAGTTAATGTCTCGATTTCAATAGTCTGCCGCCAAGCTAAAGCTTCCTAGTTTTGTTTGTCTGTATCGCAAAATTAGGTTAACAAGTAACATTTTACTTTTTCTTATGTCTATGTATATGAAATAAATAGAACATGTTTGTAGTTAAACAATTTATGTTAATATAGATTTCTGACTAGTTCGTTCTTTTCAGTATCAATCTAAATGTGATTGAACCACATTTTAACAAATAAATAACGACAAACTATTCTCATTGTATTACTACTAAAAGTAAATAATGTTGTGATATTGCCCCCGTCATAATATCGCAAATATTTACAATGACCAACAAGATCACCTTGTAATTTTAATAATTCTAAAGTTTCTCCAATTAAGACTATTAATATCATAACAATAATTCTTATTAAAGATTTTATACTCTGTTATGTACTTAAATAAAAGTTATTTTCAGATTGATAATCATTAACATGACATCAACTATAACTCAGGAACTGTATAATAATGAGAGAGGTCGTGTAATGAGCCAATTCGAATCAAAAGAATTAAAATATATTTTTTACTAACAAAGTTGTGAAGGCTATATTGTAATTTTTTTGGCATAGAATTTGCTAAAAATCTATTTAATGTTCGTACGTTCAGTATCATTATCATATATTACATGTCTGGTAGAAACAAAGCAAAAGGCTTAAGACCTAAACCTAATCGAGTTCCCACGAATATAAACTTCTAGTTAATCAGTTATCTTTTGTTTCTGATTTTGCTGTATTTTGAACTGCAAATGTCATCAACAACATGCTTATTATGGATGTTAATGCCGTGGAATAGATAAAAAAAGTTAGTAGCTTTAAGCAACGTAACACTATATTTCATAATTTTTTACAACTTCCATACTTTTCAAAATTCTGGCGAATAAAACTATCTTGCTATGGCACATTAAATCACACCTGATAATTGCTTAATCTTTAATATTTTTAAATATCTCCCTTTTGTCTATGTCTTTTCATATGAAGTGTTAATACATGTTTATATTTAAACTTTTTATGACATAAGTCACAAGTAACTTTGGGTGTTTGACCACATTCTATTTTAAGGTGTCGTTTTAAATTTGACTGTCTGTTGTATCTTCTATTGCACTTGTGGCAGTAGAATACTAAAAAACAATAACACTACATAATATTCTTGTTAAATAGATAAAATATATAAAAAGTTTATTCAACATTGTGTCGTCTGCTGTAGTGATGTATTATTACCCAAAGTATTTTTATTGATAAAATTAGACAATTGATAATGCTTAAAAACATGTCTTATTGTCGCTCAAGTTTTTACAGCATTATCAATAACTGAAAATTCAAATACTTCTTTCAGTTGGTAAAGTATCAACAAAAAATTATTCTATAAATAATGAAATATTAATTTTATTAACCTTTAGTATGCATACAGTACAAAAATAATTTTAAATCATAGACGTTAATGGATTGATATATTTAGCAATTTTCACACTACCCCGCAAAGCCGAAAACAGGATTTATCTTGAAATAATAATTCATTCTGAACATATAAAAATGAAATATATAATATTAAACAATTTATTTTCATTTAATACTGAATTTTTTGACAAATATAGCAGTTAAATAATAAATATATTAATGCAGTAAATACCATTAAGGAACAATAACAGCTTCTTAGTCATTCTTATTAATTTCCATTAATATCTCAAAACCATGTTTTTTTTTCACATGATTCGCAATTTCGTTTCTTCTATAGTTCTTATAATCACAGTAATTACAACTATACTGAGGCTCTTTTCCACATTCCATCTTCAAATGCCTTTGCAAATTTCTTTTAGCATTATAAGTTTTTAAACAAGTCTGACACGTATAATCATCTGTTTGAATGATTTCTATTTTTTCTGTTGTTCTGAGCTCTTTTATATGAGTTACCTAGAAACAAAAAGAAATCTAAATTAAATTATAACCACGAAAAGCCAAGAGTTTGCTGGAAAAATTTATTTTCCTTTATTAACTCAATAGAAACATAAAAAATAATATGTTAAAATTATAAAACCACCTATATATCTAAGTAAATCCTAATGACAAGGTAACATGTATTTTTGACAGGTGTTTTTTGACCAAACCAGTTTTTATATGTCTAGGATCCCACACATGTCATTTTCATTGACACAGGATTGGAATATTATTTTTATAAAACTTGCAAATAAAGATGCTTTTATTTTGAAATAATCGCATTAACAACTGTTTTATGAATTCTGTAGGACAACAAAGATTACCTTTTTTACATAGGTTAAATTTGGTAACGTGATGGATTTTAATAGATCCTATATACGTGTGAAAAAAACCCTGTACAGATCGACACATCATATCGTTAATGAAGCCTATAACAATTGCATGTCTTTCTCTTTTAAATTATCATCAATAAAAATATTTCCCTTACCTCCTGATCTCCAATAATGCTATCATTTCTCAAAATTTTTATTTCCGATCCATCTATCAAACCATCGTTATTTTCCAGAGCCAAAACGATATCTTTTTCACGTAGAAGAGAATCGGAAGTACCATCCGGACATATGACCTGAATAGTCCAAGTGTTTTCGGTATCGCTTTGAGACAGCCCGCTTTCTAAAGTTGTGGGAAAAAGAATGTCCATGGGTTCTACAAAGTTGTTTATTTTAGAATTTTTATCAGAAAAAAAAGAAACATTGTTTTATACTGTTTACTACCATGTTGCCATGAAGAAAAATTTTTTCTTCCTTGTCTCGTTTTAAATTTATCGACATTTAGAAAAATATTTTGGCAAACCTGGCAAGAACAATTTAACTTTTCGTTAACTTCGTTGTTATTTTAAAGAGTTTCCAAAATCTTAGCAAATAGCATCATAAGAGACTGAAAAATTTATTTTTTAAAAAGAAGTTAAAAATTAAAAAATCACTTTAAAATATTTTTTTACTGTCCCTTAGCTTGGATTCTGGAAACTAATCATAAAAATAAGGACCTGAAAATTTGTAAATTTTAATAATTTTACTATATTTCTTTTAAAAAAAAAATATGGAGTCCCTTAGAGCGCTCTTGGCTTAAATTTTAGGAACAAGACAAAAAAATTCGAGAAGAAAGTTTTATTCTTGTTAAAATATTTTCTAAAGCCTTTTAAAAAGTGCTAAAAATACTTTATGAAAATATGAAACAAAAAACTAATTTTTTCGATATTTTATTACATTGATATATAAGCACACAATATGTTACATAGATAGTATCAGAACCTTATTTGATACGTTGCTATATCTAAATAGTAGGTAATTTCACAAAATAGAACACTTTAAAAAAAAAAAAAACAAAATACAATTTGGTAACTATAAAAAAAAACAAGAAGACAAGAAAATATAAAATCAGTTTACAAGAAAAAACTGTTTCATATATAAATCGGGTCGGCCTATGGCCTGTAAATGGCATCTATACCACACTTACTTATATCAAATCAATTTACAATACCAACACTATACTTAAAGATAGCTGTCCATGTTCTTGCCCAAAAAATTGATTAAGAAGCAATCATCGTTGGTGATGACGCTAGCTGAACACTCGCCGAGTGTAAAAAAATATTTGGTGTAGTGATGGTAACTACTGTGTAGTATTATTATTTCTAAGATTTAAAAATCCCAACCCAACTAGCGAAAATATCGAAAATCTGAGTTTTTAAACATGTCAATACTGCAGTTTAACCGGCTCAACTTGGCCAAAAAGATAAAAGCAAGTTTAAATTTCTTGACAACAATTGGGGCAAGAAATGGGACTAGAATTCGTTTAACGAGAAACAATAAATCCAAGATTACATCTTAAAAACTGTTGATCAATAATTTGACTCGTGAAAAACAAGCCTAAGTAATGCGCTTTCGAAAAAATCAGTAGGGGGTAGGTAGATAATAAATATTTACATGACACCACATTGCCAATAAATAAATAAATAAATAAATAGGTACAACACAATAAATTACTTAATAATAAATACAGTTACTGGCAAAAACGACTAGCACACATTTCTCTTTAAGTCTTAGTTACTCATAATCGGTGAGATCCTTACACTATCGTTTAGTGAGAATAATTTAAGAATAAAAATTATAATACATCAGCTTGGCTACTTATACTAAATATATTAATATTATACAGAGAAAATTCAAAAATGTTCCCTGTATTCGCATTAGTGGCGGATTTGGGAACGGGGAGAAGGCAACCAGCCTCATAACCAAGATACATATAACAAATTTGGTTAGGTTGTACTTTTTATTTCCTATTATTTTTAAATATTTACTTTTCACTTTTTTCTATTTCTTACTTATTTAATGAGCTATCGCAGCCGCTCCCCCGGCCAGGATCCTAGATCCGCCGCTGATTCGCATAAATGACTATATGTTTACAGGGTGTGTCTTCAAACATCGCACTACGAGCAGACAAAGTATAATAGGCCTCACCCGTACACAATAAAATATTTATTTTATCTAGGTTTACATATATTTTAGAATACACTAATAATAATTTTTACTCAGTGTCGATTTTCGATATCTAACAGTATAATTTTCTAATTTTTACGTTTTAAGCTTATTATTAGGTGATCAAAAAAATTATCAAGTGAGGAAAAATGTATCTTTGGCATTTGTGATATCGGCTTACAAAAACCGTAAAACTAGCAGGGAAAATATATAATTTGTCTGACCACCCTAGAGTTGTAGAATAGAGAGGCATGTTCAGTAAAAAAGTACAGGGTGAATATGAGAAAATTACTAACAAATCACTGGAGACTTGTTTGAAACAAAATATAAACTTGGTAGGTTAACCCAACACTGTTCTTACCAATAATTTACATACAAGTACATTTAATTTAAAAACAAATTTAAAGCTGGCGTCTTCGGAAGTGAAAGCTCCATATTGTTAAATTGGAGATATTTTGCGACGGTTCGCCTACAACTACACGAAGCATCTCCAGGTATCTTGGCTTATCGAAGTAGAATACTTATCCAGTGTCGAATTAAATAGGCATAGATTATTTTTCATTTAAAATAAAAAAGTATGTTATATTTTCTGTGAAACCGGAAGTAACTGTTAATCATTTTCTATCTAAAATGAGCTTCCATTTGACGTACCCTAATATAGTGAATTTCGTTTTGTTATCTACAGTTGTTTTATTTTGAAATTATGGCATACAAAATATAGTTATCCCTACGTAAAGACAAACATACACACACACACAGAAAACGTAGCCGCAAAACGAAGCCAGCTGGCTACCAGCGGATTGTTAAAGTGTGCCTTGTCGAATTTCTCAGAGATGCCGCCCAAGTAGATGTTGTATTATATGTAACACTAACGGGGAAAAATATGCGCGATATCTCTGAGAAACTGGACAAGGACCATTTTAACGATCCGGTGGTACTCAGCCGGCTTCAGTTTGCGGCGACATTTTGTCCCGCGTGTCTTTCTGTAGTGACAGCTATATTTTGTGTGATCGTGGACAGTAACTTGAGGACCAAAAGAAGAATCCGTTATTTCTCTTTCATTAGCAAAGACGCCAATCTTAATTACTTTTATCGTGAGTCTTTTTGTAGAAAAGCTTTTTTGAGCAAGAAAGAAAATCGATATAAACGTAAACTTAAAAAAAAAATTCTAATTTGAATTTGAATTTCAAGTTTTGTTCATTTTAGTAGACATTAAAAAAAAATACATATTTCTTATGTACTCAAGGCATCAAAATCATAACGTTGCCTAAAAACAAATAATTACAACGCAGCCATAACGGCTCCACGACTTTAGATTAAATTAACCAATTAAATGTACTACAAAAATTAATAGGTGTTAGTATTAGACGCATCTTCAACCCATACCCTATGACCTTCAAGTTTAGTCTGACCTTCACCTTTTCCCACTTGACCTTCATTAATTTTTAGTTGACCTTCGCTCATTTTGTTCCAAGTCGAATTGTACAAATATTGATGTCCTTTAATGTGGTTGTTTAACACGTACGCCCTTCTCGCCCTATAGGGACAGTGAGGGCATTTTAGTTCCGGTTCGATGCCACACTCTTGTCTAATATGGCGGCTAAGTGTCTTTTTGTGGTGGTAGATTTTTCCACATTTTGGACAAGCGAATATGGTAGAGAACCGAGGTTCCGTAGTTTTGAGTCTCACTCGAGGACGATCTAGAACATTTATTGAAAAAACTCTTTTTAATTTTATGATTTTTGACGTTATTTGGGTGTTTAAGCTTGTCTTTGTTATTCTTTAACTTGAAAATTTACAGGAAAACAAACTTCGCACACCCAAATTGTTTCTACATCATCACATGATATACCTACACTCACTGAATGAAAACGTCAAAATCAAGATGCTTCAAAATAATAAAAAAAAATCACACACAAAACACAAAAACACTACTTAAAACTCAGAAAACTGAAAAAAAAAAAATGCAAGCATTAGGAAAAAATCTAAATAAAAAAGCTGGGGATTTTTAATTTGTAAAAGAGAATTAGTCTTAGCCAAATTGTTTATACTTTATTTTTATTAATTCTTATTCTCATTAATTCTTATTTAAAATAAAGTATTAATTTCTTATTATCCTGTCAATTCCTGAAAACTAAAATTTTACGAATTTTCAAGCAATTTCAATAAAGTCGTCGTTCCTGGAGAAAAAAAATAATGTTATTACGAAAATACTAATGTATCCACCTTAGCCTACCTATCTCGTATAACACTGTGTTAAAATAGAGTGACTTTTCGAAGTTTCACCTCCCATTGCAACACGCATCTTAAGGGATCAGAGTGAGGGTATATTTTACTTGCTTTTTATACTGCACATTTAAAACAGCATTTCTAAATCTCAAAAGTATTTTTTATGTGTACCTTTAAAAGACTAAAGTTCAAAAAAAAAACTCCACTAAACAAAAACTTAATTTATTTTTTATCATCTATAATGACTAGAGAACATTCATTTTTATTTAGGCAAAATATTGCTAATTTCAACATCGACAAAGTCTAAAAAATGATGCGTACCTCTTTTAATAAAAATATTTTTACGTACAAAAACCGGTCAAGTGCAAGTTAGATTGGCGCAATTAGTGTTCCGTACCGTGATACCTTTAAAATAGAAATTAGCTATCTAGTAGCCAATAAATGAATCTAGCTCAATCTAAAATCTAGTAGTAAAAGTTTAAAACAGATATTTACTACCTAAATATTTGTTTAACCATAAACAAATAAAACAAAATTATTATGTCTTCGGTACCTATCCGTTAGTTTACCAATCATCCTGATATAACTGGTTACACCGAATACGAATTGATATTTCGTAGCTTCTTAGTCCCAGTTGAATTCTCAACTTTCCAACCCTTTACAATTCTGTCATGCTATCAAACGTAATGTACTCGTAATAATTTTCATTCAATCTACATTTTATTTGGACTATTCCAGAATTTTTTCAAAATTTTTTTATCAGTACTTTTCGAAATAGGACGGGGGGACATAGATTTTTGGCCATCTTTTAAGAATAATACAAAGAAAAGTGTGCACAAGTATTACATCATATATACTTTTAAACTCGTATTTTCACAAGCTTTCTTTTGACATCCAACCAGATGACCTGGTAAAAAAAAAAATTTTCACTTCCGATTTTACCCCCCAAAACTAACCGTTTAAGTCAAAATTTACTTTCAAAACTACACGGCTCTGATTGGGCCATCAATTCCTATATTTACAGCAAATTTCAACTTTCTATGTCAAATAGTTTCGGAGAAAATCGGATGTAATAGACAGACGGACACCGATCCCATAAGTGTTCCGTGCAGAACACTAAAAAACGTAACGCAAAAAACAACATATTTCTGAGTCGCTATAACCTAAGTGAGCATTTATCATCTTAGGGATGCAACAAGTTTCTGCACAATGGATGGGCAACTTCTTACACCAGAGCAGAAACTGATGGGGAAAGATATCTTGCAAGAATGATTGGTCGCTTTAGTGAAGTATGAGAAGTATTGGTGTCCTTCCACGGAGAAGGCGTCGATGCGATGTCGTAAATATGAAAAGTCCCCATTAAAATAACGTTATATTGTAGAAATTTCATCCATACCTTAATACTTAAGGGATGCCAACCTACTCCAGTATTTTCAAAAAATAGATTTTCTTTTGCATTCTTTTATAGTTTGAACCTTCAAGAATATGTGTGCGATAGGATTTTTCGATATCTTTTTTATTCTTGAAGCTATTACGTGTCTTAAGAGGGCGCGAGTAATACCCGATTTCAGGAATACGCAGTCGGCGCACGCATGCAGAGCAAAGATCTCAGCTCAGTCAAAAGAAGCAAAAATAGCTCGGAGAATGCTTAATACTGAACAAAAGGAGTTTTATGAAGAATTGGAAGGGTTACTTTATCGTCCTGGAATAGCTGATTAGCGATAAGTATGAATTTTTAAATTTTACCATGTCGGAAACGTGATCGAAATCTTTAAACGCTTGTATCTCTAAACTACAGCTCCATGATACCGTCATTACCGCTTATCCAATCTTTTCGAAATTTTGACACAGTGTTCAGAACTCAGTCATTTTCGGCCAAACTATGGAAAAAATTTTATCTCTTAAATTTTTTTTTATTAACGATTTTTGAGCCGAAAATTTGGCGAAAATCGAACCTAAAATTTTAAGTAACCGCCATTTTGTTATTTCGCAGACTAACAATTTTTTCGCCGTCCGGCCGAGCATTACACTAATATATTTTAAGAATCTTTTTGTCTTTTCTGTTTCAGATTACTGGAAGTTGGAATCATGGAGCAAACTACCTTTTTTTAACACGCCCGTATGCAGATGTGTATATATATATATATATATATATATATATATATATATATATATATATATATATATATATATATATATATATATATGTATATATATATATATATATATATATAGTATATATATATATATATATATATGAATCAGACCGACTCAAAAAAATTATGAATGTACTCCAAAGTTGAATAAATAATATCTAAAAAGTTTTTTTTTAAACTTTTTCAAAAAAAAATTCCCAAAAAAACGCGAAATTTCCGTGGTCTGGAGTATGATGATCCCTTAATAAAGAAATCAACATCTCACAGCTTACGGACATAAGGAACAAGCAATCAGTACTACTGATTGAGAATCTCAGTTGCCAACCTCTTACATCAATCTACCTCGGTGGGTCCTGTAAATAGTAATTATACGGAACATCTTGTGCCATCATTTTTGTTGGCATTCTACCACCGCACAAAATATTATCTATAGTCTGTTTAACAGCTATAATATTACTGTGTACGGAAGACTTAATATGGCTTTGTAACCTATGTTTATGCATAAAGAATTGTCCACAAATATGGCACTTGAACTGTGGAGCTTTCCCACACTCGAACCTGAGATGACGATTGAGTGTATATTTGCATTTATATTTCTTTTTGCAGTTCGGACAGTCGTATTGGATATTGTGGGACTGGAACAAGGTTCTTGATACAATATCGTCGAAATTTTTGTTGTAGTAGCCTAAAAAAATGTTGTATTTTAAAACATTAAAATAATATATAATAATTTTATTATGTGTTTATTATAATAACATGTCGATACTTATTTGTATTTGGTTATCAAGCGATAATTTTTTCACTTAATTTTTCAGTATCCACTCATAAAAATCAATCGGCGATTATTGGGCAGTAAGAATAATATAGTTTCGCACCCCCGATGATGTAATAAAATTATCAATAAATATATAACAACATAGTTTTCACCGAAGCCATGGCAACAATCTTTTGAATTTTCTTTCCATGCTTCTTTTCAAAACACTATCCAAACATTTTACTCTATGCATTACGACGTATTTAAAGGCCGAAAAAAGGCGTTTCTTTAGGATTTTTTTAGTGAAACTATTTATTATATAAATCAGGTGTTTATTCTATATAATAATACATGGCATAGAATACAATTCGTGAAATTTTAATTGAAAAAAATATGGCGACACTACACCCGTTCCTCTGCGACCCCTTTTTTTAGGAACATTGCCACAGTAAACATAAAACAAAGTAGCGATTCTCAAGAAAATTGTTCAGTCCTGTTTTTTTATCACGCATGCGTCCCCTATCATAGCAACAACATGACTGCCAGCGCGGTCACAGGTTGTATTTACATCTGGATTTCAAAGAAAATCTTTTTATAACGTGCTCCGAAATTCATTATTAATAATTTTCTAGTATTCGTTTGACGTTATAATTGAAAATAATTATAAATAACCGGCCAGCAAGTCGGACTTTTTTTCATTTCCGATTTCACTCCCCAAACCTAACCCCTTGTCAAAATTTAACTTTCAAAATTACACGGCTCTGATGAAGCCCATCAATTTCTATATTAGTGCCAAATTTCAACTTTCTATGTCAAATAATTTTGGGAGAAAATCGGGTGTGACAGACAGACAAACAGGCACAGAAGTGATGTTATAAATGTTCCGTACGAAACACTAAAAAGATGTCAAGAGAAAGTTTTTGTTGTGTGGTTAGTGCTTGTAAAAATAAATATGGTATCGCGAAAGGAGTGATTTTTTTTAGATTTCCCAAAGATCCTAAAAAGTAATTTATTCATAATTCTTTATTTCTATTATGCAACATATTATATAAAGATTATGATAATGACCCCTTCGAGATACACATGAAGCTGACGAAAATGAAATTGGGGTCCCAAGAAGTAAAAGCATAAGATTCTGTACCTTAGGCAATGCTGGTAAAATAGTAACATTTATATTTAATATATGTGAAATTCTTAATGAGAAGGTTCTAGATTCAAAAAAAGTTGTAGTTATAATTCTGATATTACAAGTAAATTTGAATATATATATATTTTTATTTTTATTTTTGTTCTTCTTTCTCACATTCGGTCAATGTGGTTCCATGGTTGGCTGACGAGCCTAAGCAAAGTCAGCACAAACGCTATTACCATTGTGTATTAAGGAATGACCTGACAATGTTACATGTTTTCAAAATCATTGACTTCTGAATGTTTTTGTGTATGTTTGTGTTGAATTCTAATTGTATTAAGTGTGGTGTGAATGTTGGTGTAAGGCCTATGGCTGATATGACGAGGGGAATAATGATGAATTTTTTTTGTTTTCATAGCCTTTTTCTTTCTGTTGCAAGGCCTGTGTATTTGGAGATTTTTTCTGTGTATTTCGTTTGGATGTTTGTGTGGTGGGGACAGCTATGTCAATTAGATAGGTGACTTTCTTTTTTGTATTGAAAAGTGATATCGGGTCTATTGGCGGGGACTGTTTTATGTGTATGGATGCTGATGTCCCAGTTGAGCTTATATTGTAATCTTTATTTTCAAGTATGGATGTTGGTGTGTATTTGTAGTAGAGATCTGTGTTTTCTATGAGTTTATATGTTGTGACTAGTGCTTGGTGAACTACTTTTGCCGCTGAGTCATATCTGGCTGTGTATTCCGTTCCGGCTAATATTTTACATCCGCTTATTATGTGTCCGATCGTTTATTTATGCTGTTGGCATTTCCTGCATCTGTCTTCTGTAATAGTTAGGTCTTTGATTGATATGCTTTTGGTAGGTTCTGGTTAATATGACTTTATCGTGGATGGTAAGTAAGAAGCCTTCTGTTTCAGGGAATAGCAGCCCATCCTGTAATCAGGTGTATGATTTACGTGGTCTTGTTCTATGTGGTATCTGTGTTTTCCGTGTTTCTGACCACGTTTTCATCTTTACCTGTTGCAATTGGTCTGCCCGGGATAAGACGAGATGTGTAGTTTGTGTCTGCTTTCACTGTTGCTGTGTGGAGGTTGGTCTATTTGGTGTGAAAGAATTTCCAAAGTTTAATTGATATTAATTGGCATTATTCTTCATACAGAATATACAAGTGCTATAATTTTTCAGTTGTTAATTATTCATTGAGTCCAAACAAATTCAGATGTTTAAACTCCTTTTTCCCCCCTGGACAATGTCTCTAATAGTTGAGAAATATAAAGTCAACAATTAAATATTTAAATGAATAACGTGCAAAAAGCCAAATGTATTTTTTCTTCGTATTTTTTGCCCTTTTCACTCTTTTTTGTATACCTGTTTTAATAAGAATAGAATAGCAAAAATGAAAAACACGGTATTTTTTCGCTTTTTTGTTTAAATCAATGCCGTTTGACGCATTTTTTTTTTAAATCCTTAGTTCCAAGACAAACTGAACCTCTAGTGAACTAATTTCTTTGGAAATTTTGATTTTTGATGATCCAGCTCCCAGTAATCATGCACACCGCAATGCTCCTTAGAAAAGGGGGGTTGGAGAGGAACAGGTACAGCGCCGCCATTTATTTTTTTTTTAATTAAAATATCACAAATTGTATTTAAACTATGTATTATTATATAAAATATAAACCTTAGTTATATAATGAATAGTTTCGCAAAAAAAATCCCTAAAAAACGCTTTTTTTTTTCGGCCCCGCGACTAGGTACATGTTCTTAATATATTTTATCTTTATTTGACAATAAACACTCATTGTCTTTTATTAAAAACAAAGACCAGTTGTCCGGCGATGCACTAGGTGGAGTGGGAAGCGTATCTCTGTCAAAGAATCAGTAAAACAAAAAACAAAAATATGGAGGTGGAGATTCAAGTCATTAACAAATAGTGGTAATGAGGGAATATTGTTTCATATATTACCCTCCTCTCGACCATAGCTATTTTCTTAAAAAAAGTTCACTCAGTTCCATTTTTATTATCAGATGCCTGCATCCTATTTTTTTAAATTTCCTTATTTTCTCTAAAAATTAGTGTCCTTTTCATTCCTCTATACCGATTAATAATTTTAAGCAACTAGACTTATTGCGCCATTCTCATGCGGCGTGCGAAAACACTTACTTTTCATACTAGCTGCATAAATAATTAATATTTATACCAAAACAATTCTAATAACTATTTATTTAAATAACTATTAAGTTACATATAAAAATTGTATGGCAACAATGAAGTTCGCATGTACTATTATAGATGGCGTTGATATCTCTATCTAGCTAATTAATACCTATAACTAAACAAATTGAGAAAATTTTGGGTTTCTTGTCGGTATTAAACATTTAAAAATATCCAATATTTTTTGACACTCTCGCTCTTTATGTCCCCTCAATAGGTGTTCAGTTACAAACTTCTTTCCACAGGTACAAGTAAATTCTAAAAAGGAAATAAAAAGGGATAATTAAGGGAATATCCTAGATACACACCCGTTATGTTTTTAAATGGATAATAAATTTAATATCAACTTTTTCAAGTTCAAGAGAAGTTAACAACTATTTGATTATTAAACCAAAGTAGCAGGTGAATAATTATTAAAACAATACCAATTGTTAGTAAAAATGTGGACTATTAAATCTGAAGATCTAAAAATGCAAAAAAATTATTACACAAAATAAAATTTATTTGATTTTAATTAATGGGAATAAATTAACAGGCTTTGCTTGATAAGATTTTTATACAGACTGTATTTTAAGGGGATATACCTAGTTATCTGAGTCAAAAAATTCGATTTTTGAATTTTTACATTTTCTTTTAGTATGATATCTTAAGAATATTTTCTATAAGTTTCATAAGAATCGGTTAAAAATTGACAAAATTATAGCATGTAGTCAATAGCTGCTGTCGGGTCACCTTTCGTCCACCTTAACTCAATTTTTGTTTTATAATATAATACAACTAGCTGTACCCGAGGCTCCGCTAGCGTGGTCTTCATTCACCATTACCGTCACTGCTCATTCCTTATATTACCTAACGTAATAAAATATATCCTATAACTTGGGCAAAAAATATTGTACGAAATAAAAAAAAGCACGTAAATCGGATAAGTAGTTCGCGAATAATAAGAGGCAATAACGGACAGACGGGTAGACAGAAAGACGTTGCATTTTATATATATTATATTCTTTGCAAACTTTTTTCCGACTTGATTCACTATTATCGTCACTGCTTATTCCTTATGTTACCTATCGTAATAAAATATAACCTATAACTTGGCCAGAGAACATATGTTTAAAAAAAAGCATGTAAATTGAATAAGTGGTTCTGGAGTGAAAAGCGCACTAACGGATAGGTAGACAGACAGACAGATAGACGGGGAGACGTTACATTTTATATATGTTATAGAAGATTATAGATAACTTGGCCAGAGAATAAATGTATGAATAAAAAAAAAAAACACGTAAATCGGATAAGTGGTTCTCAAGTAATAAGCGCACTAACAGACAGACAGACAGAGAGAGAGGCGTTGCATCTAATATATTATATTATTTGCTACAAGATATTGTTCCATATTTAATGTTTTAGGCAGCGTAGTTTAATGGTTTAGGCAGCGTATTGCAAGAGAACGCGCTAGCGGCAAACTTTTTTCCGACACTATTATCGTCACGTAATAAAATATATCCTATAACCTGGCCAGAGAACATATGTATGTTTTAAAAAAAAAAAACACGTAAATCGGATGAGTGGTTCTCCAGTGCTAAGCGCACTAACGAACAGACAGACAGAGACCCGTTGCATTATATTTATATATATATATATATATATATATATATATATATATATATATATATATATGTATATATATATATATATATATATATATATATATGTATATATATATGTATATATATATATATATATATATATATATATATATATATATATATATATATATATATATATATGTATATATATATATATATATATATATATATATATATATATATATATATATATATATATATATATATATATATATATATATATATATATATATATATATATATATATATATATATATATATATATATATATATATATATATATATATTATATATATATATATATTTATATATATATATATATATATATGTATATATATATATATATATATATATGTATATATATATATATATATATATATATATATATATATATATATATATATATATATATATATATATTATAGAAGATTATAGATAACCTGGCCAGAGAACAAATGTGAATTTTGATTTTTTCAAGAACCTTATTTTTAAATAACAAAAATGTAAAACGCGGTAACGTTATTTTTTCGCTTTTTTATTTCAACCAATGCCAAAGACAAGATTGATCCTCTCGTAAATTAGTTTCTTTGGAAATTCTGGTTTCAGATGATCCAGCTCCCAGTATTTGTGCACACCCACAATGCTCCTTTAAAAAAAGGGCTCGCAGAGAAACGAGTGTAGCGCCGCCATTTTTTTTTTCTTTTTTAATTACAATGTCAGAAATTGTATTTTAAGCTATGTATTATTATATAAAATGAAAACCTGCTTTATATAATGAATAGTTTCGCTAAAAAATTCTAAAAAACGTTTTTTTCCGTCTCGATGACTACGTACATCCCCTTAATTTGAGGCATTATTATTACCTAGAATAGGACCCTCTAAACAAAATAATTTTGTGAAATATGGTTTACATAAAAATGGCCAAAAAGTTGTTATAAAGCCATCCCTAAAATTATAAAAAAAAACCTGTGTGTGCATTGTCGTCAACCAAGAAGAAACCCTTTTTGATCCATCTAGGCGTACCCCTGAATCCCCTTGTAGAGCCGCCAATCACGCTCGCGTAGTGCTGGACTTTAAATCTTTGGGGAACTGTACCTCGAATGAAAACAAAAGTTAACAGCCCTACATTAAATAAAGCGGGGACAAAGTTTCAAAATTCAGTAATCTATTAAACTAGGCAACATATTACAGATGTTTTCAGGATCGAATGAATTAATAAATTTTAATAATTTCAAAAAGTGATATCTCGTTCGTCCTTCCACATTAGGGCAAGCTATATTTGGGGATGTGACTCATTTTAGTGACTACTGCAACCCGCTAAATTTAATGATCCAACATAAAGAATTCCCTTATCACAAAGAAATAATTATTTAAATAAAATTATTTTTTATTAAGTAAGAAAAACAAACTGTACGGGAATACAACTTTTTATTATTAAAAATAAACTTCATTTTTATAACAAAATATTTTCCATAGTTTATAATTTTTACGTATCGATATATACATTTTTACACGGTTCTATAAGTAAAGGCCGGTTGTATTGGTGATGATTAAACTCCAAATTAACGATTAATTTTGGATCAGACCAATCAGCAACCGTTCTTTGCAGTCCAAACTTAAAAATTACTGTAAAATGCTAACTACACAATTTACCAGACGATTCAACATCTGTTTCCAAATATGAAATATTAAGATAAAACCTCGAAGCCTCTCTTATCATTATTTCTTTATTTGTTTTAATAACTTCGCTTTTATCTGAAACAAAACGCCATCTCGTGATCCCTCAGAGCTTAAACTACTCTTATAATTTACATGTTTGTGAATTTGGAGGTATATGGTGAAGATTCATAACGTCTCCGTAAACGGAAGGTGGAACCCTACTTCTCACTTCTCCACAAGAAGATCAATCCTGAAAACAACCGCTATTTATCCAACGAAAGTTAAAACGAAACTAAAAATCGAAGCTTAAAGTACACCCCACATATATCGTATATAAACATGTATTGTCAATTTAAAAATGCACGGTCCACGCTAATTGGCAACAATAATTTAAGTGTATGTTCGTCCTTTGTTTCATCCCTACCTCTCAACACGCAAACAGCAAAATGGTGTAAATACGCCCAGGATTTCCTGAAATTTTATATCTGTACCATGCACAAGAGAAAGTTGGTCCAAAATTTGAAGCAAATTCCCGAATAAATTGAAATCTAAATAAACATAAGCTTTCACGTAGTCCTAATTTAACGCCAATAGATTTATTCTTGTGGGGATACATCAAAACTAAAGTTTACAATAATAATCCGAACTTCCCGGACAATTAAAAACATATCTGCGGCGATACCAGTTTTTTTTCTACGACACTGGCAAATCCAAAGAAGCTCCGACCCTGGCGGCAGACACTTAAACCTAGAAAGCGAGTAATCACGGTATGACTGTTTACGTTTTTGATTATATGTGAATTGTCGTAGAATCGTTACACTTTACCAGACCTAACGCATCAAGACCTAACTAAACACAGCACTAAAAAAAATCCAGACCTAAGGCAATATTAAACAAAAAAAAAACTGAAAAAATGTTCAATCTACAGTACAACATTATCATTTTTCTGAATTTCTCCTGTATCGATTGAATAATTAGTACTGACGTTTCGAGAATCAACCTGCCGGCTTTTTCAGCTTGTTCCAAGAATCTAGCACGAAAGTGATGACAAAATCGAAACTGGAGACGAACAATGGAGATAACCAGAAACGAAGAAAACCGTTAGTCTGTCCAGGTAAACCGTCATCAAACCAAATATCCATGCGAAAAAAAGCGTTGCTGTCCATACTATGAGCTTCTGGAAACCGTCCGAAAGTATCACCGCACAATGTTATGACGATCACGAGGCGTATAAGTGACGATTTGGAGAAAAAAGGCCTTTTACCGATAGCAGAACGAGGCAGGTCATTCTACTCTATGTGCAACATATGGTACCATCGATTCCGAAGCGGTGACTTCGATCTTTCGGATCGTGAACATTTTGGAAAATACCATAGTGAACATTTTGGAAAATACCATATTTTTCTTGATCGAGTTGTATTTGTAAATAAATAAACATCGACGGCAGGTATCAACAGGGCTAAAGTCTTCAAAACTTGGAAACAGACATATGATAGTCCGCTTGATCCCATTAAGTATTAGATACGTATAGTGATTTAACTTACGTCATACATCGTTAATAATACTGTTTTTGGTTGCATAATTTTTCTAACAGTATTCTATAATTACGTAAAAGTGTTTTTCTTTTTCTTCTTCTTTCTTATATGGTGTCTGATATAAGTAAGCATACTGCCTGTTTTATCCCTATTAGGCCGGACGTCCAGCATTCCTTCCACTTTTTCGGAGATCTGCCCCTAGTTCTTCTACCGCAAGGTTTATGAAGTTTGCTGTCGTCTGATCTACGTGTTTTTTTTCCATTGTTTTCTTGTGGTTCTGGTTCATTTGGATATTTTTCGGATCTTACTTGTAGATCTTTGTTGCGTATTCTGTCGTGGATAGTTTTTCCATGTATGTCCCTAATCATCTTCATTTCTGTTGTCCTCATCATTTGGGCTGTTTTGCATATGTCAGCTCTTATTTCTACAGCATATGTGAGGATCAGTCTCAATGTTGTATATCCATATTTTACTTCCACTGTGAGGTATATCCGTCAAGCAACCTGCTACTAGTGATGCCTTCATAGACTGTCTAGTGTTTTTAGTTGTTTCAATTTTAGTCGTGTCGTAAATTAATTCGGATGACAGACCTGTTAGAGCATAAAAATATCTTGATTGCCATATAGAGTAGCTAAATAAATGGACCTGCATTTTCGTGCGTTTCGCTCTGATTAATGGATATCACTGTCCCGACGTAATTGTAAAAGACTTTTAGAGTGTTATAACAACGAAAATCGCAAGGACAATCTCTTAATGGAGTATCCTTTGGGAAAAAAATTACATCAGTTAATCTACTGGCCATTTTTACATAAATACTATGCAACGAAGGTTATAGTACATAAAAACTCGGTACGCCGTAACCTTTCTCGTATTTCCTTAAAACTAAATTATTTGAAGAGAAGAATAAAGGAAGTAAAAAAGAAATGTTTTAGATACTTGGTTATGTACATGCATTCACTTCAATAAAAAAAAAATCTTTAAAATTTATATAAAAAACAGCTTCTCAAAATACGGGAAGCATCTAAAATGCAATTTCAACGGCATATTTACGTTAAAAAAGTTTTTTTTTTATTTGTCTTGTCAACGTTTCCTTTCCGAAATTCCACTGGACGGTATTAAATTTAAATCTGCCACTTGAAAGCAATAATAATATTAAACGTTGACTTTAACCCCGCTAAAATTTTGCAGCACCTTGATTTAATATTCTCTTACACATTATTACACAGTTCATTCTAGACAGTTTCCCAAAACCCATGAACTTTCCGCATATGCTTTAAAATGTCAAATCTGTGCTTCATCCTCGCCTCGCAAAAGTGACATTGAAACTCAGGTTGTTTCCCACACTCGTATTTTCTGTGTCGGTTCAGTGTCGTTTTCGTGCCATATGATCTTCCACATATACAGAAAAACCTTGCTCTTCCTAAAAATAATAAATTAGTTGTAGTTACTAATTAAAACCATTAAAAAAAAACTACATTAAAATAGAAATAGAAAAGTTATAAAAGAACCAAAAACCATGGGAAATTTCTTTTAGAATATATCAAGAAATTGGACAAAAATTTAATCTCATTGTAACATTGGTGAAAACTTTTCATATTAACTGCTGTCAAATAACCTGAACCCCTTTTGACAGGACAATTTAATTGTGCCTGCACGTTTATTTTAACTGAACTAAAAATCTGAGGCAGTAGTTCCCAAAATCAAAGCCGATAATTCTTTGAAAGCCTCAATAAATTATTTCTTCAAAGAAGGCACAAAACTTGTGAAGGTCTACATGCTTTTGGCTCCCTACGTTCATAGACTTAAAAAACGTGACGATAAGATAGTAAGTCCGTCAGGCCGCTATTTGCTTGAATTTTGGAAACAACTGTTAAAAATGCAAGGGTTAATTCCCGCCTCAGATGCTTAAGGCAATATACTTACCTTAGGAAAATACTGCATACCGTTATGTTTGTTCCTAAATTGCCTATTTATTGATACAGTTTTCATAAGCAGAATCTACGGATATTTTTTTAAGTAACAATACGAGATTCAGTTTCAAGATGCAGCAGAAATAAGTAACGACCGGAGTGTGACGCGTGCATATTCCATTAACCGCTACATTGCAATTATTCAGTTGGCGTTAAGGCATTAAGGCACTACGATTTGTCGTCTTTCTTCGCCCACATGGGTCATTAAGTGTAAAATCGCCTAATAAACGCCGGGTATCTTTTAGGGTCAGAGCGACTCAAGAATGCTGTTATAGCTGAATGAACGCTTAAGCTCCCAAAGCGTCTGATCATCCACTCCATGTTCAAAATAAACTTAGTGTCGGTAAAGAGCCTCATGGAGTAAAGTTTGAAATTTTATGCCTACAGCGCTTTGTTTTTGAAAAAACTTAAGTTGGAAGCTTACTTGCCACGACAAATATGCTTGCAACGATACACCAGGCCATGCTATAACACTCCGTCTATGTTATTTAGACGTGCCATAGCGTGCGTGTGGGTATCGAACTCTGACACGATAAATTCTCCAGTAAAAAACCAGCTTTTTTAAAAATTCAAAGCATAAAACAAAAAAAAAACAGTTATAATGCGTATTCTTATTTTTAAATTTTGTTTTTAATATTGTTTACATATACTTGGTGTTCAGATAGTATGTAGTTCCCCTAAATCTCATAAACTATTGTAAACAAGAAAAAAATGCGTAATTTAAGTACATCTTAAAAATACTTTCTACGGATACGGAGCAACTTAGATTGGTACTGCTCCGACACTTTCCCATTATTGTGTTTTTTTGCAGTTGTTTATTTCTCTGATACAACAGTGCTTTAAACATTTTGTATAAAAACGGACAATTCTTCTGTAGGTTGTGGGAATAGTTTTCTTCAACCTCCATTTGGTGAAATAATTTATTTTAATGATGGTACGTACATATTACCGGAAAAACTTTAATTTAAAAAACACGCTGTATAAACCATCAAACATTTGTTTTTTTAATTAATTGTTAGAAGGATATTGTAAAAGAAAATAAAGCACAAAATTAAAAATCTACATTTTCTTTTTATTTTTTTTTACTTTAAGCGGTTCACAAATACACAATAAAAGTTGGAAAATGACTATCCTAAGCTATTTTTTTAGAAAAGCTGTTTCGAAAACTCTTCTATCATCCTTTAGTTAAATATTACTCGATTTTTCTTCAACAGAACTGTCATAATGTGAACTTTATTTCATCATACAAACACTAATAAATACAGAGAGTAAAAGCTAGAGAGTGAGCTACCAACTTTTCACAAACGGTGCATAAAAAACAATAGTGAAAAGCAAACCCATGTAACATGTGTTTACTCACGTAAGACTAGAAAAAATGAGGGTAGCTGCACTCTCTTATGTTTTTTGTACTAATAATAATTGTCTTACAGGGAGTGTACTAAAGTAATAATATCAACGAAACATGTCTAGCAGTTAACTGTCATTTTTATGTGATTTCAGATTCATTTGTTTTAATTTTATTATTATTCTTAAAGTCTCAAGTCATGAGGTGATCAAGGTGATTTAAAAATGGCTGTAATGTTAGTGATAAGATAGTACTCGCGGCAAAAAAATTGCTTTATCATTGTTATGTTACTTAAATAAATACTCTTCATGTAAATATTTGAAACGTTATAAGAATGACATGTTTTTAAGGAAACAGAAATGACGTCCGGTAGTACCACAGTATTGGATATAACGAGAAGAGCGAAGAAGATATCGCTCTCTTCGCCAAATTGAAGCAAGGCAAGGAGAGAATATCCATTTAGATAGTCCTTTCAAAAGAAAAAAATTGGTTTCTTGCTTCAGTATGTTGAAACTAGTTTTATTTTTCTTTAATATGTAAACACATTTATTGCTATCTTTATAAATTTTAATTGTGAAAAATTAAGATTCTTCTTTTCTTAAAAAAAATACGTAATTTTAAAAGTAATTCATATAATCAAAATGGCAAGAATCAATTAAATGAGATGATTAAAAATAAACCTAGTTGAATAGACTGTGGTTCAAATCTTAGAAAATGTTTATTAAATGTTGGAAAAATTTTTTACTAAAAAAAGGTTTCACAATTTAACTGCTAGAACTTCTTCACAAAAACAACAGGACAAGAATATATAAGTTACGGACCATTATTATAGAGGGTGACATCACGCAAGAACGTATCTTCGCAATAGTATTTGATCTTGAAATCACCTTAGAAATGTTACATTACTATAAAAAAAATATTAATGATATCTTTATGTTTGTACAGATTTGTGTTTCTTAAGATATTTATTTGTGGTTTTTCGCCACAATGATAATAATAATAATAATAAGGCAGCTATTCCCGGAAACAGAAGGCTTCTTACTTGCTATCCAAGACTCGTATTAACCAGAAGCATATCATCAAAGTCCCAACTATTACAGAAGACAGATGCAGGAAGTGCCACCAGCAGAAAGAAACGATCGAGCACATAACAAGCGGACATGACTCAGTGGCAAAAGTAGTTCACCAAGCACTAGCCTCAACATACAAACTCATAGAAAACACAGATCCCTACTACAAATACACACCAACATCTATACTTGAAAATAAAGATTACAATCTCTACTGGGACATCAGTATCCATACGGATAAAACAGTCTCGGCCAATAGACCCGATGTTACTTTTCAGTGCAAAAAAGGAAAAGTCACTTATCTAATTGACATAGCTATCCCTAACGACATAAACATCCAAACGAAATACACAGAAAAAATTTCGAAATACACAGACCTTGCAACGGAAATAAACAGGCTATGGAAACAAGAAAAAGTCATCATTGTCCCCCTCATTATATCAGCCACAGGCCTTACACCAAAAACATTCACACTACATTTGGTACAATTGGGACTCAATACAAAAATATTCAGAAGTCAGTGATTTTGAAAACATGTAACATTGTCAGGTCATTCCTTAATACACAATGGTAATAGCGTTTGTGCTGACTTGGCTTGGGCCTGTCAGCCAAACATGGAACCACATTGACTAAATGTGAGAAAGAAGAAATTTTTTGTATAATATTTCATTAAAATTCATTAAAAAAGAAATAAAAAAAAATCTCTTTTTTATTTCGAAAAAATTACAAAATCTTGACTCTTCGGTATCTAATCTAGCGCTGTTGTAAAAAATGGCGATGAAAATTACAAAAACTAAAAATTACAATTTTTTTAGAACGATACTGAAAACAATTTAAATTAGAAACAATAACTAAAATTTTGAATTATTGTTGAAGCAAAAATAGTCCTTTTTAGTCTCTTATTCGAAAACTCTTGAGATAGTTTCTCTAGAAAAAAATAATGCCTTGTAACTTTTCCAATTTTTATTAATGCTTTTGACAGCAGCAGCAGGAGAAGTGCAGAAACATATTTTATAATTTTAAAAAACCAAAAAAAAGATATTTAATGTTTTACTTGAATCTATTCTACAGATATTAGCAATGAAAGTATTTGATGCGTGTAGCTCGCTTAATTCCTCCCATAACGCTGCATGCTAGGAATACAAGTCGAGCTAATACACCACATCTTTATAAGCTTGTTACTCCTCATACAACTTTCTTCAAGAATTCTTCTAGATGAAGATCCTCACCCCTGGAATAATTTGCACAGAACTGTGGATCCCACCAAGTACAAATTACGGCGTTTCAACAGTGAGGTGAATCGCTTTTTTTCCGCACCCGCGTCGCTTTAGAGATTTTCCTACCGTACGTATACTCTACCCATAAAAAAATACCTAATTAATTAAATATTATTATCAGTATGGCGAAAAAAACCAAATAAATTTCTTATAAATTTCTTTCAAAATATATATATATATATATATATATATATATATATATATATATATATATATATATATATATATATATATATATATGTATAGTTGTTTACAGCTAAAAAGGAACTCCAAAGAATTGTAATATAAAGGCCTCTCTACGGAATATACGTATTTTTTTAAAGAAATTTATATATATATATATATATATATATATATATATATAATAGGATATATATAGGGTGTCCCAAAAAAGAATGCATTCCCTTCAAGGACTGATAGGCCAGCTCAAAACTCCCCGAAATATGTAAATATAACCTTAGAGAAATAATATTTTTTAGAGTATGAAAAGTCAGTTAATTAAAATATTTTTACCTATGATACTTGCTAAAATGATTGTTTCCTTACAGACTTAGCACAATTAGTTTTATTTTGAACCGTGATCAAGAGCAGGGTTATTCAGGATTACGTAACAATAACTAGAATCTTAGAATACAGAAATCTGTAATTGTGGCAGTCGATAAACTGACCTAAGGTGTAGATTTTCACGAAATTCATTAAAGTGACAATATCTGGAAATCTGACGATTGTTCACTATCATATTTATATATTCTGGTGAGTTATGAGCTGGTCTATCAGCCCTTGAAGAAAATACGTTTCATTTTGGGACACCCGCTATATATATATATATATATATATATATATATATATATATATATATATATATATATATATATATATATATATATAGTATATATATATATATATATATATATATATATATATATATATATATATATATATGTATATATATATATATATATATATATATATATATATATATATATATATATATATATATATATATATATATATATATATATATATATATATATATATATATATATATATATATATATATATAGCTATATATATATATATATATATATATATATATATATATATATATATATATATATATATATATATATATATATATATATATATATATATATATATATATATATATATATATATATATATATATATATATATATATATATATATATATATATATATATATATATATATATATATAATATATATATATATATATATATATATATATATATATATATATATATATATATATATATATATATAGCTATATATATATATATATAGCTATATATATATATATATATATATATATATATATATATATATATATATATATATATATATATATATATATATATATATCTATATATAGCTATACATATATATATATATATATATATATATATATATATATATATATATATAGCTATATATATATATATATATATATATATATATATATATATAGCTATATATAAACGTATTCTATTATATATATATATATATATATATATAAAAAAAAAAAATATTTGCTATAAAGTATATAAATATATATATATTTAGCTATATATATATATATATATATATATATATATATATATATATATATAGCTATATATATATATATATATATATATATATATATATATAGCTATATATATATATATATATATATATATATATATATATATATATATAGCTATATATATATATATATATATATATAGCTATATATATATATATATATATATATATATATATATATAGCTATATATATATATATATATATATATATATATATATATATATATATAGCTATATATATATATATATATATATATATATATATATATATATATATATATATATATATATATATATATATATATATATATATATATATATATATATATATATATATATATATATATATATAATATATATATATATATATATATATATATATATATATATATATATATATATATATATATATATATATATATATATATATATATATATATATATATATATATATATACGTTACAATAGAGGTTTTCACGGATGGTGGAATGTAATACAATAAAATTCCGGGATCCTATCCGTTCGTCTAACAATGAATGTGCATAACGTTTCGCCAAAATCTCATTTGGCATTCTCCAGTGATCTTGCTGCTGCTACCGCTCGAAGCTAACTCTCTTCGAGCGGCAGCAGCACCCGGAATTTTAATGTATTATATATATATATATATATATATATATATATATAAATATATATATATATATATATATATATATATATATGAATACTACGCCTTTCTATGATGTCACCATCGATATACAGTACTTGCCCAGACTTTCTAAACATTAATAAAACTATGTCATTGCTAGCTCTGACATGTCCTATACGAGACTCAAACCTAAAACACTAATTTTGTCCTGATAAGTGACTAGAACAAAGTTACTGGTAATATAAATTTTACAAGGTACTAAACGTCAATGTTACAGAGGATTTAAATCTAGCTCCAATCGACACTCTGATCGAACAAGGTTGTAATTGAAGTTGGAGTTTTTATAATAGAAGCGTACTAAGCAAGCAGACACGAACCTGGCAATATCATCTCAACCTTCAATAATTCCTTAGGTACTCCGTAAAAATAAGAGTGTTATGTTATAACCCTCGATCGGATGTCGAAATGTTAACAAATTTTCATCGTTGTTACGCACTGGTTTTTACTTCTAATTGAAACGCAAAAATAATTAAAAAAAAAGAACCATGCCCAATTTGGTAAGAACTCTGAGATCTTGATAAACAACCTTAAGGTTACAAGACCTCAAAAGAAACTTAAAATACCTGCAGTTATAATCCTTCAAAGTTATTCTTCAGACACGATAATGCCAATAAAAACAGCCATATTTCTATGCTTAGTATGCGTACTTCCATCAATTCACGATCACCATTCAAGTGTGACCGAAATGGGCATAGTTCTTAAAATCTGAGGTCGAATTCCATTACAATCGATCGAATCGAATTCAACCACAGGAATTCTACATATTATCACTTCGATCTCGATACGATACACTCGTATAATGGAATGCCGACTCCAAACTATTCTAAATTCGCAGAATCACATAATTATATCTAGAAAAAAAAACTTTATAAAGGAACATACATAACAAGAGATTCTGCCATTCTGATTTTTTTAGAATATTTTTGAAAATATTCATAAAAACAGTCTGCAGGCTCTGATAAACAAAAAAATTATAATAATGAGTAATGATCCATATGACTGTATCTCATGTTTTGCATTACTTCACATTCCTTTAAATACATCATACATCTTTTTCAACACCACTCTTCTGATTAAGAACTGACTACATAAAAGTACAGCCATGACGTTTACAAACAAAACTGTACTTATCTACATTTAGAGTAATAATATTACATTGAGAATAAGTTAGATGATAAATATACGAATAAATAGGACCCTTAATCTAAAAATAAATAATAGTATAAAATTAGACAACACGAAACACGACAAATAAACATTAAAAAAAAAACCTTAAAGGAAATAAAGTAATAAATACTGAGCGAAAACAAAAAAGACACAAAAAAGAGAAAAAAGGAACATTTTTAAAAATGGCACAATAAATTTAAAAAAAAAAACAAACAAATAAATTAATTAATTAATTAATTAGTTAATGAAAACTCTATATGGAATGTTTCGATTATTTTTTCCTATACTTAGTAATTAATATTTTTAAGTTTTAGATGTCTAACGACACTCCTAAAAAATATTCACAAAAATGCGTTTTCAACGCAAAGAACAACACCTATTAAATTTGCACATCAGCATTTCCAAATATCCCATGTTCAAAATTAAGAATCTTTGGTGGTCCATCAAATTTGAGATTCTGAGTATCAAATTTCAAAACTTTGATTTTTGGCAATTCAGCGCTAACATTGACAATCTTACTACCGTCAAGCTTAACGCTTTGAGTATCAGTTTTCGCGTTACCTGGAGTTACCTGTCTCTGTCGCAACTTTTGTATGTAGATATCGTGAGTATTGCGCATATGTTTCAGCAAAATATAACCATGCTTAAATGCTTTCTGACACATTTGACAAACAAAAGCGGGCTGTTGCCCGCAATCAAATCTAAGATGACGTCCTAACGTTTTTCTTCTGTTGGTAAGTTTTATTGCATCTTTTACAGCCGTACCGAATTTTTTCATGATTGAACACCTTCAGCGACCCGTATTCTTCAAAATCCGACGCATAAAACACTATGCCTGTAAAACAAAATGCCGTACAATACAAAATGATAATTAGTTTACAAGATGGTGAAGATACTCACAACAAAAATCGAGCAGCACTGAAAACGGGCTAGGCTAAATTCACACTCAAAATAAAATCACTATTTGAACTAAAAAAAAGGCACTCTGAAATACTGCTAGAAAAAAAAATATATCAGCCAAAATGCAACAATCTAGTCTTACAAAACAAAGCTAAAAAAGCAAAAGAAACTTTAGAAATATAATAGCTCATATTTTAAGGTCATCGTTTGACTTGTTATTAAAAAATTCAATATGTTTTAGGAAAAATAACACAGGTCAACATTTTTTCAAACCCTGAGGCCAGAACTATATTTTTTTGGAGGTTTTTGGCGCATTGGATCCAAATCCGACCTCAGAATTGCTTCATCACATCAGGTGTGGAAAAAAACACTGTTTTTCGCTATATTAGGGATTATATTACACACCGCATTAATTTTTCTTTAAAAAAACTTATTACGGCATCTGAAAGTACTACTCTTCCCCTTCAAAATGCATTTTGAATTTTTCAGATATTTTATTTCTTCTCAGAGAAATCGTCCGTTGAAATTAGTTGTGTATTTTTGCTAGGAAACATGACGGCGTCATAAAAATATGGATACCCATTTAAAAAAAATCAAAATGATCTTCCAAAGTCGTCATAGTTAAATCATTTTATTGCTCCTTTAAAAACCTTCACCTTTAGCTACAACTTTTTTACAAATTAAGAAGCCTGGTCGACTAAAATGGGACAACATGTATGATAACAAATAAACAATGTTGTTACTAGAAAGATGATTTCTACGAGAAGAAATAAGATATCTGAAAAATTCAAAATGCATTTTGATGGGGAAGAGTAGTACTTTCATATGTCCCAACGAGTTTTGTGGAGAAAAATTAATTCGCGCTGTAATATAATCCCGAATATAGCGAAAAACCGTGTTTTTGCATTTTTAGGTTAGGATATCTCCAAAAGCTGACGTGATGGAGCAATTCTGAGGTCGGATTCCGATTGAGCGCACCAAAAACCTTTGGGGAACTATACTCTGGTCTCAGCGTCTGGAGTTTCGTCTAATTTTGTAGGCCTATGTAATCTGCAAGCTTAAAATTTTGGTATAAAAAAATTCTTTTGGTATAATAAAAAAGTTTATTAGGTAAACCCTGTAAAGGTAGAAAATAACTTTAGTTTGAAACATCTTATGCTATAAAATATACATTAATTATTGTAAAATCACAATATAAACATTGATTATGAATACTATTTTTATACAAAGAGCCCTGAACATTTCTTATAGGAAGTGGTCCTCGGTGAAATTGTCTCAAATCGATATATGTTATTCCTCTCGGGCACCTGATCAAAAGTTCCAGTGGGCACAAAGTAGGAAGATGGACAGTTTTACAGATTTCGGAGATCTTGCCTACAACAGCGTAGAGATGTGAGGTTGTTTCGGTCGCTGATTAAAAATCTGGTGTCAAAAATGACACATGACAGTTGGCAACTGTGAAAAAGCTGTCAACTCACCTTATTTCTAGTAAAATCGGACTTACCCTAATCAAACACCCCAATCGTAAGAGGCACGGAGATTCACCCTAATCAAGCACTCCAAACGTGAGAGGCACGGGGACGCTCAGTAAACAAGCACCCCAAAGGGAACAGAAATCTACTACGTCCACATTTCGACACCGGAATTGGAATCAGCGACCGTAAAAACGTCCCGATGTATATTCTGATGGGCAGTTTATTAGAAATGAGGCAAGTTGACAGTTTTTTGACAGCTGCAAACTGTCAGCAGTCATTTTTGACGCCAGATTTGGAATCAGCGACCGAAAAAAACCCTCGTATACCCGGAAGACCGGCGCATAAACAACCTCATGGCTCTACGCTGTTAACAAGATCTTCGAAAATCGTCTTTCTACCCCCAATATCTGAAATACTGTCCATGTTCCGACTTTTGATCAGGAGCTTGAGAATAATAACATATATCGATTTCAGACAATTTTACCGAGGTCCACTTGCCATAAGAAATGTGGGAAGTCCTTTAATAGGAAATGTCTACAAAACCGCCAACGGAATTACATCCTATTCCAGGAGAATTCCCAGTTGGTAGTGCTTCTACAGTGATATTTTACTCATTAAAAATTAAACTAGACTAAATTAAGAAAAAAAGATAACAATGGAACAATTCTCTTCACTTTATCTAAGTGTCGGACGGCGGTTGTGTTTATATATATATATATATATATATATATATATATATATACCCTTAATTTCACGAGGATGTACACAGGCACTTCTATTTAAATTATATATATATATATATATATATATATATATATATATATATATATATATATATATATATTATATATATACATATATCTATATATATATATATATATATATATATATATATATATATACATATATCTATATATATATATATATATATATATATATATATATATATATATATATATATATATATATATATATATATATATATGTTACCGGCAAAGTACATTTATACCTTGCTCAGGTATTCTATAGAATACCTAACGTACAGCCGGCAATGGGTATAATGAATATTGAAAACAATAAACATTAACTGTTACTCGTGTTGCGGGTGGCGGAGGAGCGCGGTGGAGGTGAAATCAATACGTTATGACATTAACTAACCTGAACTAACATTTTTCAAAGTTAAATAAAACAATAAGTATTTCTTTTCCAAATAAAACCAACGATTGATTTTTTCAAAGATTGCTGAAATGTCTAATTTCATTTTCCTACGCATTCTTTTGATAGACAGTTAATAATCTTAATATTGTTAATTTTGAATAAACAAAAGATATGATTATGGTAATTTGTCTTTCATTTTATACTTACTCATTGTATGATGCACTGTTGTGATACTGAAAGTACACAGAACCTTCTTCTTAAGACATAAGCTCCTGTTAGTTTGGGTTAGTTTAGGTTAGTTCAGAATAGTTCATGTTGTAACGTATTGCCTTAACGCCCACCGCACTCCCAGGCCACCCACAACACGAGTAACAGTTAATGCGTATTTTTTTCAATATCTATTATACACATTGCTGGCTGTACGTTTGGTATTATGGTAATTTGTTTTTCATTTTATGCTTTAACCTAATCCTAATCGGCATCTATAGGTATTCGGCATTCTATAGAATTTCATACCTTGAATCGGGCATTCTATAGAATGCATATTATATATATATATATATATATATATATATATATATATATATATATATATAACCAAAGCAGGGTTTAACTTAGGGATAATCCTTAGGATTACAGAGCGAACAAAAAAATAATTTAAGGGTTTATTGCTAATTATAATTCTCTTAAATTCTAACTATCAAGGAGATAAAGTTGTAACCTATAGTGTTAATTTATATATATCAAAATAGGTTCTGCATTAATAATTATTTAAACTCATGTGTTAACACTTCATTTTCTGCAATTGACATAGATCGAATTCTCATTCAACAGAGAAACTACCTGTAAATATTCAGTAAGGACTCTTTTAAGCCAACAATTCAGAATTTAAAAATTAAAAATATGGAAGTGATTCCTGCTACCTTTCTTATTGAGATTAAAATATAGGTTTCCAGAGGATATTCTGACTTATGAGAGTTCTTTTCTGTATCTTCTAGGTCCTGAAGATCGCATCGAAAGCTGGAGATTAGAATAAAACTACAGTTAGTAAGAACTTTAAGACCTTTTTATTCACTCTGTAATCCTAAGGGCTATCCCTATATGTATGTATATAGCTTAGCATTTCTATGAATACAATTATGACAGAAAGAAAGTAAAAATGTTTTACCGTTATCAACAAAAAAAAAACGAATAAACATTGTCAAATATTTCTTAGCAATCACAGATATTTTTTTAATTAAAAATCTGTTTTTTTTTGTGTTTTTGACTTAACTACCTTACTACTTTTTCCGCATTAACTGCGTAAGAAAATCAATCAATATTGAAAAATAGTATAAAATAATGATATTAATATAAACTATTATACAAGCTTAGTACTAAGTAGTGCTGAAATAAATCAAAATTCAACTATTTAAAGCTCTCAAATAGTCTTATGTTTGTTTTATAGCCAAATTTAAAAATTAACTAGTCAAAGTGTTTTCAAATAGAAAAATTATTCAAATATTCCTGATAAGTGGGGCACAATCCAGGTGAATTAAAATGCACATAATGTTAATATCAAAAAACAAGAAATTCAAAAATAACTTCGTGATGAAGTGTATTCCCTTTTCGCTTCTTTCTATCAGGAAAAACATATCTTCTTCTTTGCTATGATTTTGATTGTTATGATCATGAGTAATACTAAATATATATAAGAAATAAAATTAGTAAATTTCTGTACCAAATTAAAGAATATTCAATTTTCATTTTTACAGCTAAATTCAAAAATGCGATAAATACGCAATTATTACACGATTTTTAAAATTATCTTTTTCCAGTTTAAGACGTTTTTCTTCTTCTAATATTAAAAAAAAGATTATAGTTAGCTACGGATTAAAATATATACAGGGCAAAATTAAGAGTATTTTCTCCACTGGCTCTATAAAATTTACAAAAAAAAGCAATCTAATAGGAGTCACTTGTAGACGAGCTAAGTGATAGGTACAGTTTTTCTATTAATAGTAGTATGAGGATGGATTAATAAATCTGGTAAATATCTACGAAATGGCGGGAAATTTGGCATGACCGGTAGTTAGCTTTATTTTTCTAACGGTTGTGTTTAAAGTTTCAAACAGATGCAATGCGTGGTTGTTTGTTGGCAGCTTACATCAGTGATCGGTGTTACACGTATCGTAGAAATGAAGCGGGCAGTAATAAAACATGTTTATTTAAAAAAGTCGAATACCGCTTGTAGAACCTGAACCCAAGGAAGTTAAAGGGGACTCTGCACCAGCACTCAAGACCATTTATTACTGGTTAAATGAATTTAAGCGTAGCCGTACGACCACTGCAGATGCTGCACGTTCAGGACGCTAGATTGCGGTTTCTTCTGAAGGAATGGTCGATAAAATTGATGATATTCTGATGGAAGATAGCCGCATTAAACTTCGTGAAATTTCTGAAATGGTAGAATGATGAATAGGTACATAATATCTTGCATGAAGTTCGAAAATTAAAAAAGCTGAGTGGCCAAATCGTATTTGAAAAAGTTGCAGCGTACACCCTGAAGACAAAACGGCAGTTGAAATAGTGAAGGCGAAAATGCATCGAAAAAAGCGAAAACAGTGTTATCTGCGAAAAAAGTGATGGCAAATACTTTTTGGGAGTTTTATGATTGATCATTTGGAAAATTGCACGGTAAGTTGAAGCAGAAGCGACAAAGATTAGCGCGCAAAAATGTGCTCCTTCAACAGAACAATACGCTTGCTCACCCATCAGCCGGTGCAATTGTACAAGTGTAAAAGCTGGGCCTCGAAATAGTTCCTCACCCCTATTTCTCACATTTGGCCCCAAGTGACCTTTTTTGTTAGCTCTGGAAATAATCGCCCAATTTTTAAATTACTTTTCTAAATATGTAAAAAAATTGTATATACGACTCAACTACCTAAAAACATGTTCTTATATTTTACTTTGTATATTTCTTATTACACCACTTACGGTTCTAATAAAAATTAAAACAAGATTAACAAAGTTTCCATTTAAAAAAATAATTTTTAAAATCGCATCGTAAATTTGCATATTACACTAATTACCATAAAAATGTATTGTTCTTATATTGTCAGATTATATATACACATATCACAAAATTTGTAGTTAATATAACGTTCTGTGATAAAAGTAGATTACACAAGTAAAAAGGCGTTTGTCCGATCCATTTGATCATTGAAATAATCCTTAAAAATAAAAATCTGTAATAATAAACGCAGAAACATATAAAGTGGTTCATCGGACGAAGACTGTGTGTAAAATTTACCATTGTATTAAGAGTGCGGAAAATTGAAGAATAATCGACAGTCTATCACCAAACTAGGACGTCATGTTTCGCTCCATTTAATAGCTCCTCAACCAGCCTAAGTGAAGGTCTCTGGTAACAGGTTCACGACAACAGCAAAGATTTAAGAATCTTTAACTATATATATATATATATATATATATATATATATATATATATATATATATATATATATATATATATAGGTCATTCTTCGTCAACCGAAACCCTCCCCCCATTAGTGCATAAATTGACGCAATTTATGAAAACACAATCTGGTCCAGATTAATACTTATGATATGTAGTTCTGAATTTTGAGTGGCATATTAAGAAATTGTGCTGATTTAGGATCAATATAGACCCAAATCTGAAAATAGATTTCAAAAAATTTCAGAAAAACTAAAGTAAAAAATTAATTTCCTAATATAACCAAAAGTTTTCTCTTATAATCTTATCTACCCCATAAAACCTACAACTTTGGAAGGAAAAGTTTTTTTTTATGGCCTCAATTTTCGAAGATATTTATCACAGGGTATTTGCCATACTTTGGATATTCAACCATTCTTTACTCGAAAATTAAAACCTCTAGAGTAATTATGTAAGAGACAAAAAAATACTTGTTTTTATTCGTAGCATCACCACGAATTTTTCCAGAATTTTTGAGGTATTCGTATTTTTAACGACTTTTCGTTCTAAAATAATTTGGCGCTGCAAAAACCTTATTTTTAGGACAAAAAATTTCTTTCGTGTACGTTTTGGATATAAAAATTTCCCGTAGAACGCGAATCCATCATAAGATTTTCAAAATTTTTAAACAGGTAATCATTAAACTGAAAACACTTTTATTGAAAACATATATGAAAAAATAATAAAAAATATAGGTCAAAATGACGAATTGTTAAAAAGTGCTTAAAAAACTCTGAAAAAAGTCATGGTGATTCTAAGAATAAAAACAAGTCTCTTACATAATTTCTCCAAAAATTTTAGTTTTCGAGTAAAAAAAAAAGTTATTGAATATCCAAAATATGGCAAATACGCTGTGATAAATATCTCCGAAAATTAAGACCATAAAAAAACTTTTTTTTTTCGGGGTAGGATTAGATTATCAGAGAAAACTTTTAATTATATTACGAAATTATATTTTTACTTTAGTTATTTTGAAATTTTTTGAAATCCCTTTTCAGATTTGGGTCGGTATTGAGCCCAAATCAATATTATATATATATATATATATATATATATATATATATATATATATATATATATATATATATATATATGTATATGTATAGGGTACTTGCAGAAAAATAATAATAAACAGGACTCCTCTAAGGCTAAAGTTTTAGGCATAAGCATGTACGCCAATGGTAGTAAATAGACACGTTAAAAATAATTAACTCGGATTTTGATGACACCCTAGACTTTCGCAATGTTGCGATATTTTAAAATCAAACGTTTCTTATTTCATGTTACCAGTTAAAAGAATGTTACCTTTTTATAAAGCAATAAGGCGGCAAAAACACTATATTGAAAGTTTAACGTTTTAAACACAATTATTCACTAAAAAATATACAAAATTAATTTTATGTTTCATCAAATCACTATAGTTCTGTTAAAATAAAATTTTATTAGTTTTCGAAATAAATGCTACAAGAGAATAAAAACACTTTCCACTTGATGTAATTATGACAAAGTTCACTATTTATTTTTAAATTTGTAAAATCCTAAAACTTGACACTATTTAAGATGTAGACAGTTGAAATTTGTAATCACCATCATATATCCGATTTACGTCGTAAAAGTTCTTATAGAGTTAGTAAACAGTCATATGTTATTGTTAACTATAAGACTCACTACTAATCTTATATTAATAAAAAAATTTAGTGATTTTAACATCCAATAAGCCACTCTATATTTTTCAGCGTATTTCTTAAGGACACTGAACACGTATAACTTCTAAAGAGCCTTCTACAATTACGTCACAGTACCAATTGACGTTGCTCTGAGAAAAAAAAATTAAAACAATTGAAAATGTTATGACGTAATTGTAGAACAATGTAAAAAATAGCATATGTCGTTTATAATAACAATATTCCATCCCTAACTTCCAGCAAAAAAGGTTTTTTCTTTCTTTGGTACATGTATCAACAAATGCCTATTTAAATGATGTTTTTTCTTAAAGGCTCTAAGGCATACATGGCAATAAAAAGAGGGCGGAACTCCACATTCTTCTTTCTGATGACTCCTTAAGTTCCTTTTTAATGTGTACGACCTGTCACAGTTTCCACAGGGGTATCTTATTTCCAACATTTTTGGAAAACCTATAATATATGTTTTTTAATAAAAAAAATGATTTCCTGAACAAAAACGAAATAAAAAAAGCTTGTTAGGGAGCTGTATAGTACAGTTTTGGTTTATTTTGTTAGTACAGATCGAGCAATTAAGTACAAATATTTATAATATTTATAGTTTATTATTAATATTGCATCTCAGTATAGTGTATTTTCTGAAAACGCGAAGTAGGGTTTGATAAAAACAAATTAAAAGCAAAACATAGATGACTCAGTTTTACAAACAGCCTATATTCTGTGTCTGTTTATCACCCAGCCAATAGCCGGAATCGAACCGGCGATCATCCGACTACTATGCAGGCTCTTAACCCACTATGCCATCTAATTCGGTCATATATATATATATATATATATATATATATATATATATATATATATATATATATATATATATATATATATATATATATATATATTTATATTTATATATATATATATATATATATATATATATATATATATATATATATATATATATATATATATATATATGACCGAATTAGATGGCATAGTGGGTTAAGAGTTATATATATATTTATATATTTATATATATATATATATATATATATTTATATATATATATATATATATATATATATATATATATATATATATATATATATATATATATATATATATATATATATATATATATATACACGTAGGCTGAAAAGTTTTTGATCTGACACATAGATGTCGCCCTTTTCAAAAAATCCATATGATTTTTAGGAAGTACCAACCTTCAAACGATACGTGTCAAAATTTTATCACATTTCGACGATTAGTTTGCAAGTTACAGTGGTTTTAATGACGTTACTTTTGATATTTTCAAAACAATGGAAAAAAATCGATTTTCGTGTGTTAATTAAACCCTGTTTTTTGATGGGAAAAAATACCGTTCAAGCAAAGCAATAACTTGATAAGTGTTACTGCCCCTGGAAAATCACTCACCTTTTACTGGTACTGAATTTAAACGCGGTTGTACAGATACAAATGAAGGTAAACGCTCTGGATGCCCAAATGAGGACGCACCGGAAAACATCAAAGAAATCCACAAAATTGACCTGGATTGTTTGGACCTGTTTAGGCGCAATAAAAAGGATTTCTTCAAACGATATGTGACAATGGATGAAACATGGATCCACCACTATACACCGGAATCAAATCGGCAGTCAGCTGAGTGGACAGCAACCGGTAAAAGCCACCCGAAGCAACCAAAAATACAACACTCGGCTGGGAAGGTTTTGGCATCTGTCTTTTGAAATGCGCATGGAATAAGTTTCATCGACTATGCTGAGAAGGGAATCAATAGTAAATATTATATAAAGTTATTGGTGCGTTTAAAGGCAAAAATCGCAAAAAAAAAAAAAACGGCCCCAAATGAACAATAAAAAAATGCTCTTTCATTAAGACAACGCACCGTGTCACAAGTCAATGGTTACGATCGATAGCAAAATTGTATGAATTGAAGTTCAAATTGCTTCCTCATCCACGGTATTCTTCAGATTTGGCCCCCAGCGACTATTATCTATTCGCAGACCTCAAAAAAATGCTCGCGGGAAAGAGATTTGGCTCCACTAAAGAAGTTATCGCCGAAACTGAGGTATATATTAATAAATAAAGTCGAATTTTGCAAAAAAGTAGCTAGACCAAAAACTTTTCACCCTACATGTTATTTATATATATATATATATATATATATATATATATATATATATATATATATATATATATATATATATACATATATATACATACATATATATACATACATATATATACATACATATATATACATACATATATATATATATATATATATATATATATATATATATATATATATATATATATACATACATACAAATTTAGAAGCAAACTAAATTTCTGGATTCTGCATCATTTAAAACCCAAAAAGATGCCATTTGTCTTTTGGCCGGA
>CM032451.1:72406322-72538822 GCA_019049505.1 Pachyrhynchus sulphureomaculatus
AGACAATAAAACTTTCCGAGAGCACAAAAATGTGTATTCCTTTACACAGCAAAATGATTTTACGTACCTAAATGGGGTCGCATTGAGCCCCATATTCCTCGAAACTCCAAGATTGACCCCAAATCCCCAATTTCTCTCCATTTTTTTTTCGTTTTCCTTCCTTAAATATTCCATAACCCTTTGATCGTTGCCGTGTATTATTACATGTCTTTGTAAATGCTGTTTTTTCTTGAAACCCTTTTTACAATCATCGAGAGGACAGAAATAGGAAGGGGGCTTATTGCATTCCTCCCTTTTATGATTTAACAGATTGGTTTTATGTTTGTACGAGCGGCCACATTGATCACAGGAATACCTTTCGAGCATACCTAAAATTTATATGTTTAATAAAATAATGTTTATATTTTATTAAAAAATTTTTTAATATTATTCTTTTTTTCGTTTTGAGAGTAGTTCCATTGCAGTCCTCCACTAAATAACGCTGAGACTTCCTACGTCAGCGCAGCGACCTCAGGTCCCGATAGCATATAAATAACACGTACAACTCTTAACCTCTAATATATAATAATAATATAAATACGGCCACAACCGACAGAGAAATAGTCGGCAAACCGCCAATAATCACTGCAGTCAGCGCGATTGGACGTTCCACCACACGCATATATGGTTTAATGTAAAACAACTGAAAACGGACAAAGCCCATATTTCAGCAGTCTACCCACTGTTCTCTCTTTTGTCAATCCATCTGGTACCGCCGTATCACGGTTCATCAGTCGAGCTGGGATCGACAAAGAACATAACTTCTAGTACTTATTCCTGTACTGGCGTAACATCGTGGTACGAACCAACGAACAACAATTTTAGGTACGATTCGTTGTAGGCGAAAGGTGAAATTTGTTATATCTGTTGGGAATATTATGAGATTTTAACAATGTTGGTGCATATTTTTCTAATTTTAAAGAGTTTTAGGTATATAAGTACGATTATTTAAAATAATGTACAAAAATTCATTATAAATATTAAAAGAGAGAGTGTATGAAATGAAATTTTTAAATTCTTGTTTTTAAAACCATTCTCAAAATCAGTCCGCTGCCATATTATAATTTAAATACAAAAATAATCTGCTTTAATACATAAGCTTTTTACAATTTTATCTCGTAGCCTCTTTCTGGAAATTTTATACCATTTTTCAGCAGTTTTATTAATTTTTTTTCAAAACGACTAATTTTTACAGCATCCTTAATGCAGGATTTGACAAGTAGCCCTTCAAATTCGAAATTGTCGTGGTCAGCTAAATCCTGAAAGAGAAATTTACTTCCAAAATAATTTTTGGGTGAACGTCTTTAAAAACCATTGCTACGTATTAACATCACGTCTCTATAAAATTGCTTTTTCTTAAAACCTTTCTCACAATCTTGCACAGAGCGGAAGTAGAAGAACTATTACATTCCTCCTCTTTATGACTTAAAAGGTTTGTTTTGTGTTTGTACGTGCGGCCACACTGGTCACAAGCGAATTTTTCAGGCGGTCGCGGCTCTAAAATTTATTATCTTGTTTAATAAAACATCATCATCACCATCATCATTAGCTTAATTCATCTATAGTCAAATGTAAGCCTCCCCAAGTTGCCTTTGCTGTTGGCTTTATGCATCCAATCGTCTCCCGCTAATCTTTTTATGTCGTCCGTCCATCTTGTCTGTGGTCTACCTCGGTATCTTTTGTGTTCTCTAGGCTTCCATTCAACTATATGGCGGGTCCATCTGTTATCATTCATCCTTGCGATGTGTGTCCCACCCAATTTCACCTTAATATACATATTCATTATATTACATCTGTCACTTTTAATCTTCTTCTAATCTCGATGTTAGGAATACGATCTTGGAGAACCCAAGAACCCTATTAATAAAACAAACCTGAATATAATTGCCTTTACAAGGTGTCTTAAAAATGTCTAGATTAGTCTTCGAATCTTTGAATAAAAAGAAGTTGCAAGGTGCTAAATCAAGGCTATGGGGTGCATGTTGTAACTTCGCAGCTTTCAGTAATGGAGAACGTTGTAGGCCCTGCAGTCACTAAACCGTAAAGTTGTGGATCTTCAAGAAATCGGACGTTTTCTTTAGTAGTAGTTTCAGGTTTTGGATAGTCTTTGCGTAAACTTTTCCAATAATTGTGGATCATTTTTTGCATATATTCAATCCATCACTCGCCTTCCCTGGAGCAGAAGAGCCCTTGCCGACACTTCGACACCTGCTTAGAAGGTGGATCCCAGTAGACATCCAAGTCCCTTTAGCTATGACAATGCGTGCAAAAATAACTCCCATCGCTCCCTAAAATGATCTAACTAACTTTTTTGAGAAATTTCTTTTCTCGCCAGCTTCCGGTCTGATGTAAGGATTTGTGATCCGTCGTGTAGGAACTTTATTCATCCAGAAATCTTCGTACACAATATTGAAAACTGTAGTTTCGTAAACTGCAGCTTCTTTAGCAAGGACTAGGATATTTATTCCTCGATCTGATAGCGGCAAATCCTCACCCAGTAAGGTTTCCTCAGTTTTATCTCAACCAGTCGTCCTGATCTGGGGTTATTCTGAATTGAATCTTGGCCCCATTAAAACGGTTTGGACCAAAGTTTTATTCGAAAATAAGATAGGACGATTGTTGCCTTACACCTGGGACATTGATAGCTTTTAATCCAGTTCCCTCTTTAGTAAGAAACTTTATCACTGTGAGATTCTCAAAATTGCTTTCACTAAATTTTTGGAAGAAAAAAAATCATAAAACTGCAAAACGCATATAAAAATTTATCAGACTACTTGGAAAAGTCACAGTGATTTGACAACTAAGGAATTTTTTTTAACAGTCTGTCAAGTAAAAACGTGTCCGCAATAATTCATTTTCGGTAAATGTGATTCTAACAATTTAACAAAAAATCGGTAGATGGAACCCTTGTCTACGACGCATTTTAGTAAAAGTATCAGTCGATTCCGAACTTTCTTCGAAATCACGTAAAATCCAAAACGAGTCACTTGTTTGCCCGTCAGTTCGAGGCAGTCTTTCTTTGTTCCCATCCATAAGGGCCTAAAATGACACATTCCGTGGCCGCTAAATATATTAAAAAGTCTGTATCGTTTGTGAAGAAGTGGGTAAATCATTTTAACGAGACGAAAAATGTCGACGACTTACAAAAACGTGGCTCGGGAGGCAAAGCCACTCCGAAAGTCGAAAAATTAATCGTGTCTTTGTTTTCACGGGACCCCAAATTGACGCTGCGTCAAGGAGCGGCAAAATTAAGAAAATCGGGTTTGAATGTGTCCTATGAGACCATTCGACAACATTTTCGTGCTCATGATGTCAAATTCCGAAGCACGTTGAAGAATCCTTTGCTAGGCGAAAATCACGTCGCAAAGCGACTCGCTTGGGCCCACGATAAGATACTAGAGTGGCCCTCACAAACGCCGGACGCCAACACTACTGAAAAAGTTTGGTCCTTTGTAAAGACAAACCTCTGGGGAAAGAGTCTGAGGAATTTGACTCAATTGTCTCGCGAGATTCGAAAAATTTGAAGATCATTGCAAAAAATCTCGTCGATAACATGCCTCGAAGATGCCAGCATACCCAAGAATACACTGATATTGTAGAAACACATTTTTTCAAGAATATGGGCGGTCACATTCTTATTTGACACACTGTATAAGTAAATTATATTACTTAAAAAAAAGTTACAAAAGACACAATATTTTGAAAGCTAGTTATATATTTGATTTTTAAATATTTTTAAAACATGCACAATATTTGTAAAAACAAATTTATTCTACACCTAAAATAACGAAAAAAGTTATAGTCCATGTGCTGATGTAAATAAGCAATTTGAACAAAATTATCTACACCTAATAACAACTACAATGTGAGTCAAATTTATTTGAAACCCACTTTCATCTCTGAACTGTATATGCAACTGATCTCAGTGACTTTTGGATATAATATAAATGCCCTTTCAAGGTGACATGTAATGCATGTAAAAAGAATTATTGAAGGCTTGTTGAAAGCGAAACTGGAATCACAGAAAAAAAATAGACAAGAACAACAGGGGCTACACAAAGATAGATCTACGACGCAATATCCATTACGAAACAAATTAAAGAAAAAGCAATAGAGTACAATACACTAGCATCAGAGACCTTACAAGATTAATTAATAAAGCAGCAGTTATCTCAGGCTGCTTAGGAGATGTTGTATGTACCAATCAAAAAATGCGAACAAACAGCAATATTAAAATATACAAGACTAATAACTAAGGACACCCAAATATGCAAAGCGCATATATGGCATATGTTGCATATTATATGCATTTTTCTAAATATTTGCATAAATGCTTTAAAAATAGCATATATGTGCATATTTGAAGGAATTTATAATAATGTAGGTCTTTGACAGGCGTTTTCATTCATTTTTCGGAATAAGGGTCGCCGCGCCGGTTGTTTTCCCCAAATAAATTTTATTATTTTATGGTCAGTAAAAACCAGTCAGTAAACCCCAGACGGCCATCAGAGCATACTTGTATTATTAATTTATTAGATTTCATTTTTGGTTGTGCTTTTAAAGTGGTTACGTCGATTTGTGCTTTTTATCTTGTGAGTTGTATTTTACTACAGTGAAATGCCCAAAGCCAGTAGTGTGTCAGTGTGGATTAAACCATACAAAGAACTAAGAATAGATATGGGAAAAATCTACTGTTCTGCATGTGTTAAAATTGTAAGTACTATTTTTGAATACCTATTGAATATACAGGGTATTTCATTTTCGTTTAATATTTAAACATAACGAAATTTTTGTCAGGATTTTGCCGTTGATGATACTTTCAATGTTATTAGAGTTATTTTTGTTCCACTTAACGAACAAAATTTCTATTTAACGAAACCACGAAATAGAAATACATACGTAAACGTATGTATTTCTAGGTAATCTAATAAAAAAGGTACAAAGCAGAATTTTAATTTTTACCTGCCCTAAGCACCTAGTTTTCTATTTAACGAAATTTCTATTTAACAAATTTTTTCCTTGGGATTTTAATTAAATTTTCTTTTTTTTATTGCAGATACCATGCGATAAAAAATTTCAAATACAGCAACACGTGAAAACTACTTGCCATATTGCCAAATTGAGTAAGACGAAACCTGGAAATAGGCCACAACACACATTAATGCAATGTTTCCAACCAACGTACAAAAATAAAGAGCTAAATGAACAAGACATCTGTAACCGAGATCTATGCCGTGCAATGATGACATCAAACATTCCGTTATCGAAGCTACGTAATCAAAACTTTACTTCCTTCCTTCAGAAGTATTGCAAATTTAATATCCCAGGTGAAACAACAATACGGAGAAACGACGTAAGCTCCTTGTATTCACAGGTAATTGAGGAAATTAAAGGTAAAATTCGCAACGAACATTTTTACATATGTATTGATGAAACCACCGATTCAAAAGGACGGTATATTGCGCATTTATTGATTGGAGTTCTTAGCGACGATATTTTGCCAAAATCTTATCTGATTGCTTCCAAACAGTTAGAAAAAACAAATGCATTGACAGTGGCCAGATTTGTTCAAGAGGAACTATCGAAGTTTTTTCTTCCTACGCCTGTTCCAGGAGATAATTTTTTGCTTATTTTGTCAGATGCAGCACCGTACATGATAAAGGCCGGGCAAAATTTGAAAATACATGTAACATCTCTCGCTCATGCTTTAAATAGGGTTGCTGAGAATATTGGGAATCATTTTCCGCTTGTGAATAGCTAAATTTCTAACATGAAGAAAATCTTCCTTAAAGCGCCTTTAAGGGTTCAGTTCTACAAAGAAAAACTACCAAACGCTCCTCTTCCACCTCGGCCTGTTATTACAAGATGGGGCACTTGGTTGGAAGCAACATTTTTTTATTGCGACAACTTCTGTCAACTAGATGGTCTAATTGCAGAATTATCAGACGAATCTTCCCAGCTTTGTTTCTAAAACCATAACTCAAATGGAGGAATCTAATTTGCCATTAACCCGAAGTTTTCAACTAATAAAACAATGTGAGGTTGGCTTTTGAAAATGTCGCAGGTAAAATTGGGAGCTAAATTTTTCAAAAATTTCGGAATGTTATGGAAAAAAATAGTGGGTTTCAATTTGTCAGCCAAGTAGCTTTTTTAAAGGGGGTTTTTACTGATTCCATTGATTTAGATCTTATGCTATTAAATAATTTTAAAAACGCCCTTATTACATCAGTCGATGTGGAAAGGAGTTTCTCAATTTATAAATTTTTTATACAACAATAGAAGACAAAACTTTTTAATGGAGAATTTTGAGAAATATTTAGTAGTTTATTGTTTTTATAACTAACGGCGATCCTGTCTTTTGCAATATTTGCATATTTCCGCTTACTTAGTTGCATCGCCCTGTATGTATCAAATTTAAAATGTATGTTTTATTATGCTGTTTACTACGTATATAAATTTTTATAATATGTACCTACATTATTATTATTATTATATGTTCATCCTTAAGTAAAGTAATAAAATACATTATTATTTATATTTATTTTTTACTTTGTATAATATTATATTCAGATTTAGTTCATTCGCCCTGTATGTTGAAAATTTAAAATGGGGTTTTTTATTGCTACATTTGTATAGTACTCGTATCATGTAATGTGAAAAAATAAATTTACATTTTTCAAGTCTATTTCGATTTTTTTTACTGCGTATTTACAACATGTATGTGCATATTTTGAGAAAATTATTTGCATATTTATGCGCATATTTTAAAGTTTTTCACTATTTTGGGTTTCCTTACTAATAACATACGGTATAGAATCACGACAAGATACCAATAAACCAAAAAAATGCCACATGCCACGGAAATGAAAACCCTAAGAACAATAGTTGAACAAGAAGGAGGGATACGAAATACTGTCATCAGGGAACAATGTGGCGGACAAAGAAGACAGTGGCATAACCACGTAAAAAAATGAAATAACACAGACTACCAAGGACCGTTCTGGAGGGAAAACCAGCACGTAAACGTCCAGAGATAGTTGGCAATCTACCTCTCAAAAAATCCCACAACCTCGGAATTACCAGATCGTCAGACCTATAAAAAATTTAAGAAGAAGAAAAAGGATTTAAATGAAAATCAATTTTTCAAATCGATGCCTTTGAGATGGTTCTCTGTGCATAATAAATATTAAACCAAAACTGGGTTATAAATAAATTCGATCCGATCTATATAGCAAAGCCCTTTAAAACAAATCTGCTTCATCACCAACATATTTTCTTCATTTTTCAATAAAACTATAGACTTTAAGAGCACATAGACTAGCAAACAGTTAATAAATCTGGTAAACTATATCTAATAAATACAACACTCTAACCCATAGTTTTTGAAAACTGGGATTTACACCGACACTTTCTTTGGAATATATAAATCGAAATTTTTATTTTGGTCTGAGCTTTTAATGCTCTTTCTCGTAAAAATTAATTTTTACTTCATGCTCTAAATTTTATATTACACCATCACATGATAACCTTTTTAACTAAATCAACTGATACTTGGTGGTAGTTTATAACTAATTTTAGCTGAACGAAGTAAAATAAAACTATTGCTACTTGAAATTTTCAGTTTGTAATTTCGCATTTACCATCCGAAGAAATCACAGTGTAGTAAAATATGTCATGGACATTTTAATCAAATATAGTGAATATTTCGAGTAAAAATGGTTTTATTTTACTTCGTCCGCCTAAAATTAATAACCTATTTATAAAATGATACATATTGTTCTTTATATGCAAAAAGTTCCATCAGATTTTAAATGAAAAATATTTCTTTGCATCTGAACAGCAATAAATTTTCTTCACTAAAGAGTGTAAGTAATGATCCCAGTTTTCAAACACTTAGTAAACTAAATAATTCATACAGACTTCGACTATCTTCCGTCTCACTCCCTCATATGCTTAGACCTTATATGCAAGGTCATATCGTACTTTCTTTTGCTCCTATGTCCACAAATTGAACATTGAAACTGAGGTTCCATTCCGCATTCGAATTCGACGTGGCGTTTGAGGATATGTTTGTGTTTGTACCGTTTGAAACATCTCGGACACTGAAATTTTTTTTCTACTTCGCCTTTTTTTAAGTATTTTTCGTATTAGATATTCGGCATTTTCATCTAAAAAAAAAATCTTAAGTTAGTACTCGCTGAATAATGATAGCCTAAATATATTTTTAGGGCATGTTAAAGCATAGTAGTTCAACACCATTCAAAATGTAGTTTGTTCACTACATGCAGTGAAATAAAACCTCATTTGAATTTGTACATTCTTAAAATGAAGGAAAACACAGACCAAAAAAGTGAATGTAGTTGAGTTAATAATGCACTTTTTAGAAGCAAATTAGTTAGCAAAAGCCTCTTTTTATCCTTGAAAAAAAACTTTGATTTTTGTTAAAGCTCTGAGCAGGTGTCGTATTCACCATTTTGTTTTTGATTAACTGTGTGTTTATTATGAACAGTTACCGGAATCTAAAAAAATTGCGTCATAATACTTAAAAGAACTTATTTTTATTTTATTTATTTATTATATGAGATATATGGATTTAGAGAAGGTTTTAGTACACTGGACCACATTCAAGTATTAAGAGCCTTAATAGAAAAGTTAAACGAGTATAATTTTAAGATTTAAAAACAAGATTTCTTGTACCGATAGGTTGAAAAAATTTAAAAAGCATTACGGTGATGAATCTTTAGTAACATGAAAACTTTCTACGTAGTACAATGTTAACGAAGCAGTTATAGATGAACTGCGTCTTGGAAAATTATCCACCGTAAGCACAGAAGAAAACGTCAACCAAATCAACGGACTCGTACTCATTAATCGTCATTTAGGTAATAGAGATCTTGTAGATGTTACTGAAATATCAACTGGATCAATACAACCGATTGTAAAAAACGATTTAGGCTTGTAAGTTATCTCGTATTGTTCCAAGACAATTGAATTTTCTTGAATAACAACGTTATTTAGAATAACCATAGTTTCTCAGTAAGATTAAATATAGTAAAATATTATTCTTGAATTATTAAAGCTAAGGTTCGTTGAAGACTTGACAGGCAAGGATAAGAATACTTTTTGTTTTTTTGAAAATTACGACGAGTAAAACAAATGTTAAAACGGCCTCAATGGCGGTTTTCAAAAGGAATAAATTTATAGAGCAAAAAGTTTACGTTAAAGTTTGTCTTAAAAACAAAATTTCTTGTACCAATGGGTTGAAAAAGTTTAAAAAACGCTACGGTGATGAATGTTTAGTAAGATAAAAACTTTCTACGTAATACAAGGTTAACAAAGCAGTTATAGATGAACTTTGTTTTGAAAAACCATCCACCGCAAGCACAGAAATAACGTCAACTAAATCAAGGGACTCATTAATCGTCATTTAGGTATTAGAGGTCTTGTAGACTTTACTAAAATATCAACTGGATCAATACAACCGAGTTTAAAAAACGATTTTGCCTTGTGTGTTATCTCGTCTTGTTCCAAACAACTAAATTTTCTTGAATAACATCGGAGAAATAGCGTAAAAATCGAGTGAAAATCATGCAAAAGGTAAACCACATCAAAGTCGATCAAAACTCAAGGTCATATTAATAGTTTTCTTCGATTTCCATGACGTTGGGCACACAAGGTTCCTTCCAACTAACTAAACAATTAATAACGAGTAGTATTTAAGCGTAATTAAAGTGGAGATGGGCAGGTCATATTAAAAGGTCGAAGGATAGAAGATGGACTAGAAAAATTACGGAATGGAGGCCAAGAGCAGACAAGCTTAGCCGAGGAAGACCTCCCATCAGATGGTCAGATCATATAAAGAGAATCTCGAGAAATTGGATTGCAGCGGCACAATGTAGACATGGAAGCACCTAGCAGTGGACGTAAATTGAGGTTGGATGATGATGATTATTTAGCGTCATTTACAATTCCTAAATAAGGCCCCAATTATATCACAATTCATCGATTTAGAGGCTGTCATAAAACTGAAATCTCAACAAACCCCAAGAAACATCCAATTACATGTATATTATTTGACATTTTATATATTAGGTGATCAATATGGGGATTCAAATTTAGTTTAGTATTCCGATAAATATCAAGAAATCTGCAGCATTCCATAGGTCTTTGGGAACAAGATAATTTTACTCTGTTGTTCATGTAAGGGCTAGAATAAGGAAGAGAGTAGAGACTAAAACTGGACCGTAAACAACGCTATTTAGTTTTTGATTAAGATTAAATGAGGTACAATATTATTGTTGAACTATTAAAGCTAACGTTCGTTGAAGACTTTTTATGCAAGGATAAGAACACTTTTTGTTTTTTTGAAAATGAAAACTAGTAAAACAAATGTTAAAATGGAGTATAAAATGTCCATATAAATCCCTAAATTAGGATCAAATTTTAGATATATTAGCAATGTAGGAATTTGTTCTGCAATCTCAAGAATATCTTAAATAACTTTTTTTAACATACATATTTATTTGGATATACTGAGAAGGCATCACTATAATTTTAACATTTTCTTTTCTTTATAGATGCAGGTATGATAGGTAAAAAAAAAATCCAACATTATTTAGAAAAATATATTTAAATACAGAACTACGAAATACAAAAATGGCACTAAATATTACAGTTCTTTATACAAATAAAAATGGTATACAAAAATATATTTTTGGCAACACTGGTAAAGATATATCTATCTGCTGATAACGCTACGATATGACTACAGTATAAAAAAGGCACTTGTACTAAGGCGCAAGATTGTTTCAGCGATTTCTTCTTATGTTATCAGTAAAAGTTATAAGTCTAACTTACATCTAAATAATACATTATCATTATTAATTATATTTTCAGTCGTTTCAAAAGGTCACATTATCTGGACACTAGAAAGTGGATAAGGGAAGCAATATTCAAACCACTCTAATTTATGTGACTAAAATTGTTGAAATGTTACCTTTTCAAATCAGTTATGTACTTTCAAATGTCTGTTGCAGCCGCAACAAACGCGTAAACGAACAGTAATACTCCCTTACAACTTTAAATAAATTTAGTGGAACGAAGAGTCGCAAAATTATTTCCTTTCTATTCAGCGTCAAACCCTTCAAAAAGGTGATTTGGAAGCCAAAAAAAAATTTCGTCTTCGACATCACAATTTCAATAATAAAATGAATCGAGAGACTGTTTCGGGGACCTTTATAATTGATGTGTCATCTGTTATATGATATTTGTTACATTAGATGCCTAGTTAAAGTAGTAAGAGTGACAGTATATTTGGGCGAAAGGCCGAAAATTTAGTTTCAAACAAAAAACTGATGAACGCTTTATTTTATTTATCATTAGTTTTTTAGGGCAGAGAATGTATTTTGGTTTTGATGGTTTTAAGAATAAAAAATATGCTGCAGCTGAAGTACAACTTAGCTGCAAGAACTAAAGTTATAAGCAAACTAATAGGGTTTATATACGAGGCGGGTTTTTGAGGTCAGTACCGTTTTGAAATACGGCCGCTGTGCGCCTGCAACTATTGACTAGCCACAGGTGTCATTATGAAAGCATTTGTCCAAGCTTATGTTTGTTTATGCGTGCTTAAAATGTCTCAGACTATTGAAAACCCCGCGGATTGTAAAATACGCACTGTGATTCGTTTTTTAAATGCCGAGACCTTAAATAGACTGCGTCGTGCAATCCAAACAAAAAGTGTGGCGTGCTCAGTAAAGGGGCGCGACCACACGTGGATCATTAAACCCAAGATCGCATCGCGTCATATTGCTAGGAACAACTTGATCAACCCCCGTATAATACTGATCTAGCGCCCAGTGACTACCATTTATTCTTGCACTTAAAAAAGCACCTTGACGGTCCAAGTTTCGACACCGGCGACAACGCTAAAGCGGTCGTGCTGCGGTAGTTACCAAACCTGGTAGCAGATTCCGATGAGGATGGAATACAGAAACTTATCTTACGATACGACAAATGCCTTAATATAGGTGGACATTATGTTGAAAAGTAGATTAAGGTCTGAGCGTCTATATAAAAATTAAATTGTTTAAAAACGATGTTTTTGGAATAGCAAAACGGTACTTACTTTAAAAGCGAGCCTCGTAAAATAAATTAATACGCTTTGGTTTAACACCTGAACAACATTTAGGATAGGCTTTGGCCTTTAGGAAAAAATGCCATCAAACGAAACTACGAACGAATGAAGATAACTGCCACGAAGAGTCATAAAATTAAAAATAGCATATGAGAATAAAACTAAATATACACAACCGTTGTCATTCTGACATTATCCGTAACCATTTTTACAACAAAACGAAAAGAATGGACCATTAAAAAAATCTTTAACTAATACAAAACATTTCAAACCTACATAAACACAGACTTAGAAATATATTAAAGGCAATTCTGTTAAACCAAAAAAAGTAGTTATTCATTTGACGATGGCATATCCAAATCAGTCTTAATTAATTTCATATCAACTCCATGTCTATTAAACAAATGCCGCGACAGATGGTACTTCCGTCTAAACATATTAAAGCAAATTTCGCACTTGAACTTGGGTTCCACCCCCACGCATTCCTCCTTCTCGTGTCGATATAGATGGCGCTTATTTTTGTAACTTTTTTGACATACTTTGCATTCGTAACGTTGCGCTGGTTGCATAACATTTTCGGGTTTTCGTTCGTTTAAATAATTTGCGTTTGCGACGTACGGATTTGGTCGCAAATTCGGAGATGTTAGCGACTGCATTCCTTCTTCCATTTTGATTTTAAGGAATTTGTAATATTGTGCCAAGATATTTGGGTTTGGCATTAGTAAGTTCTCTTGACCTCGAGCTAATAGTTCTTGGATATCTGAGATATTATTAGCTAAAAACAGAGGAAATATATACTTATGTCTTTTTTGTAGATTGAGAACAAATCTACTCAATTTTAATTTGAAAATACCAAAATAAATTCTATGAAAAACAACTTTATTGAAACACTTTAACGCTAGCTACTGGTTCGATAAATAGTATCATGCAATTAAACTAAAAGAACTAACTTTAGAATTGAGGAACATAACTTCACTTTTTATGAATTTTTACTTTTTCCCTAAATTATTTTAATCCAAATACTAGTAGGTCGCGTCCACCATTTTATTGAATGTTTAGTTTCCTAAATACTATTAGTAGTTCCCAACCTCCAAACAATTTCTACCCTGAAAGTCTCAAAATCTTATTCTTACTTATTTTACCATTATATCCGTAAAAAAATCATCCTCTGGAATTGTTTGCATTTCTTCTTGTTTCAGAATCATGACGACAAACATAGTTTTCTGTCGGCAAGATAACTCTTTTTCTATTTTTTTTTGTACTCATATAGTACTTAAAGGAAAAAAGGAAACTATAGTTTTTGAGCGATATCGTTCCAAGGAAAAAGTATGAATATAGTAGGGGAACTGGTCCTGGATTTTTGGTGACCAATTTTTAAGCTTCATTATTTATAGTCAAACATATAAAGTGTTAAAATAGCAGGAGAAGGAGTAAGAGAGGGTTGCTTCGGTAAATAGTTATTTTTAAATAATTAAAATCTACAAGGATTCCTATTCTCCTGGTTGTTTCAGTCGTTCTTGTGTTTTAAACATTTTAGACTAGTTAATGGCCGAGTGTGGCGTTGGAGAATCTCATGGCAACTATAAAAAATCAAAAAATTTGTTTCTACTTTTGAAGTTTTGCTTGTTTTTTGTTGGCATTTGACTACTTATATTACAAAACGCACAAAAAATTCAGGAGCAGACAGGAAGAGTCACAAAAGATTGCTTAACTTTGTTGCTTACTTGTAGAACTTCCTATGTGCATCAGCGATAGGCTAACATCACGAATAAAAATCACTTAGTTCAATAGAACTTTGATCGATGGCGCTGTAATACACGAACATAAACAAAAGTCTTTTAAAATGCGAAAATGCACGAGGTACTCATCTCAAATAAACCAGAGTAAGTGAAATCGACTCTGTGAATATGAGCGGTTAGAATCCTAAAAGACTAGAGGCAACGAAAACGAATGCCTTTTTACCACCAATAGCCACAGTTCTCCTGAAACAGTGTCGTATTAAAGACTGTAATAATTTCCTTTTTTTCTTGGCTTGAAACTAAAAAATTAGACTTTAGTTCAGTGTTTGTACCACGATCGGAATTTATGTAGCCCCCAAGTGTCATTTTCCCTTGTAATCTTTTTTCACACTTGGAACCAACAAATTTAACTTCCTAATTGATCAGTTCTTCACGAATATTTCAGTTCATTAATGTAATTGACTTCCAGCATCTCATCGTTTCCTAAAAGAAAAATAAAGCCTTCTTTTTTAAACCAGTTTATATTTAAGAGGAGAAAAAATAAACGGAATGCCAATTGAATAAGATTTTGATTAAGTTATTTTATTCCAACAAAGTTGTTTAAAATTATCTATAGGTGTTTCAGTAGTAAAAAACCGGCCAAAACCAACTCGGACTTGCGCAATTAGTGTTCCGTACGGTGATAAAAAATTTTGTTACCCTAAATGAGTTTTTCAGCAAAGTTTGTGTCCGATCTTTGTCGAAAACTGATGACCTTAAAATTTTTGTTTTTTTATATACCAGTTAAATTGTCAAAAGTAATGCACTCGTGATAATTGTCGTGCAATCTACACCTTGCAGAACATAATTCAAAATTTTTCCAAAGTTTTTGGTCAGTACTGTTCGAGATAAGGAAGAGGGACGGCGATTTTTTAAAAATAATACAAAGAAAAGTGAGCGCAAGTATTACATTATATATATTTTTGAACTCGTATTTGTACAAGCTTTTCTTTAACATCCCACTCGATGACCTGGTACACATCCAATTCCACCCCCCAAAACTAACCCCTTAGGTCAAAATTCAACTTTCAAAACTACACGGCTCTGATGCCGTGCCAAATTTCAAATTTCTATGTCAAATAGTTTTGGAGAAAATCAGGTGTGACAGACAGACAGACGGACACCGAAGTGATCTTATAAGTGTTCCGTACGGGACACTAAAAACACATATTTCAGCTTATTTTAAAATAATTTACACTTATGAAAAATCAGTACTATGTGTTAGATATACCGTCAATAATAGAATTTAGCTCTCTCATATGAATATTAAACCACCCGCATGACCTTCAGTCATGTTATTAGCTTTAAAAAACTTTTAAAAACAACACGTCATTTGACCTGTTCTGAATTATAGGTTTGTACTTCTTAAAGAATAATAAATTTATGTCATATCTCACCGAAAATGGACGAAAAGAAACAGAACTTTTTCGAATATTCAAGAAAATGTAAGCTCCCGCTGTTTCATTATTTTGTAACCGGAATCGGCAGTATGTACTAGGGTTTTCTCAGCTGTTTTATAGCATAATAGATAGCTATCCCTACAGAAAGGTACGTGGAATATGTCGCCGCAAAACGAAGCCGGTAGGCTGCGGCCGGCACGTTACCATAAAATGTACCTCGTGAAATTTCTCAGAGATACAGGCCAATCTTTCCTTATAATTGTTACTTATAATAGAACTTCCACCTGCGCCGCCTCTCTGAGAAACTCCACAAGACATTTTAACGATCTGACAGTAGCCAGCCGGCTTCGTTTTGCAGCGAAGTTTAGTTCCACGTGTTTGTCTTTCTGTAGCTATATTTTTTGTAACGCTACGATTCTTCTTGGAAATAGAAACACAGCAAATGCGTTAACTAAGCTTCCTGGATACGTTCGTAAATGGTAAAGAAACGTAGCTCGAGTGGAGATTAGAGAATGTGTGTGTTGGATCCCATGCAATATTCACCACAAGTATTCTGACATATAAGTTTGTACTTCTTAAAGAGTAATAAATTTATGTCATATCTCACCGAAAATAGACAAAAAGAAACAGAACTTTTTCGAATATTCAAAAAAATCATACCGCCCGCTGTTTCATCATTTTGCAACCGGAAAAGGAAAGGCAGCATTTACTAGGGTTTTCTCAACTGTTTTATGGCATAATATACAGCTATCGCTACAGGAAGATAAATACATAGAATAAAACGACGCCGCAAAACGAAGCCGGCTGACTGCAGCCGGCACGTTAAGATGTGCGTCGTGAAGTTTCTCCGAGATGCCGAGCATATTTTTCCTTATGATTGTTACTTATAATAGAACTTACTTTCGCGTCATCTCTGAGAAACTTAACGAGACATATTTTAACGATCCGGCCCTAGCCAGCCGGCTTCGTTTTACGGCGACTTTTAATTCCACATGTTTCTCTTTCTGTAGCTATATTTTCTGTGACGCTGTGATTCTCCTTGTATTAAACTTGGTAATGGAAATGCAGCAAATGCGTTAACTTAGTTTGCTGGACACGTTCGTAAATGGTGAGGGAACGTAGTTCCCGTGGAAATTAGATCACATGCAATATTCACCACAAGTAACGTCCTTTTATTTCCGTATCCAATATAGGTTGGTTCAGGTTTATTCACAAGAAAAAAACAAAGCGACAAATTTTCAAATTTTTATTAAACATTTTTATACTAACCAATTGTTGTAGGTGCATGCTTGTGCAACTCATGCTGTTTCAAATTGGACCTTTGGTGAAAAGCTCTCGAACAATATTTACATTGGAAAGCGGGGCTTTTACCGCACTCGTGCTTTAAATGTTTATACAGGGAAGATTTATTTTTGTAGACTTTATCACATTTCGAACATGGAAACTTATCTAAAAAAACTTTATCATTAAATTTTTTTTAACGTTTTAACAATAGAATCAAAATAGCTTTAAGTGTTCCATAATTCCAGATATTCATGTACTAGCATATTAACAACAAGGTAAACTTAAATAAATAAAGTTGAAGAGGTCACTTAGAATTAGTTGCACCAACACTTAAATTATACTTCCCTTAAATCAGGTGACCTTAAGTGCTCTTGTTAACTGCATGTCACCTGACTTAGAAAAAGTATAACTTAAGTCTACCTTTAATGTTGATGCAAGTAGCTTTCACGCTGTTTAAGAAGTTTCCCCTAGCAACTGGCTATAGAACCTATTAACCTATTTTTTTTTTTTTCTCGTAGTCGTTTCTAATTTCCCTTTTTTTTTAAAAGAATATTTTTCACATCTTTAATAGTAGGACACTATGTATAATGTAGCTACAGTTTCTAAAATGGTCTTCTCATATTATATCCATAGTTGAAGTGTAGAAAATGAATGCCAATTTAGAGAAAAATTTATTATTGATTTTTAAAAAAGGTAAAAGGCCAACGAATCATGAAGCCTATAGTACCAACGATGTCACTGCAATCTTCTATGTATACCCCTGAAGTTCCAGTAACAACTAGGAAATGAAATAATTATTTACGTAAAAAGAAACATATTCTATATACCACAGAGTGTTTAGACAAAATATACAATAAAAAGGAAAATATATCTTCTAGAGAGATCAGTTCGTCAAATATCTTCAAAGTTTATTATATAGCCAGAACTTGTCGATATTTTATTACCGTTTCTAGAATTTTTTACTGGTGCTATCTTTTATGTTCATACCACATCCTCAGGCGGTGGTTTTTTTAGATACCACTGGTATTTCATTCGTCTCCTAATCGTAGTTGCCGGAATACCATATTTCCTGGATGCTTCATTAATACTTATTAGACGCTTATGAATTTCTTCGATAGCATTACTTAATTCCTCTTCTGTCCAGGCCCCTCTTGTACTACTAGATTTTCTTTTAAAATTAGTCGCTACCTCTAAAACCCAGATAACAATTAAACATATCTATGTTACTTCTTCGTCTACTGAGAGCTGGTATACCTCCTTTGAGTGGTCGATTGGCTGATCTTTACTGATAGTGATATTTTCCGAAGAAAACTCCTGGAGAACAGAAGGCATACTACTTACGCGGGTATAAGTGACCGCCATAAAAAACCTGATCCTGTCACGTTTTATGCAGAGAGAAAAATGATAACTATTGTGATGTTGACATTCCATGCATTCCACACATCAATAAATTCTTCAATAGAGGTCTGTGTCTTATAATCCTCGTTAATATTTCAGAACAAATCAATGACGAATCATGTAAACAGATATACGTTCGGCCAACGGAGATTTATATTCGAGTCTATAATTTCTAACTGAAATAACAAATTAATTGACAATGAATTTTATTGGATCAGATAAGTATAATATGCCCTTTATATCTGGAACGACACAGATGAGAACCAATTTTTATCTCTTTCTAACTCAAATAGCTAAAAAATTTACAATGGAAAGCGAACAAAATGGAAAAATCAACTTCCTATATACAAACATACCCAGTATAAAAAAAATCTTTGAAACTTATTGCGTGTACAGGGTGTTATGAAAATCGTTTAATATATTGAAATGGGTGAGTCCTCGAGTCAATTAGTCAGGCACACCTAATACTTATTTTTATTAAATTTTAAAAAGTAATACGCCCGAATGAGAGAGAGAGGCAGTTTTAAAAGCGAGTTGAAGAGAGTCAACAGACAGCCATAGTGAAATGTCAAAGACGTCTAGAAAAAAGTGCTGTAAAAAACAATATTTTTTTATGAAATTGGTAATATAAAAAGTGTTCCAAGTACCTCACTGATATTGCTTATTGACAATTACTTTTTGTAACAGAAAGGCGTAACTGATATCTAAATTTTAACTTATATGTGTTGTATTTAACCCGATTTTTACTAGGAAATTTAAAACTGTGAAGAGGAAATAAGTTGTTTGTTACTTGTTTTGAAGGATGCCAATAATAAAATAGTCATTGCCATAATAAAGTAGATATCCGTAAGTAATTTTGTTCACGGATCGGCAGACAGAAGCGATCATTTAGGAACTTAAAAGGTCAGTTCACTTTGACGCCGAAAAAAAAAGGTATTTTTGCGAATTTTTTATAGCAATATCTCTTATAAATACTGAAGTAATTCTTTTTGAGCTGTATTAATACACTCTTAAAATATAACATTTTTTTTTATTAATAGATACCAATTATTCGTCTAGATTAAGTTGGGAATGTGGAATCTTTGGCACAATGATACTACTCAGTATATATCACCACTACACCAAACACTTTATTTTTGCACTCGACGCGCGTTTCGCTAACCATGTTAGCTTCATCAGGAGCGATGATTGACTGTCAATCATCGCTGCAAAAATAAAGTGTTTGCTGTAGTGGTGATATATACTGAATAGTATTCGTCTAGATGTCAAATAACAAAAGGTGTAAGATAGGGCTGCATACTCTCCCCCATCCTTTTCAACATTTATAGTGAATTTATAATGAAACACATATTAGATCGATGGAAAGGAGGCATTAATATAAGTGGTCTTCGACTTAGTAACCTTCGATACGCAGATGACACCCTATTGCTTGCAACAAGTCGAGTAGAGCTTTTAATTTAAATTGAAACACTCCGGAGTACCATTAAAAAATACGGTCTACAAATACATAATAGCAAGACAACAATTCTAGTACTCGATAGAGAAAACGATAACTTCCGAAATGTGCAACAGATTGATGGATATGAGGTGGTTAGCAGCTTCACATACTTCGGAGCTTTGATTAATAACACCGGCAATTGTGAAGGTGAAATACGTCGAAGAATACAAATGGGCCACACAGCTATGACCCAAGTCACAAAGCTTTGGAGGTCCATGGACATCAGTCGCAACCCGAAAATAAATTTAGTAGAAAACATTTCAGGTATGCATCTGAAACTTGGACTATACGCTAGTCGACGCCCTATAGACTCGTTTGAAATGTGGTGCTGGCAAAGGATGCTGAGGATTCCGCGGACAGCTCGGCGAACAAACGATTCAGTACTTAATGAAATCAAACCGAAACAGAGACTTTCCACCACAGAGTATGCAAACATCCTAAAGTACTTTGATCACATTACACGTGCTGGTAATATGGAGAAACTTGTAGTGCTGGATGGATACGACTCTTCGGTTGTACTCCGCACTTGTTCGAAACAGCTCGGTTATTTCGAGGTCGTGACTGTTTACTAGAAGTATGTGGCTTTCACGAACGTCAACAACGGTCTATAGCGGAACTACTATATGGCAGAAAATTCAAATTTATATTTGTCCGGATTTAAGCGCCGCACCCTGTATATATATATATGTATATCTATATATTTATATATATATATATATATATATATATATATATATATATATATATATATATATATATATATATATAGGTAGAGAGAGAAACCAACTGCTGAAACTGTTTAAATTATAAAAGAGGTATATTTATAATTTTCTCGAATGAAAAAAATAACATATTATGTTCCAAATGATGCTATTCTAGATGTTCCACAAGGTAATACGACTTTCAAGCAATGTATTTTGTACCCCTCTTTGTTATTCAAGGCAACATTTAATGCTTACACTATTTATAAAATCGTCCTCTTTCATATTTATAAGAGTAAGGTGGTTACTTATGCGTTCTTAAATGGTACGGCGGAGGCATTTTTATGATGATAATTAAACGATCAATAAAAAAGCAACCGTTTTTTGCCAGGAGCCCTCAGAAATGAGCTAAAATCAGTCTGCAACAAATAGTTTTTTACAAGTCCATAAATTACAAGATAATGCTGCTGTCAAGTACCAGAAAATCATGCCCTGGACTATGAATCTGAATAATAAAAAAAACAATAAGATGTACTTACTGTAATTAATGTAAATATATTTTGGTTTTACACAGAAATTAGTTAAACTATGTAAGTTCAATTATTATTTTCACACCTGCATTGTCCCTGGAATTCCTCAAGAATCGAATAAAATACTTAAAACATAGCGTATGAGCAATTTATATCTGAATCAAGAAGAAATAAAAAGTTCTTGTTTACACTACCCTGTATAATGAATTACAGAGCGTTTTGTGAGTTGGAACAGGCTATAATACTCAATAAAGTAAGTCACTTCGTAAAATGTAGCGCACATAAGAGTTTTCAAAAAAAACTATTTTAAAAAAGCATTCTTAAAATTGTACTTGGTTCGGGATAGATAATTGCTGAAATATTTAAAATTACCACCCCCTATTAAATACATTCCCCATCAATAACATACGGTACGCTAACCACACAGCTAAATTGTCTGAGAATATATAAAAGACTGTTTTTGGACAATTTCCACTGGTTTATTTATAATTGTGATGACGCGTTTCGCTGTCGATGCAGCTTCTTCGGATCTACTCGCACATTTTACACACAAGAAGCTGCATCGACAGCGAAACGCATCATCACAATTATAAAAGTGGAAAATAACTAAAAACAGTCTTTTATTATATATTTATAATGAATTTTCATCAAGTAGAAGCTACAACCATTTGAAATTTGTCTAAGAATATTCAGGATTTCCAAGTAACCACAAACAACAAGAACAGAATACGAAAAAAACACCCCACTAGGGTTACCTTTTAAGTTTTTACAAAATCAATGAAAGAAAACAAAATTTTTAGTACAAATCGTTTTATTGTTTCTCAAACTAACCTTTAAGATTTATATACTTTTGCCTGCGTTCGAACCAATTCCCGAAGTATTTTTTCCATCCTTAAATTGGTACCTCAAAAATATGATTTTGGAAGGATTCAACAGCTTCTTGAGGTAGTAAAAATCGTTATTAATTTAACATTCGGGAACAAAAAGAAGTCGTTAGGTGATAAATCAGGTGAATACGAGCAAACATTAATTCCATGTTTTTTTTTTTTTTTTTTTTTTTTTCCGTCAAATAATCTTTTGTTTGACGTGCTGTGTGAGAGCTGGCATTATCATGATCAAAAATGATCGAATTTTTTGAGCATTTCCTTACACTAATTGACACGAGCCTATTTTTGAGTTTAGGTCAAATTAAGCGGAATCCATCGGGAACAGATCTTTTTCACTGCTAAATGTTCATGCAAAATTGAATGGCCTGTAGTCTTCAATATGCCTAAGAGTGCCTCTATCTCATGGTAAGTCACATGCCGATCCTCTTCAGTCATGTTGCGCACAGCATCCATGTTTTTTGAAACAACAACCGATTTTGGTCAATTTTCACGAAATTTGTCGCTAACGGAAACACGAAATTCTGCAAACCAATTATAAACGATCTTTTCTGATGGTGATTCATTACCAAAAGCTGAACGAAGCGATTCGAGGCATTGTTGTTGAGTTAGGCCTTTACTAAAATCGTAAAAAATCATCCAAAGAAAATCTTCACGCAAAATTTCCATTTGTTCACAAAACTGTTTTTTTTTTAAACGCTCGCTGTAAACAACTACTCGGCCAATTTCGGAGCTGCCACTCTTTTAACAATAACAAATGTCAAATTTTACAACAGTGGTAATGTCACATCTCAATAGCGCCATCTAGTGGTCGTTTGTAAAAACTTAAAAGGTGGCCCTTGTATGTTAGCGGTATTAATATAAGCAAAACCCAACTGATGCTAGTAGGTTAATGATAATGATAACTAACGAAACAAATTTAAATACCTGGACACAACGCTGAACGAAAAGAGAGACAACGATGAAGAAGATAAAATACGTGTGGTGCAACTGATTGAAATGCTTTTGCTAAGTTTAATTCCTACCTACAACATTAGGAAAGTAGTTTTAATTTTACACTTTGATTAATAAAACGCTAAATCTGACTAATATTACTCTGCGAAACAGAAACCTGGTCTAGTCCATCAACATAAGCATAAGAAATCGTGGTTGTGGAGAAAGAACCATGTCAGTTTGGAGCAACTTACCGACGTTTCGCCTACGCTTGTACGAGGCATCTTTACGTTTTGAGAATCATTACACTTCAAATACTCGACTCGACTGAGTTTCAATAAGCAAAGACACCCGGAAAAGCCTCATGTAATCGTAGGTGAAACGTTGTACAATTACTCGACATTCACACGGTTTAATCCCAAGAACCACGAGTTCCCATCTAACCAAAAGCGTGAAAGAGTCCGTTCTATGTTATTAGACTATGAAATTTGGACTCGACGCAGACTACTTAATATATCCTGGTAGATGATATAATCAGTGAAAAGATTTTGCAGGTCGCCCTAAATGATGTCAATAGAATATCCCAGTTTTAAGAATATTTATTGAGAAAAAAAACGTAAAGAAACTATAAAGCGAAATATCTTATACAGTACCGACAATTTTAGAGTTAAATGGCTTACTAAAGTAGTAGCCGGCTACTTCTTTTCAGAATCGCAGTTAAACTTTTGAATAATTTCAAAAAAAACCCTATCGGCTTTTATTTTGCAATGTTTATTATGCTCTGGTTAGATAAGTGATTTATTTTAGTGAATTTTAGTGAGTACTATAAGTTTTTAAACTACATTCTAACTCAAAAAATGCTCCATAAAGTAGTTTTACAAAATAAAGAAAATAATTCTACTTATAGCTATAATATATAACTCCATATTCATCTTCTTTTTTTCTTTTGCACGCCATTGCACAACAAATCTATGCCACGGTAGTACTACAACTTAAAACTGATCTCTCATAAATCATTTAAGTAGGTGAAATCACAGGCGGCGACCGAAGACCGATAATACAATGTAAAACCACCTATCAGGTTGCTAGACGGTATTATTGGTTTTCGGCTACCGTCTTTAAGCTTTCTCACCTAAGTGATTTATGGCAGTTTTGTTACATTTACCTCTTTTGTTGTAACATAACGTTGTTCTACATACATCACTCGCTAACTTATAACTCGAAAACAGAAATGCGTAAAAAAATTCTTGTTTGCATACACGTTGGGGATTAAATTCCTCCCCTCTCCATCCCTCCACCCTAAACATCCTGTACATTTTTATTTTAGACAAATAGACTCTTCAGTTATTAAGTCAAAAACACACTACTTTTATAGCCATAGCGCCTGCGCTGAAGATACAAGGGCAGTGCATGAACATTCTGGAATTCGTACCAGATATACTCGGTGGAAAAAACTGACTTGTGCAAGTCATTTCAGGGAAATAAAAGCCTACCTATAAAAAAATTTAAAAAGGGTGGTACGCGTGACATGCTAAATCTCGTACAGATTTGCTATATTAACGCAAAATGTATTTCTACCATACAGTACACCGAACGAAGCCAAGCGGAATAAATAAATCTAATATTTCTTAAGAAAATATTTAGGCAGCCACAATTCACCAACCTTTTTTCTGTGTTCCAAAGAATCAAAGTTTCGAATGAATTTCGGATCCCCAATCACGCAAGAAGCTCTCGAATAAATAAAACCTAGCCAATCCAGAAGCAGTATCACACCCTGGAATGAATCTAAGTCATATTCAGCATTTAAAACTATTGTGAGTATATGCCAGGCAAAATAAATCGCTGGTCCCAGCCACATGGTGTTAAATATTCTGATACAATACTCGTCTTTCTGGCCTTACCTGCCGGAAGGTGGTTTAGTTTGTGATCCGGGGTAGACGTTCCAGGTCACAGATAAGAGCGGCAAAATATCTGGATTTGTTTTTTACGTTTTATTACTTGATTTTAAAATTTTGCTTTGATTTTGGCACTACTAGGCAGAACTTCTTTCAGATCTTTATTCGGTTGCAAAATTTCCTACTGTCTGCAGATAGTTATTTCAGCAACTGGTCTCAAGCCTTTACAGTAAATGGAGAAACAGGCGAGATGTTATGACTAAAGATACGAATTGAATTTTCCTCTCCTTTCCTTACCAGCAGATCGTTAATATACACGAAAAACAGAGTAGATCACAGCATGAGAGTTGAAAATAAAGATATAGAGAAATAAATCAATTACCACTTGCAAAGAACAACCTCTGAACAAAACCGTCAACAAGATCTTAAAGACATACTATCAGACGTTTGGCAAACAATCTGATATACCAAACACTATCGAATGTTTTTCGATACATCAAACATACTCTCTTAAAACTTTCCACAATGTTCAGTTGGGTTGTTTAGAAAATAGCCACGTAACCTTGAGCAGTTTTAACTTATTTTTTACTATATCGGTTAAAATAAAAATATACAGGATGACCTCTTTAAAAACATCACAAGATGATGTTTTTGGGTATAGGGAAGTGAAAAACATATTCAAAAAAAATCCGCGAAATGTGTAAATTACTTCGCGTATGTTTCAAGAAAACTGTTTTCATGTTATTCCTAACTCAAAATGTTTGAATTCAGGACTTTAATCAGAAGAATTGATTCCTAAGTTACTTTACGATGTTTTAAATACAATTGTAAACAACATCTTCACAGATTTTCACTGAACAGGAAATTGTGGTCCATATCACTCAAATCATGCAGATGTGTTCTGAGATGTTGTTTTAAATTTGAGCGTTGATGGAATGCCTTAGTGCAATATTTACAAAAAAATCCAGGTTGTTTTCCGCATTCGTAGCGTAGGTGGCTGTTTAAATGACACTTTCTCTTATATTGTCTGCCACATTGATAGCATGGAAATTTTTGTTCTTCTAAAAAATTAATGGTGCTTATGAAATATTCTTTTAGTATGGAGTTTTGGATCTTTATACTTGATGTTTATAGTAGTTTCGTCCAATAGTACGACAAGATGAATAGTTTTTATGAAAAAAAAGAATATATATACATAAACATATACATATATATATATATATATATATATATATATATATATATATATATATATATATATATATATAAACTCTATCGATATTTTAACCATTCCCTGCCTAAGTGTGAATAGTACATGTACTACCTAGGTTCGTATCTTGCATTTTATCGTCGTGAATCTGTAATACCGTACATAATTTAAGTGTAATAATGCCGTTGATTTAGGTAAGTTTTTTGTTTGCTTATGGGGTTACACCACCTTGAGATTTTCAAAAAATCGGATTATTTTTTTTGGCTAGATAAATTATTTATACTTTTAAGAATATTTTAAAACGTTTAACTATTTCAAAATTCAAATTATTTCCGAAGTTATAGCAATTAGAAATGAGCGCGGCAGAGAATCGGCGTGAAACTTCGGTTGCGATCGGACCGGCACGAGCGGGCAAAGCCTTAACAAAGGGTATTATTCTTTTAGTCAGTCCTTTATAAGAACACTGTTTAGAAGGATACACTCAGAATAACAACGAAAGTCTAAACGCTGTCATTTGGTCTATGGCTCCAAAAGTGCATTACAGTGACACAAAATTTGTTGAGATTGCATCTTATATTGCAGCTAGTATACTTATTGATGGATATACTAGTGTATTACAAATGATACAATTATTAAACCTTGTAATTGGTCCAAGCGCTCCCTAATAGGAGACTACAGAGGCCAGGAAATTGAAAAGAGCTGCTCAAAAGGAGCCGGAGGACATCGCGGCAACAATGGAAGACCTCATATACGGACCAGGAATCGCAGATTGAAGGTAATTTAAAAAAAATATTTGGTTTTAAGACGCTGGCGCCGTACTGTTTTTCTTTTGCGTTTTTTTTTTTCGAAACTACTTTTTTCAGACTAGTGTAGAACATATCTTAAGATCTACTTAATTGATTTTGTTAAAATTTACAACACATATTCTTTATAATATTATCTAAGATGTACCATAGGATTTTTTTGATTAGTTTATAAGTCATAAATTTTTTAAACTCAAAATTTCGATAAAAATCAAAGTTTTTTTTCAAACAGCTGTCATTTCTACAAAAAAAAATTAAAGACTTTTTTCCTATGCTACATCTTAGCTATTACTTTTCTAAGTGAGAAAAAAATTATTTTTAATTTTTCAGACGATGCTTAACAGAGAAAATAAGAACACCATCAGCAAGGATTTTCAAAAGAGGGCCCTACTTGATGGCTCATATCTCCGTCATTTTTTAATTTTTTGTATTCGTTATTATTTCAAATTATTCATAAAACTACTATGTCGCGTCAATTTTTTTTTTTATTTTTATACCTATTTTTCCGAGCGCCAAGATGATGTAACCCCTTAAGAACAACAGATTTTTTACATGCTTTTAGCGCTTGTTAATCAAGTATGGAAATCCACATGTACTTTATTATAACACCGTGTTTCTCAATGACTTCATTAGGTTAATTTTTGCTAGAGATAGTAAACATCCCAAATTTGTTCTACATTCTATGAGAAATACACACCACCATACAATATAAAAAAATATGTTTTGGGTACAATGCTCTTATCTCCAGGTAATTTTTTTTACGAATAAAAAATTAGTTACTAAACTTAACAAACACAAAATAACTATCATTTTAAATACTTGTGAGGTATATTTGGTTGAAACAGAAATATGCTTTGAAAAATATTAACTGTTATTATTATATTAACAGTAGTGTTCTGCTTCTTTAACCTGAAAATCCTGTTAATTTATAAAAATATTTTTAACCAAAGATCAAGTTAGTTTAAGGAAGAAACTTCTTTGTGACATCATTAATCATCAGACTGGGAAATAGTAAAATGAGAATTTTACCAAATTCTAAGTAGGTCCAAATTGACAAAAAAAAAGGTATGGAACGTCGGTCTCCGTGATCCAAGGAATCACCCATTTCAATATATTAATGGCGCCACCTATTGGATAAAATATCCATAGGAAAGGTACATCTTTCGCCGACATTATGTCCAATTTTCATGACAATTGGACGAATAGAAGCTAAGATATTGCGCCTAAAGTGAGTGCGTTTTGGCTATCGGTCGAAAAATTAACATCGAGCACAATAAACACAGAGATGTATCAGTTGATGAAACATGTTTATGGTCATAACTGTGTATCCTGTAGCAGAGTACATAAGTGATATAAACGTTTTAAAGCAGATCATAAGGACCTAAATGACGATGAACATGTTGGTCAACCAAAATTCGTGATAACCAAAAAAAATATTGAAATCGTCCGTGAATTCATCAAAAAAGAGCCTAAATCTTCGTTGCAACACATGGAAGTGGAATTAAATATATCCAGAGTTTTAATTTATCGCATATTGACAGAGAGATTTGGGATGGGTTTGTACCACAAAAATTGATTGAAAACCAAAAATTGCTTCGAATTCAACGTTGTAAAGACTTGATTCACGAGGCAAAAAATGACAAAACCTTCAATATTGTAAAGACTTGATTTAAGAGTTACAAAAGGACAAAAACCTTTAAGTATTTCATTGTAACTGGCGATGAGACGTGGGATGTTCAATAAGATCCAGAAACCAAGCGCCAAAGGTCCAAATGAAAGCACCCAAGCGAAGAAAATCCGAAAAAAAAAAGTCGTTTGGAGAAGTCAAAAGTGAAAACAATGTTGATTTGCTTCTACGATTCGGAGGGCATAGTGCAGAAGGAACTCGTTCCAAACAGTTCATGCTGTCTATTATCTAGGTGCATTCCGAACTCAATGATTTAAAATCATTGACACCCCTTCCCTATCCCATTTAAGAAGTATATATTTAATATAAACGATAAGTGTGGCCAAAAATAATAAAATAACAATAATAAGATCGATTTTTATCAACATATATACACTTTATTAAGGCAATTGTATAAATATGTTTCCTTTTTAAGAAATTAATAACAGTTTCAATACAATTCTATATGAGAATGATTTTAATTTCTTAGATATAGACAATTTCCCAATCAAAATAGAAAAAAAATTGGAATCTACTTCCCTAACATAAACCCTATTCTAAAATAAATAATGAAGTTGACTTTCTCACACTATAGAATAACTCGATCTTACTGCTTCCTTGTTTTATTTTTAAAAAAGTCATTTATTTTAAATAATAATATATAGCCTACGCGTTTCTTAGAATAGACCACCATCAGGGTTGCTATACTTTTAAAAAGTTTGAATCAGATGTATAAAAAAATTAGTTGTCTAATAACAATCTGAAAATTAAAAAAACTATCCTAAAAAAAACAGTGATTTAAATAAAATTCAAAAATTCATACAAATATTGCAAGCAGACGCTTTTAATTAGAATTATAATCACTAGAGGTAATTATCAACAAACAAAATAGAACAAAGAAAAAGAGTGAGACTACGCCTCTAACCGGCTTATTTACAAAGTTACATAAGCATGTTTAATGCAGAAGTTGTAGTGTTTTTCCAGATTTTTTAATGGAGTTAATATGTCATAAAAATTTTATATATTTTAAGTGACCCACCCCGTATATTATTTTTCAGTTTTATAGAACTCTTAATTCTAAATACGCTAATATATATATATTTATATATATAAGCGTATTTAGAATATAATAAATAAATCAATAAATTTATGGTGGTATTGTGGAAAAAAAATCGGGAGAATAACTTTTTCTAACTTTGCCAGAGCTGGTTAAGCATGTTTGATAACAACACAAATTCACAATGCCATTTGTTTATGTTAAGAATTTTAACGGTAATAAGTTGAAGCCAATTTACGGAATATATACGAAATATTTATTAAAAATAGTTGCATTAAGAAGCGAACACAACGGTTACATTCAAGCATTTATGGAAAGCATAGAAGACTCCCTAGCTTAAAAACATTTCCAAGAATCAATAACAACAAAAACTACGAATATAAAGAATTGGAAATTCTTTTTCATTTTCTAGGTACCTTGCTGTTAAGAAAGCTAATCGAAGAGGAATATTTTTTTTTAGTTTTAAAAATCCAGAAGGTTTCATAAGAAGTAGAAGATCTTGGCTAAACATATTACAAGATTCAAAATATTTTACAGAGACATGGTCATCACTCATATAAAGTTTTACCAGGGCAGGATTTAACACAGGACAACAAAGTACTACATTTAGGCTTTAGTCGGAAAATAATGCCACGTATGGAATAAGAAGCGCTATTTAGTAAAATTGTTTGATCGGATAAGTCGGTTTTCTGACCTGCTAAAGCTTTTAAAAAAAAATTCGCTTTTAGGCTAACAAACATCTACAAGCAATCCAACAAATAAAACACTCTGCCTGTCAATCTGCTTGGGTTTGGTGCAGTTTACTGAAAACTAGAGTAATGAGGCCATTATTTTTAAACATAAATTTAAATGAGGCAACACACTTGAAAACAATAACGGAAATTGTGGCAAATTTGGTGCCATATAATAATAAGGAAATAATTTTGGCGGCGTTCCAGTTTTAAGGAAACTTTCGCCTTATGGAGTGACAGATTTAGAAGATCAAATAGCTCAGATTTAACTATGTTGAACACATTCTTAAGATGACTTATTCTTTATATATTTAAGGTCTCTACATCTAATGATAAAATTTCTAATTACTGACAGGTGCGCCATATAGGTTTTGCAATTTTTTAATTTTAACAACTTTAATTTTGAGATTTTAATATTTATATGAATTTTTGACCTTAAATTATAATCACTGTGTTAAAATTCGTTCAAACATATACCATTTGACATTTAATCTTTCTTATCTTCGACACCTGACAGTCGCAAGTCCGTAGGCAGCGGCCTGCCGTACTTAATCCTTGGGTATAATCAGGTAAAATAAAAATAATGACAAGGGGTTCGGAGAAATTGAGTTCAGTTTTGCAAAAGTTCAAAAAGAGTTTAGTCATTATCGTGTTACCCGATATTATTGGATAAAAAATGCCTAGTTATAGACCTTTAACTTTGTAGGATACAGAGAATCGTTTCTTCTAAGTTGCCAGAAAACATTTATCATTTGACGCAAAACAAATTTAAAAAAATACCTGGCTAATGAAAAACGGCTGGATAATGTAAGTGCTGTGAAACAAACAACTGATCCATGATATTGTTAAAAAGCCATATTCCGAGAGAAAATTTTGACATAAGGGTAAAACAAAATATTGGGATGTAACTGAAAATGACCTCACTTGAAGAAAAGCGTATCAAATTGTCACAGAAAATAGTATCCCGACACTAAATTCTTTAAAATCGCGTGTAAATCCCGACGAAACCAATGCAGTAGTCCGTAACAGAAATTCCTGTTTTTTGAGGTTATTGTTTCCCCCACCCCCACAATGATTCATTTCTAACCTTATTTATAGTGAAATAGTACGTTGAGACTTCCATTTGACGGTTCGAAGCACAAGTACGTGTGTTTCCGGTAGGGACTTCTAAGGGCAAAGTTTGCGCGTTTTTGGGGCCCCGGTGTGTCGAACGGTGCAAATTGCTTGATAGGGGTTCTAATCGCAGAAGGTTACTAAGAACCGTGCGAAATGATTCCTGAAACGTCGGTTTGAGGTTATATGAGTTGAGCAGGTGGCGAGCACGTGTGGCCGTGCTTTTTGTGAAAGTTGCGTAATCGGGCTGACAGAATACGGTTATATCCAAAACCAGTAGCAGTTTCCCGAGGAGAACCTTTATTAGAGCCCACGCAGTATACGAAAAGCTTAAGCTAAATATTTAAAATACAAAATCCCTACAAGGTTATGAACACAGTATCCAGATTCACTTTGCTGTAAACCTTGTTGGAAATCATTTAATATCACAGAAAAAGAAAGGTTTTGAAATATAAACCGACACTCGGCGGAATAGTCCTGGCAGCTGTGACCGGACAACGTATTGAGAGAGAGAGAGAGGAATGGATTCTTCAAGAGGATAACGACCTCAAACATCGGGGTAAACTTGTGGCCAGTGGAAAGGGGAATCCGGTATAGTCACATTAGATTGGCCATCCCAGTCGCACGATGCAAACCCAATCGAAAACTTATGCTTATATATTAAAGAGAAGCTTCGTTGTAAAAAGGTGTACACAATGAAGCCGCTCTTACGGCAAATTCGGGCAATTTGGAAATCCTTGCCTCATCGGAAGTAAACTGGAAGATTTATCGACGCTGATAGGGACTGGACGAACTACTGAATCATTGGCATTTTAATAGCAATCCTTTACCGTCGAATGCTAGTTATCACAGCCAACAAATAAAGAAACTACGAAACTTAGTCGACCCAATATCTGAAATACAAGAATTTATATTAGCTAATGACAAAAAAGTTTAAAAAAATCTGATTTGGTACAAATCAAATCAAGAATAAGAGCTGAAAATACAACACCAACTTTAGATCCAAATGTTATTCATTTAATAAAGGGGGTTATAAATAATATCCCAGTGGAAAATTGGGAAAAATTCTATTCATTATACCATTAAAGTTGAAAATTCCTAGATTTCTGTACAGAACTATATTGAATCAATCATAATAAATCTAAATTTCGGAATTCTGAAAGATCTTGGGCTAGATGGAGAGCATCTGCGGATTATTAGCAACCTCTACTGGCACCAGATGGCATTTATTAAGGCACAAGGGGAGCGTTCAGAAGCAATGTCGATTGAGCGTGAAGTAAGGCGGGGTTGTGTCTTGTCTCCACTACTGTTTAATATATACTCTGGGCAAATCTTCAGAGAGGCACTCGAAGAGGCTGATAAAGTAATACTGCTTAATGAGGAGTGAATAGATAATATTCGTTATGCTGACCATACAGCGGTTATGGCTGATAACTTCAAGGATCTACAACATCTTATGACAAAAATAAACGAAATCAGTAATCGATACGGCCTCGAACTTAATATCAGTAAAACAAAGTACATGGTAATCAGCAAGTCTCCGGTTAATGCTACCTTGTTGATGGTTAACAATAAACAAATACAAAGAACTCCACAATATTCATAACTAGGTACCATGATAAACGAAAAGTAGAATCACTCGCAGGAAATTCGCTGCCGTATCGAGAAAGATCAGCAATAAAATTAAGCACAAAAATAAAACTCTTAAGATATATTTTTTTCGGTCTTCTTGACGGTGTGGAATCTTGTATGCAGACTGAAGTCACTTCTAAGATACTGGAAGCTTTTGAATTTTGGCTTTATAGCAGAATTTTGAAAATTTCTTATACTGGCCATATTACCAACGAGGGTCTTACGTCGGATGAACAAGAAACTGTTAGGACACATAATAAGAAATTCCCACCAGGACGCAGATGTATCTCCTCCTGGATAAAGAAGCTGCGAAATTGGTTCTCAACAAATACTACCGGGCTTTTCAGAGCTCCAGTGGATAAAGTAATAATAGCCAGAATGATTGCCAATATTCGAACCAAATAGGCACTTTCAGAAGAAGATGACAGGGACACCAAACTAGATGAAAATAAATATTAGGTTGTAATTTACTTAATTCTGTTTCATATGTGAAACATTTCAAATAATGTATTAACCGTAACTACTTTCTATTTTTACCTTTGTACTTTATTATGAATATTTTTTTATATACTGCATTTTTAGCACTCACTAACACCCCTAACCACATTAAGCAATGCCCTGTGATACTATTCTCCTATAATAATATACGAGGCGTATTCGAAAGTTTGTTTATATTTAAATATTGGCGGGTCTGAACAAAGTTGTACACATGCCGCGCCATCTATCGATTGTTTCCGAGGCTACTGAAGTTATTGTTTTGATTCAGTAGTCGTTTGCCTGTCGGTGAATGCCGAAACAATGTCCACGAAAATCGTTGCTCCTGCCAGTTGCAAAGTGCGTGCACTGATTCGATTTTTATGTGCAAAAGGATCATCAGCTGCTCAAATTTATCGAGTGTTGTGCCTAATTTATGGACCTACAATAATGAGTGAAGGAAAGATTAGACGATGGTGTCGAGACTTCAAAAATGGCCGACCAAATGTGCATGATGGAGAACGGAGTGGCAGGCCCAGTATCCAGACCGATGAAATTGTGCAACAAGCGGACCAAAAACTGCGATCTGATCGACGACTACACTTGAAACAGAAGCTCGATGGACAACGGTTTAAAGACGACGAGGAACTCAAGACCGCCGTTGTCAACTGATTCAATTCCCAGGCGGCGAACTTCGATGTAGAGGGATTAAAGAAGTTGGTGCAGCGTTACGAAAAGTGCTTAAAAATGAACGGCGATTATCTGGAAAAGTAAAGTAGCAACTAAGCAGTCAATAAAAAACTTTTTCTAACGAATATATTTTTTTTATGACCAAAAAGTCCTTACTTTTCGAATATGGCTCGTATACAAAGCAGGACTGGCAGATATACGAGATAAAATTATCAGACGCAATAAATTTAATGACTTTCAGGTATTTACAACCTCACTGAAATTATTTCAATTTGGCAACCTTGGATTTCAGATGTTATTGCAGGCAATTAGTCAAACGGCAGATATTTGAACGGACTTTACATTAATCTGTGTGCAACCGACGGAAATTGAAAAGTGTGTTTTTCGTGAAGCGAAGTTAAAAGAAAAATCGTGACTTGAATCGGAAAATTATCCAGACCTAAGTTCACTTAATTACACTGTACTAATAATCGTTACAATTAATATATTTATGATCCATATGCTTTCTATAAATGTGCGTTTTTAAATTCGACCTCCTGTGAGTCCTATGTGGGCAATACGGGCAAGCTTCCTTCGGAAATTGGCCACACTCTTTCACGTGACATAACATGTGATGGCGATGCTTGAATCGCTTCCCACATTTGAAGCAGAAGTTCCCTAAAACTATTTTATATATATTTTCTTACACAATTATATATTGGGTTATTGCTTAGACAGTAATTACTAAAAGTAGTACTATCATATTTTTATAGTATGTTAGTGTTACCAAGTCCGAAGAAGTTTAAGCATGGTGCTCCCAAAAGAAAAATAGAAATCAACTTGAAAGGTCCCAGTTAAGCTTAAACTTGTCATACTTACCACCATAAAAAAATTAAATGCAATTTTAAATTATTTAAAGCAGATCTACCAGTCAGACAAGCATGTATAGTATACCATTAAACCAAAACCATTTAAGCCTAATAAGTTATTTGCCACTGTCTGGTCTAACTGCAGCAAAGCATGTTAACGGACATATATTTAGTCGATCTTAAAACTAAAACGAACCTGGCTTATGTCAGATTCACATCGTAAGTTAAGAGTCGACTATAAATATGAGCCTAAAACTGCTTGTACGTGTGTGTCTTGAGGTTGGAAGCTGATAATTTAGTCGTATGTGAATTACATCAAAATTACGTAACGTTTCGAAATGCTTTTAATAATACAGAGTGTCTCATAATTAAGTTCAAATTTATTTTGGATTACTGCGCAAACGCAACGAAAGGAACAAAGTCGAGACACAGAGTATAACCCCGCTCATTGAAAATTTAGTATCTATGCAGCGTTTCAAAGGAGCGGACTGTATCTTCTGTGTGCGAAGGCTGACACAGGTCGCACCACAAATGTTAATTTGGAGTTATTTGAGCAGATAATTGACACCTACTTTACAAAATCTTGATGACTATAACCAGAGAATCTGGTTTCAGTAAGATGGGGCTATATTATCCACTTCAAATACATCTTCGCCAGTTATTCGAGATATTTTCCGATCGATCGATTTCTAAAAGAGGTGCCTACACATAGTCCTGATTTGATGCTGATAGATTTGTTTGGGCAAGCATATCTTAACTATAGGGTTAACAGTGATAATCCTCGCCTCCTGAAACAATTAAATGAAAAAATCCAACAAAGAATAGCAGTGACCACGAGAACGACGTAACGAGTAGTCCTAGAATACCGCCGGGAACGTAACGTTGACATTTAGATTACATTATTTTTAGAAAAAAAAACCACTGACTGTAGTTTAACGTATAGTATTTTTGAAGATCTAAGAAAGTGATTTGGTAAATTGATGCAATAAAAACATTAAACGACCGTTAGGATCTTCGCACATACCTGGCCGTAACAGGGTCGTAATTGATATATATACCTCCCTTTCAATCTAACATTTTATTGGCTACTTCGTGCTTATAAATATAAAGAATATTCTTCACTTTATCTGCAGTATTATATTGAAATAGGGTGTATTATAAAGTTCAATAGTGTCTTAAAATGTCCGAAGCCCTTTCCATCAGAAACCGCAAATGTTTGCCCGTTGAGGCAAAAGTGATAGTTAAATGTGTTTATTTAAAGTTAGTGGAGCGAGGCCACGAAAAGTACTTTTCATTGATGGAGACTTTAACAAGCATCCCTGACAGTACAGTTTGGAAAATTGTAAATAATTCAAATAGCGCCTAAAAAACACGAAAAGACAAAGCTGTGTCGAAATGTATTGATTTCTATCAAGAAGACTTAATCCGCCGCAAAATTTCTGAAATGTATGCAAAACAAAAAGTTCCTACGTTATTGTCACTTTCACGGAGGCTGTCCGAGGGTAGTTGTGACATAAAATGTTCCACTACAACTTTATGGCGTATTCTACGTCGTTTGGGGTTTTTGTTCAAAAAAATAGACAAAAGGCAAGTTATAATGGAATCACGGCGCTTACAATAACTAAGAATGAAATATCTTACTACTCAGTATATATCACCAGTACTTTATTTTTGCACTCGACGCGCGTTTCGCTAACCATGTTAGCTTCATCAAGAGCGATGTCAATCATCGTATCATTGTGCCAAAGATTCCACATTCCCAACTTAGATACAATATCTTGCAAAAATAAATACAGCTAGATCGGAAAATCGAACGATAATCCACCTAGATGAGACTTGGTATGACACCCACGACACACCCAGTAAAGTATGGATTGATAAATCCAAAAAATGCCACACCAAAGCTCCATCAAATAAAGGTTAAAGAATATAACTGTTACATGCGGGGTCAGAAGAAGGCTGGATACCAGAATGTCTATTTCTAGCAGCCAAGAATATTTCAGATTCCAGCTTGGATTATCACTGTGATACAACCGCTGAAGTTTTTGAAGATTGGCTTCAAAACAAATTAATGTCGAATATATCACCGAATAGCTGTATTGTGATGGATAATGCATCCTATGATAGTCGCCAAATGAATAAGGTACCAAGTTCCATCAGTAGAAAAAGGGAAAAACAAGCCTTTTTGTGCGAATGTGACATATATTGCCATGAAAGTTATACAGTTAAACAATTGTTAGAAGTTTTAAGAAGTTACAATTTTTCAAAGGAATATGTTATGATGAAATAATTCGGCTTCCACCATATTACTATATCTTTAATGTGATCGAGTTGATATGACATAAAATAAAGTCGTGCTCATAATAATACATCCACTTTAAAAAGTGTGATTGAGTTGATAAAGACAGAAGTCAAAAATGTAACCGTTAAAAACTGGAGAAACGGTATTCAACACGTCAAAAAAATTAAAAACTGTATGTACATAAATATAAATAGTTTAGAACCTGTAAAAAAACTTATTATTATGCAAGATAGTAGCGATATTGAACTATATATATATATATATATATATATATATATATATATATATATATATATATATATATATATATATATATATAACTCCTGAACAAAATTAACGCAACAATCTGAAAATTAATTTATCTTTTTCTTATGTCAGTTTTAAAGTTTATCGAGTATTTTAATAGTAGGCTATGCATATTTTGTTTCGTTGCTCATGACAGAAATCAAAACAATTCGTTTAGATTTACAGTTTTAAAGAATTTTTTAGAAGATAAACAATTTTCTGTAATAATGCGATAGATTTTCTTTAAAAGTAAGCTTATAAATTGTTTTCTTTTTCAAAGTAATACGTTTTTGTGGTAGACTGTTTTATTTTTGACCCCGAAGAATTAGAAAAATGAATCGAACAAGGAATTTAACTGAACACGAGGTAATGCGAGCCTCAGTTTTATTGGACGACGAATATTGTCAGAGTCATGTTGCCAATTTGTTAGGCAAACATCGTTCCACAATAAGTCGTATGGCTTGAATGAAGTAGGAACTTATTCTAGAAGGCTAGGGCAAGGGCAAAAACGATGCACTAGCGACCTAGATGAACGTTTTATAAGACAATATGCTTTAAGAAACAGGACTGTCAATAGTTCTATAATAAAAAACGAACTCGAAGCTGTTCGCAATGTCACAATTTCTTCTAAAATAGTTAGAAGACGGTTAAATGAAGCTGGATTAAACAGTAGGAGACCAGCCACTGCGCCCTTGCTTACTAGAGAGAACAGAGTTGCCAGGTTACGTTTTTTGCTCGAAATCACGAAAACTGGTCTGTGGATGATTGGAAACAAGTTTTCTTCACAGATGAAACTTGGGTTAGTCTAAAACATCCAGATGGTCGTGAGCGAGTATGGCGAAGACCAGGAGAGAGGTTTGCTCCTTGCAATATCTCTGCAAGGATTCCATTCGGCGGTGGCTCTGTTATGTTCTGGGGTGGCATCTGCTTTGATGCTCGCACAGAGTTAGTTCCTGTCCGTACAAGATCCATGAATACTGACTACTATCTTGAGAATATTGTAATAGAACATATGATGCCTTTCGGTCATATTGTGGGGCCCAATTTCCTGTTTATACAAGACAACGTTCGACCTCACGTGGCTAGGGAGGTACTCGATTATCTTAATCAAGTTGATATACCGATTATGCAATGGCCACCAAAAAGCCCGGATCTGAATCCGATAGAACATGTATGGGATCACTTTAAAAAAAATGTGAAACGTCATATACCTGCACCTAGAAACGTGAGGGAACTTGAAAATGCAGTTATCACAGAATGGGAGCAAATTCCTCAAGATTTTATCCAAAATTTAATTAGAAGCATGCCTAGGCCCATAAAACGCTGTCATCCGAAGTAGAGGAGGCAACACACGCTACTAGTGTCCCAGTTACACCATTAATTTTGCTACTAGGTCCCAGTTTATTTTTTTCATTATTACATAATTTCAACGAGTTTGTTATTATGTCTTAAGAATAATTTTAATTCGAATCTTATAGAGAAATATGGTAGCTAATTCACTTTTAAAGTATCCGAATAGGTTTTTTTCTAACTTTTAGTGTAACCAAAGATCATAAAAAATTATTAAAATTAATTCATTATAGAGATTTGTATGATTTCATATATTGTTGCGTTAATTTTGTCCAGGAGTGTATATGTATATGTATATATATATATATATATATATATATATATATATATATATATATATATATATATATATATATATATATATATATATATATATATATATATATATATATATATATATATATATATATATATATATGTATATATATATATATATATTTATATATATATATATATATATATATATATGAATAACTAAAATTGTAACAAATGTACGCGAGGACACTGTACCCTGTTTTAATATATTTGTATAATTACTATATTGTGTATTATTCAGTACATAAAACATTAAAATTCAACTGCCTTATCACAATAAAATTTTAAATCCAACAATTATACAAGCAGGTGTAGTGCGGCCCTGCACGATACCTTGTCATTAAACAGCCATAAATTAATCACTTCCGAATCTTATTGAATTTTGAATGGGTATCGGTAGCTAAGTCACTTTCTTAGATCCTGAAAAATACTATACAATAAAGAGTTTTTCATTTATTAATTTCTTCTTATAGTATAAATAATTTAAAATTAAACCTATTTATGGGACACCTTGTAAATAACCCCAGACATTGTTTAAAGAGTAGCCTTGTCAATATTTTGATGTTTCAAGTTCTTATGGCAAAACATCATTAAAGTTGTATAAAAATCAAATACAACTAGCATTTATTGTGACAGCTCATTTAATACACTTTATTTACATTCCTGTTTACATAAATCCAGTGCTTGATGTAAAATTCCACTGACTTCTTTTTATCTTCAATATTATCTGTTTATTAAAACTAAAGCTGTGGCCTTGTTGCAACACATTAGCTAATGGGCTGTTAAAAATGTACAAAAGCAGAGCTCACTAAAAAATTGAGCCCAAAACTTGACGTTCCTAAAAATGTTATTAAACTCAATTAGACAACTGTTTTTTTTACTTTCGTGTGGATTCAATGTCGACATTCAGATGGAAATATTATCTTCGCCCAACCACCTCTGCATTTGATTAAACCTTAAGCGCTTTTAAAATAGTAAGCTAAATATGAGATGTAGTGCAGTAAAAAAAAGTCAAAATAATGATGAAATAGGCAGCAATATTATGATTTTGTCGTCTCTGGGGTATCACCAGGAGTATAGTTCTGATTTTTGGACCACGAAAAACTTGTGCTATTTGTTAATAAACAATTTAAGCTTTCAAATCACGATTTTAGTGTTCCGTACGGAACACTTATAAGATCACTTCGGTGTCTGTCTGTCCGTCTGCCACACCCGTTTTTTTTTTTTTTTTCCGAAACTATTTGACGTAGAAAGTTGAAATTTGGTATTAATATAGAAATTAATGGCCTCATTAGAGCCGTGTAGTTCTGAAAGTTAAATTTGGACTTAAGGGGTTAGTTTTGGAGGGTGAAATCGGAAGTGAAAACAAATTTTTACTGGGTCATCGAGTCGGGTGTCAAATGAAAGCTGGTAAAAATACGAGTTTAAAAATATATATAATGGCTTACATGCGCACACTTTTCTTTGTATTATTTTAAAAAAAATTGCGAAAAATCGCTCCCCCCCCCCTATCTCGAAAAGTACTGATCCAAAAATTTTGAAAAAATTCTGGAAAATTTTCCACGGTGTGTAGATTGAACGAAAATTATCACGAGTGCATTAACTTTAATAATTTATCTGATATATAAAGAACTGAGTTGGGAATATGGAATCTTTGGCACAATGATACTACTCAGTATATATCACCACTACAAAGTGAGTGCAAAAATAAAGTGTTTGGTGTAGTGGTGATATATACTGAGTAGTGGTATATAAAGAAACAAAAATTTCAAGGTCAGTTTTCCGTAAAGATCAGAAACAAACTTTGTTGAAAACTCATTTGGGGTGTGTTTTGTAAAGTCACTGATCATGTCTCCGTAACAAAAAAATTTATTTCAGAAGCAATCAACGTACGGAACACTAAATGCGCAAGTGCAGCTTGCACTTGACCAATTATTTGAGCTTAAAATGCGACTTAACACCCTAGTTGGTTTTAAGTCGCTCAACCTACAAAATTGATAAAAACATTTTTTTTTTCATTTTATGTACAAGTCAACTAAGTGAACTGATCGACTTGAAACTTTCAGAAAATATGCCTTTTATTATAGCAAAAATACCCTGAAATTTTGATACAAAAATATTCAACCCAAATGAATTTGTATTTAAAATTTGAACTGCCCGCCCATTTGGTACAAAACGGATCTTTCAAAATTTAGGTCTCTGTGCAAGCTTTCCGATGCTATTAAAAAAAACTTTGTGGAGTCATTTTAAACTGTTTTTTATTAATCGATTTTTTTCGTTTCGTTTTTTTCGGTCATTTAAAAAAAAATTGTTAACGAAAAAAAACGATTTTTTTTTCAATAAAGATCTATTCTCCAACAGATGTAAAAAAAAAAAACTGTCAATTTTTTCTTTCAAAATGACCGGAAAAAACACATTTGTTGTTATGTGATTAAAAAAACAAATGTAAAAAATTGTTAAAATGACACCAAAAAATTTTTTTTTAATGACATCGGAAAGCTGTAGTCAAGACCTAAGTTTTGAAAAAAAAAAAATCCCTTTTAGACCGAATGGCATAAAATGGCGGGAAAGTCAAATTTTAAATAACAAATTCAATTGTGCCCACTCGGTTCAAAATTTCAGGGTATTTTTGCTATAGCAAAAGGCATACTTTCTGAAAGTTTCAAACCGGTCGATTCACTTAGTCCACCTGTAGAATAAAATGAAAAAATAACAGGGGTTACAAAAGGGTACAAAAAGTTTTATAAATTAAAAAGCATTATTGGATTTGTATTGATATTTCTTTAACATACTTTTTATGATTTTTGTTCTAACAGGTAATCAACAATACATATAGACATTGCTGCTGAAAAAATTAGTCTTATTGTGTTGGTTAAATTTAAATCAACACATTTTTCAGTATTTTTTTTCCTTATATATCTAAAATCAATTATTGACGCTAGCTAGTAAGCAATAGCTGTCAAATAGACATTATAGTGAAAATTTTTTTTATTTATTAATTTCTAAAGAAATAATTCTAGACAAACTAGACAAAGAGGTAATTTTAATTTTTTTCTTATGTCCAGAAAATGTTTCTGTTATTTTTTTGCCGTATAGCATTTTCCACTAAAAAAAATAAACCGGTCAAGTGCAAGTTAAACTTACGCAATTAGTGTTCCGTACGTTGATTGCTTTTAAAATAAAAAATTTTGTTACGGAGGTGTGCGGTGTGCCTATTTTTTTTCAATTTTGTAGGTTATATTCACAACTTGAGCGGATTTGTTGGAAATGTCAATAGGAAGAGTTTGGTTTTTTTTTTGTCTCGATCCGACTTATATGGCCGGAGTTATTCACATTTTAAGCTCAAAAAACGCGTTTTGAATACTTAAATTGTTTTTATAAACAAAAAAAAAAGCACAAGTTTTTCGAGGTCCAAAACTCAGGACAATACTCCTGGTGATACCCCAGAGAGGATAAGGTCATAATATTGCTGTATCTAGACTGTGCAGTTTTTAAAATACTTTTTTACCGCAGTAATATAGAAATTATTATTTTTTAAGATTTTTGAACCCATAGCATAGCAAATAATTAGAATATACAATTGGTTTGGTTGTGGCATTACAATAATCTCTTAAATAACACAAAAGTCGTAATTAAAAATATGCGAAATTTAAATACTGATCAAAAATTACAGCAAAATATTACCGGTATTATAGAGATAACCATAGAGAGTAGAGCCAGTTTTATATGGACAACTTTGTTTATCAGAAAATAATACCAACCAAAATATCGAACTTCAAAATTTTTACATTTCACATTAGGGCTGTTGATAGTTTTAAAAATATCGAATTTTCGATATATCGATATTTATAAATGTACTAATATAGAATTCGATGTATTGAAAAAAAATATCGATATTCGATATATCGGCTCTATTTAAAAAAAAATACATAAGTTAAACCAAAAATGAGTTATGCAGTTTTTTTTAATCAAGCATATTTATTAAACAAATCAATGAAAACGTTAGGTCACTGTGCGCTCAGTAATTATTAATAAAAGAAAACCGGTCAAGTGCAAATTGACCTTGCGCAATTAGTGTTCCGTACCTTGATTGCTTTTAAAATAAAAAATGTTGTAACGGAAGTATAAAATGATCAGTGACTTCACAAAACACACCCCAAATGAGTTTTCAACAAAGTTTATTTCCAATCTTTACTGAAAAATTGATGACCTTGAAATTTCTGTTTTTTTTTATATACCAGATAAATTATTATTGGTAATGCACTCGTGATAATTTTCGTTCAATCTACACCCCGTGGAGAATATTCTAGAATTTTTTTCAAAATTTTTTGATAAGTACTTTTCGAGATAAGGCGGGTGGACAGCGATTTTTCGCGATTTTTTAAAAATAATACAAAGAAAAGTGCGCGCAAGTATTATATTATATATATATTTTTTACTCATGTTTTCACAAGCTTTCATTTGACACCACACTCGATTACCTAGTAAAAAATTTTTTTTTTCACTTCCGATTTCACCCCCCTAAACTAACCCCTTAAGTCGAAATTTAACTTTCAAAACTACATGGCTCTGATGAGGCCATCAATTCCTATATTATTACCAAATTTCAACTTTCTATGACAAATAGTTTCGGAGAAAATCGGGTGTGACAGACGGACAGACAGACACCGAAGTAATCTTATAAGTGTTCCGTACGGAACACTAAAAAGATAAAACTATGTATACCAATATTTTTCAGCAAGAGTTTTTAAAAATACTCGTTGTTTCATATGTTCTGCTGTTTGACTACTGCGATTATTGGCCACCAGAATATTAATTGTTGAAGTAACTCGTTCAGATGCTACAGATGTAGCAGAATAAATCAAATATGCCTACTACTACCTATCCAGAATTTTAAGGCATTCGATGACCTTGAAATATTTGGCTAATTTAAACATTGTTTTAATTCAGCAGGGATTGTACCACAACTTGTGCCATACACTTCATTCGACATATTTTTCAAGAGCATATACTCATGTCTGTCCCATAGAAATGACGTTGTTTCTTCTGCTCTACATGAAGAAGCCCCTACCGTAGGTGAAATATTTCCCCCTTCTTTTATGTTCTACAGTTATGTCTTTTGACAGATCTGACATTGCATTTGCAATGGCTAGTGCTGAACTAAAAGCATTTTCTTGGAGCGGGGATCCAAGATAGTTGCTTTGGCCAAAAACAAGTTTTATTCTAAAGGCACCAGTATATCATCAATACCTTTCAACAAATCGTTCAATCCAGTAGCAGTAGATAGTTTGGTTTGTTCAATTTCTTGTCTTAATAAATTTGTTAGTGATATGTCCAATAAAAGAGATTAAATGGATTACGGTAATATAGTTTAAATAATTTATGAAAAAAAGCGGAAAATGAAAACTTATTTAAAAAAATATCGACGCCGATACCCAGATTTTAATATCGAAATAGCGTTCCAAAAAATATCAGTCATAAATATCGATATTTTCAAAAAATAATATCGATATTTCATCAACAGTCCTATTTCACATTTGGCATATCTGCTTAAAACAACTTTGAGGTTAGGCGTCCTGAAAGTAGGTTTTATCATCATTTATTTACTTTTTAAAAAGCTGTTCTAATAAATGGAAGTGCCATAACCTGCCTAAAATTGCGTAATTTATGATATCACTTTCTGTTTTTTGTAACATAATCTCAAAACGCCAACAGTTGGTAGTATAAAGCAAAACATTAAATATACCTAATTCATGCATAAAATTGAGGCAAGTTACAGTTCTTCAATTTATTGATCAATAAATAATGTCGAGTTATACATATCAATTTGTAAATTTTTTAAAACAGATTTTTTCCGTCGTTGAAGGTATGTTCATAGAAGCAAAAAGCTGTAACAAGGGCGAAACATATGTCAAGTTACTCTCGAATAAAAAAAATGAAACATTAAAAAGAAAAATATTTTTTTTAATTTACTGACCATTCAATTGGGTATAAAATTTTTAAAATTTACTTAATTTGCAATAAAGTAACAACGTGTACACATTTAAAAATATAAACAATTTGGGGATACATATTTGAACTAGTCAAAATTAATATATTGAATAAAATACATTGATTTTCGCAATCATCACGCCACAGCGTTATAAAATCGATACCCTGAAAATTACCACGTTGATAGTCACGTCAAAACATTTCCTATCGTACAGTATGGCAATGTAAATTGATAGAGATATCATGAAAGTAATTTTAACCTCAATATATTCTTAAGCAAACTATAGTAACAGGATATCTTTATTAAAAATCGACCTGCCAATAAACACCATAAACAACACTTACAATCAATTTTTCTCATGATTTTTCCACTTTTACCATCATTTTCACAAAATTCACCGAGCATACACCCAAAAAAATCACACAACACGCGTACCATCTAATCTGAGATTACTTTTAATACTGCAACCCTAAGAAAAATTTTACCCTCCGCTGTCGTACCGAGGGTCAAAGTACCTGGGGGGAGTGAAAAATCAGCCTGCCGGCCGCCCTATGGGTGCCGGTCCCTTTTGTGTTCAGGTAGAAAATCAATAATGACGGAAGGGTGCCTGAAAATTTTACCCCTCGTGTTATAGTGGATTTAAACTGTACAGAGATCGCTATAAAACTAGTTTTATTTGAATATTTAAGTTATAATTATGAAGTTCCTATTCATTCTGTTAAAATAGAATCGTTACGTACTATGTGTATAGATGGATAGCATTTATTTCAAGGCTGATTTGCTGGCAAATTTACAAAGATGAAAATATGCGGAAGTTTTATAATAAATAAAATATAATAAACATAGAAAATAAATAAAACAAAGAAAACAGTCTACATCAACTTCAGACATTGTAAAGACGGATAATTCTTGCATCAAGAAATGCCTGATTTATGTAAATTTCAACTTTATTTCTGTAGAGGCCCCGTTTTAGACAGTTAAAAATTATTGATGCCCTTTACAACAATATAGAAAGTAATGCCAACATATTGCTAGATATTTTCTCTTAATGTCAACGAGTGTTTCCAATAATTGTAAACTACCAGTTTTTCTGTAATAGACACTTGTGTGCAAAAGTTTTGGGCCAAAAATATTTTTGTGATTAATTGAGTCATAAAGGGAGAAGAGAAAAAAAAACTGAATATACCATCATAAACTACTTCAATTATACTAACAACAAATACAACTAAAAAAATCTTCTACTATAAATAACAATCATTCCTAACAAAAACAACATTTTTCGGTTATTCACAAGTATCAGGCCAACTTCTAAGAAACTGTGATTTACTCAGTTATGTTTATATTTCGGATTATAAATCCAGGTAAACATCGAAAATTTAGTTCACTTCATATTGTGTATCCGTATCATTGAGGGAAGATGTCGAAACGAACGTCCTTAGACATTCGGAAAACTGTTATAAGGTGTAAAAGAAAAGTTTCACTTGAAATAGATGAACTTTTATCCATAGAAAAAACAACGGTTAACAATATAATTAAAAAATAAGAAACTAGAGGTACCTTGAACGATAAATCATGTTCTGGAAGACCAAGGAAAACAACTATTAGTGTCGACAATGTAATTAAAAGAAAAGCAGTTGCAGACGTAAAAAAGCAGCTATTGCAATGAATTACGTGAAGAAAATTTAGCTGACATCCGTAGGAGTACTAACACAAGGTGGGCTTGTTGGACGTGTCGAAATAAAAAAACCATTCATTAATAAAAAAAAAAACCAGTCGAGTGCAACTTGCACAATTAGTGTTCCGTACGATTGTTTTTAAAATAGAAAATTTTGTTAGGGTGGTATAAAATTATCAGTGACTTCACAAAACACGCCCCAAATGAGTTTTCAATAAAGTTTGCTTCCAATCTTTACTGAAAACTGGTGACCTTGAAATTTTGTTTTTTTTTTTCTATACCAGATAAATTATTAAAGGTAATGATAATTTTCGTTCAATCTATACCCCGTGGAGAATATTCCAGGTTTTTTTTCAAAATTTTTTGATCAGTACTTTTCGAGATAAGGTAGGGGACAGCGATTTTTCACACGATTTTTTAAAAGTAATACGAAGAAACGTGTGCGCAAGTATTACATTATATATATATATATATATATATATATATATATATATATATATATATATTTGACTAGTGTTTTCACAAGCTTTCATTTGACACCACACTCGATGACCTAGTAAAAAAATTTTTTTTCACTTCCGATTTCACCCCTCAAAACGAATCCCTTAAGTCAAAATTTATGTTACGGTGATATAAAATGATCAGTGACTTCACAAACACACCGCAAATAAGTTTTCAACAAAGTTTATTCCCAATCTTTACTGAAAATTGATGACCTTGAAATATCTGTTTTTTTATATACCAGATAAATTATTACAGATAATGCACTCGTGATAATTTTCGTTCAATCTACACCCCGTGGAGAATATTCCAGAATTTTTTCAAAATTTTTTGATAAGTACTTTCCGAGACAGCGATTTTTCGCGATTTTTTAAAAATAATACAAGGAAAAGTGCGTGCAAGTATTACATCATATATATATTTTTTACTCGTGTTTTCACAAGCTTTCATTTGACACCACACTCGATTACCTAGTAAAAAAAATTTTTTTTTCACTTCCGATTTCACCCCCCCAAACTAACCCCTTAAGTCAAAATTTAACTTTCAAAACTACATGGCTCTGATGAAGCCATCAATTCCTATATTACTACCAAATTTCCACTTTCTATGACAAATAGTTTCATAGAAAATCGGGTGTGACAGACGGACAGACAGACGGACAGACACCGAAGTGATCTTATAAGTGTTCCGTACGGAACACTAAAAATGAGAAGGCCAGATTAGAATTTGCAAAAATACACCAAATTGGACAGTTGAAGACTGGAAAAAAGTGCTGTTTTCGGACAAAACTAAAGTCAATTTGTTTAGAAATGATGGAAGAATGTTCGACGACCAAAAGGTACTATACATGATTCTCGGTATCAAATACCGATTCTTAAGCATTGTGGTGGTAGTATTATACTTTGGGGGGCATTTTCGTGGCAAGGCGTCGGTCCAATAGTTAAAACTGAAGGTACTATGGACTCTGTTATGTACAGAGATATTCATCAGGACACATGCTTCCTTACGGACGTCAAAATATGCCACGAGGATGGATTTTTCAACAAGATAATGATCCGAAACATGGATCGAAGAATTTTTCAGAAAGAAAAATCTTCGAGTTTTAGAGTGGCCAAGTCAATCGCCGAACTTGAATCCCATAGAACAATTGTGGGAAGGGTTGAAAATGAAGGTTGGAACTCAGAATTGTTCCCATAAAGGTGCTCTCTGGAAAAAAGTTCAAGGCCAATAACACCAGAGACACAATTCTCAAATTAATCGAATCAATGCCTCAACGATGTGCCGCCGTATTAGCTTCGCAGGGTATGGCTACAAAGTATTGATAAGAATGTATCTTTTACTGACAGTTTTTTTTCTGCGTTATAGTGATTTTTTTGCTATGTTATATACCTTTTTATTGCAAAATTTGAAGTGTGAAGTTATGAACAGCCGAAAAATGTTATTTTTGTTATATAAATGATTAGTATTTATAGTAGAAGATTTTGAATATGTTATTATTATAATTAAAGTATTTGGTTTCTTTTCTCTTCTCCCTTTGTAACTCAATTAATCACAAAAATATTTTTTGGCCCAAAAACTTTTGCACGCAACTAACTGTACATCCATGGGGTGAAAGGTCCCAAGACTTTCTAGGAGATGGTAGCACAAACAAAAAAAAACTATATGATTTTCAATTAGTGCCAACCCTCAGAAGATTGGCGTAAATTTTCATAACAGTTTGTCTATTAGTTTCCGAGTTTGAGTGACGTTACTTTTGATTTTTGCAAAACGGTAGAACAAAAAGCATTTCGTGTGTTGATTAAACATTGCTTTTGGATGGGAAAACATACAACCAGATCTCAAAAATGGCTTGAGAAGAGTTATGGCCCATCTGCTTCGTCGACAGCAACTATATGTCGATGGTTTAGTGAACTTAAATGCGGTCGTACAAACACCGATCGTGCGCCATGTTCCGGACGTCCCAAATTAAGCAGTCCAAAAAATACAATAAAAATCCACCGTATTGTTCGAAGTGACAGCACACTGAAAGTAAGAAAGATAACCGACATCGTGAAGATATCAACAGAACACGTGAGACTTATTTTTCATGAATATTTACATATGAAAAACCTATGTGCCCGATGGGTGCTACGCACTGTCACGATTAATCAAAAACAGCAACGTGTCAAAGATTCAGAACGTTGTTTGACACTGTATCAAAAGAAGTTTTTGCGCGCGATTCGTAACAATAGACGAAACATGAATCCACCACTACACGCCTAAGTCCAACTAATAGTCCGCAGAGTGGCTGGAACCGCATGAAAGCAGACCGAAGCGTCCAGAACCACAAGCATCAGGTTTTGTGATGCGCATAGAGTAATACTGATCGAAAATCTTCTAATCGCCCTTAAAACAAATACACTTTATTCATCGGAGTTCTAATGCTATTATTCCGGACCCTAAAGTAATTTCTTATAAGATCTGCAGAAACCTCGTCGACAGCTGCAATCACATCTTGATGCAAGAATAATGGCTGCCTAGCGGGAGATTGAGTTCAATGATGGTAGATGATTTTTTTCTTATGCAAACTTAGTTTTCGCCGAGAATTTTGTAGTCTAATTCAGTTAGAAGATTAAAATACTATTATCCGGTTATTGTTTTTCCTTTTTCAAAATAGAAAATAAACAAAATGCGATTACCTTTCGGCTGGTAGAACTGACCTTGTTTTTTTTACCGCTGAATAGCTGGCATCTATCTACAACGTTTACAACTCATTTCTTAATTATTAAAAACAAAAATAAGAATCCCCATAAACTGCCATGAACATAAAATGAATTTGCAAACCACCATCCATTTTAAGACATATAGAGCTATATAAAGCAAACTACTGGGCGGAATGAGTTATATTTTTATTTAGACATTTATGACGCATATACTATATTTGCAAATAGTGTTGCCATCTATGGTCGAGGCCGAGAACTTTTCACACCACCAACGTAGTTAAGTGATATCTTTTACGATGATAAAACTTCTCTAGATAGTTTTTTAAAAAACATAACGCCCTCGTAAACATAAATAATGGGGTATGTTGGGAATGTGGAATCTTTGGCATAATGACCCTACTCAGTATATATCACCTCTATACCAGACACTTTATTTTTGCACTCGACGCGCGTTTCGCTAACCATGTCAGCTTCATCAGGAGCGATGATTGACTGATTAGTTATAATAAATCATGTGGTTGTAGAAACGTATACATGTTTAATATTCCTCGAGAAGATTGAGTCAAGCTTATATTTAATAGGGTTCCAAGAGCTCTTTTTTGATATAGGTATACCGTAACCTAAATTCTTTTGTAATATTAATCTACGTGATTTCTATCACTATTGTGCCAGGATAAATTTTTTTCAGTTTAGAAATTTAACCTACAATGCACAGTGGTGTTAATGAAAATGAGTCCATTCCCGAAAAAAACATTTCTTTAAGTTTAAAAACTGTTATCTGAAATTGTTTAATTTATTTATCAGTCTTTTCTTTTATCTAAGAAATGCTCACAAGTTTAGATTTAGACAATAATTTTTTTCATGTCTTCTCAGATTACTTCTATTGGTAAAGATTTTGTCACAAAAAGAGCATGGAAAAATGACGGTTCTTTACCCCACAATTGTATGCAAAATGCTCTTTCAATGACTGCTTTCCACTTGAAATGTTTTATTACAATTTGGACATTCGAAAATCTCTAAAATAATAAAAACAAATTTTGAAAGGACTTTATTATATATATATATATATATATATATATATATATATATATATATATATATTATATATATATATATATATATATATATATATTAATGAATGAGAGCTCAAAAGTTGTTATGGTTTCGTAAGTAAGATCTGACAAACCACAAACGCCATTTTGTTCTACGATGCAAATAGCAACATTTATTACCTATCAAGTTGGAGATCAAATGAAAGGAAATCCTTACAATGCTTTCGTATATATATATATATATATATATATATATATATATATATATATATATATATATATATATGTATATATATATACACTACCGTCAGAAAGTATTTGTCCACCTAGTTATTTCAGTCCCAAGACAACAAAAAACCCAGATAATATATTTTTTTTTTTTAAAATTTTAATGAATTATTATTTATTTTCACATTATTTACAGTCTAGAAAATCAGAAAAATATTCATGATTTTCCAGGATTTTTCTCATCTATGTGACCTCCTTTGTTTTTAATTACCGCTTTACAGAGTTTCGGCATTCTGTCCAGTAGTTTCTTCAGAGATTTTTCGGTTATTTTAAACCCATTGTGCTTGTAAAAGTTCCACAAGAGAGTTTTCTGATGTTGGATTGAGATTTCGAACACACCTGTCCAAATGGTCCCACAGCAATTCGATGGGGTTCAAGTCGGGTGATTGTGAAGGCCAAGTCATCACTTCCAGGACGTCATGGGATTTCCATTGGTCCAAAAGTTCTCTAATTTGTTTAGCAGAATGTTTAGGGTCGTTATCATGCTGAAAAATAAATTTCCCCTGAAAAATATCGCTTCAGAAGGAAGCATTTGAGTTAGCAAAATTCCATTGTTCTGATGTCCAATTTTCATGTTCTCGGACCCATTCTAATCGTTTACGTTTATTCACTTGCCTAAGAAGTGGTTTCCTCACTGCAACTCTCCCGTGTCGTCCACCTTCTGCTAACCTGTTCTTCACGGTTGTCACGCTGATGGGGATGGGCCGCTCCAGGTTTACTTGAGCCGTGATTTCTGGTGCAGTTAGGCCCTGATTACGTCTGCTGGACATTATTATAGCTCTGTCTTCAGCGGAAGTAGTTTTTCGAGGCCTTCCTGAACATTTTTGGTTGGAATTCCATGTCCAGCAGAAAATTTTTTTACGATGTTGTCCACCGTTCTCCTTGGCATCCGCATATCACTCGCGATTTGTCGACTCGAGTGACCATTTTGAAGCCTCGCAATTATCAGAGCCCGATTTTCAACGGAAACTTCTTACGTTTTTGGCATTTTCACAAAACAATTGAGCCTGTATCAATGACAAAGTACTGTTTGGGAATGGTTAATTTCTAAAAGGGCGATGGTATTAATATAGCATAGTTTTTTATCATAAAATGTCACTAGGAATTTCCATAATCCCTAGAAATTTGAAATTAGTTCTTACTTCAACTGGAATTCTCAGAAATCGCCTCAAAACGATTATCATGCACAACTTGGAAATTTGTTCTAATTGGTTTGTAATTTGTAATTTCACCAAAAAGGCTTATCTAAACAATTTTATGATGAACACTTGTTAAGAACAATTAAATTTACCTAATATAGTAAAAGGGTTTAATTAGGTATTAAATTTTGGCAGTTACATTGAAATTTCTAGGTGGGCAAATACTTTCTGACGGTAGTGCATATATATATATATATATATATATATATATATATATATATATATATATATATATATATATATATATATATAAATATATATATATATATATATATATATATATATATAATATATATATATATAGAGTGACCGGCAAAGAGATCGTAACATATGGGAAAGATTTTTATTTTTAGAGTGTCCAAATTTCTTGTTCGAGTAAATTACTTCTGCATGTCCAATAACCTAAAAAATTGATTTTTACATATGCCACGTGAGCGTTGAAATGGCGGGGAAATTTGAATAAGCTAATATTGTAGCATGAAAAGTCGGGTTAATTAACGGAATATCGAAGAAACTCAAAGAATAAAAGTATTTAGAAATTTCTATTAAACCCTACTTGTAAAGTGTAAAGCATCTACATACAAAAAAATAAAAACCTCAATTTTTTAAATATGTATTTCCTTATCTAGATAAACACTTTTAAATTTTTTTGTCTAAGTAAATTAATTGAGATAATTCTATTTTGCTTCGATCAGAATTTGAAATATTCTCTCGTTTTTTTTTTTTGACAACTGGGAGACATCATTCACAAAATGAGTTTACCTTTGAATGCCGGCATTAATTTGTATCTGATTGCTATTTCGGTACTTTACAACAAAAAATGTCCTCAAGTATGTATCAGTTTTCTGATACTTGTCAAGTTTTACTTAAGTTTTTGGCGGGTTTTTGACTTTGATGAACTTGCTTTTTTGTATTACATGGATCTAAATATTATGCAAAAAACGTAAATTTCCTACGACGAAAAAAAAATAATGAATAAGAATTTTAATTTACACTGTTGTGTTGAATAGCTAACCTGATAAAAAAAATTAGATTGAAGAAAAAAAAACAATCAACTGAAATTTACTTTTTAAGTTTATTTGCAAATTGCAAAACTTATTTTTTATACTTCACTAAAACTTGTCAAGGATCAGTAAACTGATGCATTTTATAACACCTGAGGATATTTTTTGTTATAAAACACCGAAAAAGCAATCAGGTATAAATTACTGCAACAGATGGCATTCAAGCGTAAACTTATTTGTTCAATTATTTCTCCCAGTTGTCAAAAAAACAAACGATTGATTTCTAATTATGATCAAAGCAAAGGAAATTTATCTTCATTAAAATAGTTGGACAAAAAGAAAAATAACTCGAGAATGAAATATTTTTAAAAAAATGGCAATTTTATTTTTTTTTTATGTAGATGCTCAATATTTAGTTTTAAAGGTTTTTCTTAAGTTTAAATCAAATTCTAAGCACTTTTTACTCTTTTTCGATATCCTTTCAGTTAATCTGACTTTCCATGATGCCTTATCAGTTTATTCAAATTTCCCGCCATATAGACAACCATTTGACTTATGTCAAAATCAATTCTTAGATTATCAGACATGCGGAACTGATTATCTCAAAATGAAATTTAGATACTCTAATAATAGAAAGAAACCATATGTTGCGAACTCTTTGCCAAGCACTGCATATGTGCATATATACTCGTATATATATATATATATATATATATATATATATATATATATATATATATATATATATATATATATATATATATATATGTATATATATATATATATATATATATATATATATATATATATATATATATATATATATATATAATATATATATATATATATATATATATATAAATTATATATATATATATATATATATATATATATATATATATATATATATATATATACATATATACGAGGCATGTTTTTTAAGTAAGTACCGTTTTGCGATTCCGCCGCAGCAGCGATACGGTCGCATGCGCGCTGGTAACCTACATCTCAGGTCTACGCACTGACGCCATTACAGTCTGATTCTTCATTGTATACGTTGTTTACTGAGTGTTTAAGATGCCTCCGACAATCGTGAGTCCCGCCGATTGTGAAGTACGGGCTGTTATACGATTTCTTAGTGCTAAAGGCGTAAAACCGATCGATATTCATCGTGAGATCTGTGAAGTTTACGGACAAAACATTATGAGTGATGGAATGGTAAGGAAATGGGTGAGAGCATTTAAAGATGGCCGCACAAATGTGCATGATGAAGAACGGAGTGGGCGTCCTTCGGTCGTTAATGAAGATTTGGTGCAGAAAAGAAAGTGGACGAAAAGGTGAGAGAAAACAGACGCTTTACAATTTCATCATTGTGCGACTGCTTTCCTCAATATTCTCGTAGTGTTTTTTATCACATTTGTGATACAGTGGTTAACAAGTCAGGCGCAGAATTTTATGAGGAGGGTATTCAAAAAAACTGGTGCCACGTTATGACAAGTGCCTCAATATTCACGGAAATTATGTAGAAAAGTAGATTAAGGTACAGGCTTTCATGTAAAAATAAAATTATAGCGATATCTTTGCACGTCTTTTTTTAATTCCAAAACGGTACTTACTTAAAAAAACATGCCTCGTATATATATATATATATATATATATATATATATATATATATATATATATATATATATATATATATATATATATATATATATATATATATATATATATATATATATATATATATATATATATATATATATATATATATATATATATATATATATATACGTCTATTACTCTATCTTTCAGCACGTCGGTTACGCCTCTTTCTGTTAGGTCCGTAGTACGCTTTTCTTCACTACCCTTTCATTTTCCAGTCGCGTTCGTTACGCTTTTTTAATTCCATTTACTTTGGTTTGGTTCACGTCCATTGTAATGTTTAAATCTTGCGAAAAAAAATAATCATTCCCTCCATTATATTCTTCCGGCCGATATAAAAGACAGCCAGCTTAGTTACCACCATATGTTGTAAGATAAAATTGGAACCTAACTCTTAACCTGCTTCCTGATGTGAAATTGGATTTAATATATCATACTCCCCCCAACATAAATTTAACACAAATTATTACATTTACCAAAACTAAAACATTTATTTCAACCAATTTGGTTAACAACAGTAAACATGTTTTTTAAACAATATCATCATAACCGAGTTACACGTTTTATCAATTAATTAAAATTGTAACCAATTCAGGAATACCAGATGTGACTACTACTTTGTAGCGGACGTGACAAAGTAATCCGTATTAAAATTTAAACAAATTAGATACCCTCATACTTGACTTCTTGAATCATAAAATCAATATTATTGACGCTCTCTTCGATATTAGTGTCGGTAATACTTGCCCTTGTTACTCTTAAGTCATTGGATCCATAAAATTTTACCATTTCTTGTTCTTTCTCTAGCTCCCTCCCTAATCAGTGCTACTTTTTCTTCGAATAAACCATTTTTTTTTTTCTACTTTTCCTAATCTGTTCTCTGTTACCTACTAAAAGTGAACAAATGTCTTTGAAAATAAACTGCCAATGTAACAAAGCACGTTTGGTAGTTAATTAGGCTGATGTAAACGTTGTGCAAGTAGATATAGTAGTGGAAATGAAACAAGATGAATTAATGAGTCGAAATACATTTATTCTTCAGTATAATCTCCCTTAAGCCCAATATATTTTCTCCAGCGATTTTCCGAATCATTTACCCCATCTCTGAAGTTGTTCTCGGGAAGACCTTCAAATACGGATGCTATCACTTCATCATTTGTCGAAAAAACGCTTCCAACGTAGAAATCTTTTGAGGTTGGGAACAGATAGATGTTCCAACAATTCGGACTTTAATCCGACCTGTTTTACCGTTGCCAAAGCACCTCTGTGAGCAGGTGCATTGTCATGGTGAAAGATGGATTTGTTTCTTCTGCAAACCGGGCCTTTTCTCACGAATTTTCTCATCCAGCTGGTCCAAAAGGTTACAATAATACTCTCCTGTGATTGTTTTATCGGGTTGAGGGTAATCAATTAACAAAATTCCTTTTACATCCCAGAAAAACTGACAGAAATTTTTTGGACGATTCTAACCACTTTGGCTGCTTTGGAGCTGAACAACCGGACTCAGTCCACTGTGCGATTTATTGGCACAGTTCAGCATAATACTGATAAACCCAAATCTTATCCATAGTTGCAAATCGGCGCACAAAATCAGTTTTATCTTTGTGAAACGAGCCAAATATTTTTTATAAAGTTTCTCTCGAGTGCGTTTTTGTTCCGATGTTAGCAAATGCGGCACCCATCTTGTGAATAGCTTTCTCATAACCAAAACATTAATTAAGATCTCACGTACTGATTCATGTAAGATGCCTATAGTATCAGCTAAATAGTTCACGGTTAATCGACGGTCTCCCATTACCATATCTTGTACTTGTACAACAGTTTCTTCAGTTGTTGCAGTTTTTTTTAGACATCCTGAACATGGATCATCATTGACGCTTGTACGACCACATTTAAACTCTAGAGTCCATCTATGAACAGTTGGAAATGAAGGAGCAAACTCTTTTAATACTTTGCATAGATTTCAGTTACCGATAAAGCTTCCAAAACAAAACATTTTATATTCGATTTTTCCCATTTTTACAAAATACACAAAGAGGTCTACTTTAACCAGATGACAAACAATGAATGACTTGACAAATCGACTTGAAAATTTAGGGTGTGCATATGACAGATAAAGCTTCAAAATGGTGTCCAATATTTCGTTCAAGTAATGGTTTTCAAAGTTATTGACTGATCTATACATTAACCGAACGACGTAAATTATCGAAATGCCACATGACAATGGGAAGAAAATATGAAAATTATGTGTTAATAATTCGTTCGTTATTGATAAAGTGTATTTACTGATAACCTAAGATGCCTGATACATTAATCAAGCATTGATTAAATGCGATTTGCTGTTGCCTGGATGGATGGGTTTTTCTTATTTTTATTGAAATATCCTTTTCTTATTCAAATTTCAACTTCAAATTCGGATTTTTTCTTTATATGAGTGATTTTTATATTAAATATAATATTAAAGTACTTTTTTTCTTTTCAGTTTCTAAAAAACACAAAGTTTTCATAGAACTAGGAAAACAGGGAAAGAAAGAAACAAATGTTTGCGCTTGACACCAATACGTGTAGCATATTTCCCTAAATAATTGTTTCCACCTTTTTTAAATTTCTGAAAAGTAATAGAGATCAAAACCTTTATAATAATTTTCTATTTCTATTTATAATGTACAAGATAGTAACACGATAAAAATTCTTCACAGTTTTTTCCATCTTTGGACTTGACTGTCAGGGAACTTTTCTCTTTTTCTCTAATTTATTTTGGAATGATTCTCCTATTATTTTTGAACTACGTAGACAAATTTTCAACTGATTTATTAATCCCCATATCTCCCTTTTTCCACCTCTCCAGATCTTTTATTTTTTGCAATGCATATTTTTTCCGGATCACTTTTGATTTCTTCACGTCGTCGCTTCTCACATTCCCTTCTTCGTCGTCGCCTTTCCTCTATACGATCACTACTTAATTCAAGTGTCTCCTTCTGTCTTCTCCTTTTGTATCTCTCATGGTCTTGCCTTTTTTGCCATGCATACTTTTCAGGGTCGTTTTTTATTTCCGCGCGTCGTCTTCTTGCATATTCCTTTTGTTGTCGTCGTCTTTCTTCAGCAAGATTCCTAACAAATTGAATAATCCCTGCCTCTGTCTTGTCTTGATATTTTGCAGGATCTTTTCTTTTTTGAGGATCAAATTTTTCAGCGGTTTCTCGTATTACTTCACGTCGTCTTCTCCCATCTTCCCGTTTTTGTCTCGATCTTTCTGCGATTCTATTATTTATTTTTTCTGTTTTTACTAACTGACTTTTTTCTGTTTCCATTGATTCGCTGGGCCCATGTTCTACAATTTCAATTTTGACAACATCGAGAAATCCACCTTCTGCAAATTTGAAAAATAATTATATTAAAATGTCACTAACGTGGGCAAAGTCCCAACTAATTTTAGGTCCGTGTTAGTGACATGCATTTTGATACACAGTAAAGTAAGGTAATAAATGGCATCGTAATATCGACCAATTAAATACATAATTTAACTGCGGTCATTCTGAATTAAATAAGTCTTTTAAAACAGGCAAATGATAGCATTTAATAACAATATAATAAACTACATTAGAATTTCATAACCTGAGGTTCCACAAAATGTGTAAAAGTGCATTTTTTTGTTAATACATTTTACACTAAATTTAAGGATGTTCGTCTTCAGTTTTTACCAAAAAAAATTTCCTCAATATGCTGTCGTTTCTTCTTTTCTCTGCTTTTTCTGGTATTTTTCCTCCACTTTTCTTGGAGCCTCTTTTTCTCGAATGAAGTAAGATCTTTCGCTAATTTAATTACACCCTTTTCTTTGTTTTTCTCGTATCTCTCATGATCTTTCATTCTTTGCAGCGCAGATTTTTCTGGATCATTTCTAATTTTTTCTCGGCGTCTTCTCTCGCATTCTCTTCTCTTTCTCCGCCTTTCCTCAATTTTGTCTTGTTCTTCAACTATCGATTGGCAGGGTTCATAACCCTCCCCTTCTTTTTTCATTGCCTGAAGGAATCTGACTTCTGCAAATGAAACAATTAATGCCACTAGCATAATTACGGTAGACACTTTTGATCCATGTTAGTGACATCCATTTTTGTACACGTGGCAGTATTAAGAACACCTTATAAATGTAATACGTCTAAGCAGTAGGACTGCAGGTAATACCGAAATAAAAAATTTAGACAAAAGAGGTGTACGTAAGCAAGTACAGAAAAACAATAGGGTTTTGGGTACGGAGATTTATTTAGGAGGAATAAATGCAAACATAAAAAAATGGGTTATTAAAACGAAAACCAAGTGCCAAGATAAAAAAGTGTGTTATTAAAATAAAATTAATATCTGTCTTGTATCTCTGGTTCAAAACACTGAAAAAGAGTCTAACGCGATGGTGTATTTTTATCAACCAGATAATCAAGTAAAAATCATTATACAACATTTAGACAGATACTGCCCTGAGTTATTGGGATTCCTTGATTTTGCTATCAAAAGTTACATTTAAAAAACTATTTGACTATCGTCATAAATCAGACGATTTCTTCGGTATTAACCATCACAGTAGTTCTTTACAAAATCTTCGATATCCTAATATAATCTGAGATAATTATATATATATATATATATATTATAATATATATATATTATATATATATATATATATATATATATATATATATATAATATATATATATATATACATGCATAGTCGCCCTATTTGTACCTTTCTTTTCAAAATTTATTATCGCAATCAATGTTTTCCATCTCAAAATTTGATGTATTTTCCGTCACTTCTTTTTACCACGTTAATCATCAAAGTGAGGAGCACTTTCCTTCATAACTGCATGTTCATTTGGTTATTGGTTTTCTCTTTCCTTATCCTATTTTCTTCTAATTTTTTAAGCATTCATTCTCCTCTTTCGTTTTAAAAGGTTATTTTTGATTCCTCGAACATTGTGTTTCGTTCTTCCTTTGTAAAGTCTTTTTACTTTATACATTTATTTCTTGTTAGATCTGAGACTTTTGAGAAGATAGCTAAATGGAGATTTTAAACTTCTGATTATAACTACGGTCTGATTATAAGTACCGTAGCAGAGGAAATAAAGTACAAAAATACGTTTATGAGAGTTAAAATGGGTAACCCTGTCTTCGAAATTTAAAAAATCCTTGATATATTTGTGAATAGTCTTGGAACAAAAATTTGCTACGCATAAAACCACTTGAAGGTTGAAGGCAATACGCAACAAAATATCTCTTATACGTACTCTTCTCCAACGCTACTTGAATTTAACTGTCTGTCCTATGATCGTTACAAACGGAAAAAAGCAATTATTTGGGGGAAGATTTACCGAATGCAATGTGAAAAAAAACGTATATAAGTTTAAGCATTTCCATGAAGACATGTTGGCATATATAGTAGCATATTTAATCTTTAACATCTCTCGTGTTTACTTTTTCCAAGAGTTCAGTTATTATGGAGCAGCAATAATATGCATTGTTTCAGACGCGTAATTTAGTAGATTTAAATTCCAACTTTTGGAAAAAAAACATATTTAAAGTAAAAAAAGCATAACACCAATCGTCATCTGCAAATTCTGAAATGGTTCACTACAGATCGAGATAAGCTACTGGAAAAAAGATACTTAAAAAGGCAACTGGCTAAGCTACTTAGTAAGCCACATCATATTAAAAGTAGTTAAGATATGGGTAGACATAGAAAAATTGTAGCTCTTCTCTTCTTATCGAATGGCAAGAAGAGTAAAACATGGAAACTTTTGGACAATGGACTTTTAAGCTCATTCCAGAATTAGTTCGAGAGACTACACGGGCAAGTGACCTATTGCTAGGCTCCCCCGTGACATAGCTATTTCCAAAGGTAGGTTTTTACCAGATGATAGATGGAAACAGATGGCTGCATGTACCACGCAAAAATGGATGAAGCTCACCATACGGTTCTGGTCTGTTCCAGGTGGGAGCAGGATAGAGAGAGAGAGCGACCAACTGGCCTACGTTTTGATGCCATCAGTACGATGAACTGTCATTAGATAAAAAACTGGAATTCTTTATGAAATCATAAGAAGTATTATCGAAAAAAAAAAAAAAAAAAAAAAAAAAAAAGAACGAGGAGAGAGATAGGACCAGTACATAAGCTTAACATATTAATAACGCAGGACTACAATTTTTTTTTTGTGTTTAACATGAATTAAAATAGGTATTTTGTATGTATTTTGTACTATTGAATCTGAAAAAAAATAACATAAAAATGTAGGACGTAAGGTTTTTTTTGTTATATGTCATTTTAAAATTTTAAAGAAAATTGCTAAGAATTATCCTTCAATTTATTAATAAAATGTATAACATTACTGAAGAAAAATTATTTAACATGCACATATTAATCAGTCTAAGATAATAAGAAACTTTTGCAAGTTAATTTGATGTTTGGTTAATTTTTTCATTCGCTGTGGAGTAAAATCTTCTCTCTTCAAGAACTAGCAATAATCGCCCATCATTGCAAGGTCCCAGCGACCTTGCAATCTTGTTTCAATGGTTCTGATATGCTGATGGAATCTCTCGCTCTGCTCATCACTTACTGTCCCCAAGTTCTCAGGGGAAAAAGATCTTATGTGAATGAAGAAAGTGAATTTTCAGTAACATTCGGCAACCCATGGCCTTATGGGCTTTCAGAAGATTTATAACTAAAGTTTTGTAGTTACTTTCTTTTTTGTTGCCCGGGAAACCTTGTACTACTTGCACAAACGCCTTCCATGCTGCCAGTTCTTTCGGGTTGGCACGTTTTCGAAGTTACTTTTTTTTTTTATGTCAGGGCTAGTAAAAATTCCTTCTTTGATCTTAACTTCACTCAGAGAAGGAAAAAGGTTGGATAAATAAACCAAACCCATTTCCTTCTCTATCCATGGCTTTCTTGAAATTCTTCGTTAGTCCTACCTGGATGTGCAACGGAGGAAGAAGGATTTTCTCAGGATCTACTAAAGGTGTGTTTAGGACGTTTTTATCTCCCGGATCGTAAGCTGATCTCTTCAGCCAGACTTTCTGCAAAAAGTGTTTTGTGGTTGCTCCCCAAAGACATAAAAAACAGCAGTATTTCGTATAACCTCCTAGTAGACCCATTAGCATAGCAATCACCTTCAAATCCGCACATATTTGTCACTTAGAGTCCTCATATTTAATATCATTTAGTATAGCAGCCATGTTAGCGTATGTTTCTTTCATCAACACTGAATAAGCAACTGATACTGATGGTTTTGTATTACCGTTGTGCAGTACGACAGCGTTTAGGCTATATTTTGAGGAACTTTGAGGAGTCGATGGATATATACGGAAACATAAAAATGTGACGTCCAAAGCTACAGGGTGGCCCAAAATTACCGAAGGGGTTTGAGTTCATTATAACTTTTTATTTAAGACATAATTATAATTTTTTTTTTTTAAATACAGTATATTAATGGAGAATATTTTTAATTTAATTATGAAAAATTAAATCTCGCAAGTGGTGGCCATTTTCTGCTTCGCATATTCGTGCTCTTTCCAAAACATTTTCCATAACCTTTCGCAAAACTTCAGGTGTTATGTTGTTGATTTCGTCGCATATCTTGTTTTTCAGTTGCTAGATGGTTCTAGGCTTATTAATATAGACTTTTCCTTTCAAATAACCCCAAAGGAAACAATCTGGAGCGGTTAAATCCGGTGAATGCGGAGGCCAATTAAAATCGCTTGTACGCGAAATAATTCGTTCACCAAAGATGTCGCGTAAAAGAGCCATTGTATCCCTCGCAGTGTGCGCTGTGGCTCCATCCTGTTGGAACCATACTTGCCGATGGTTTTCCACGGCTGGCCTTAAAAAAATTTCCAACATTGTCCGATATCGAACACCAGTGATGGAAACGGCGACACCGTGTTCATTGTCAAAAAAATATGGGCCAATTATCCTTTCCGACGAAACACCGCACCAAACAGTACACTTAAGTGGGTGTAATTGTTGCTGTTGAACTACTCTTGGATTTTCCGTAGCCCATATCCTACAATTTTGCCTATTAACGTACCCATTTAATTGGAAATGGGCTTCGTAGCTCATAATTAAATTATGAATAAAATCATGATTTTCTTCTGCTTTTTGCCGGAAATAAATTGCATAATCAAGTCGTTGCTGGTAACCTGTCGGTTTCAATTCTTGGACAAGCTGAATTTTGTATGGAAACATTCTTATTGTATGCAAAAATCTCTGCAGCGACCCTCGTGAGAGGCCAAGTTGTGTCGAACGTCTCCTGGTTGATGTTTCTCCATCTTCCCGACTACTCTCCTGTACCCGTTCAATATTGTCATCCGTGTGCACCGTTCGTCGTCTGCCGGCACCAGGAAGGTTCCTTACTGCCCCTTGTTGTCGAAAATTTGCAACCAGACGGTTTATTGTTGACTCTGAGGGTCCAACCCGCACATTAAAATAACCACGATATGCATGCTGAGTCAAAACAATGGACCGTTGATTTGAGAAATAAAGTTCAACGATTTGGGCACGTTGTTCAATTGTGTACTGTTCCATTTTAAATTCTCCAAGTCTCCTTTACAAAATACGGAAAAAAAATAAAAAACAAAATTATAATAAAAAAGTTATAAGGAATTCAAACCCCTTCGGTAATTTTGGGCCACCCTGTATTTCTGATGTTTGATTTATTAATTGAAAGCTAATAGAATAATAGAAAAGATATTTATAGTGTGTATACCTGTGTAATTAAGATTATGGCATAACTGATCAAGATGGAGTCATGCAGCACTCGGGTAGAGGTAATACCAAAGTAGTCCCGGTACGTATATTAGAAGAAGGGACTACTAACAATAGATTCAAAGAAAATATTCACATATTTTAGTTACGGTTTGACAATACTGCTACAGACGTATAAACCAAGAAAAACAAGGGAATCTACAGCTACAAACTAAAAAGCTATCAAAAAAGGAGTTACATTCGTAACTTGCCACCAGTTTGTGTGTATCTGGGCCAAATAATAACGATAGGAAAGGAAAACCAGCAGCTTGAAATAGAAAGAAGGATACGTATGGGATGGGCAGCATACGGAAAATTGAAATATGTACTAAATATGAACATTCCTCAAAAATTAAAAACCCAAATTTATAATCAATGTATCTTACCAGCTACAACGTATGGAGCCGAGACATGGGTTTTTAACTAAAAGAATAGAAAAAAAGTTCACCAACGAGCAATGGAAAGGACGATGTTGAGTGTTACTTTGAAGGACAAGAAAACTAATAAATGGATTAGACAACAAACAAAGGTGGATGATATCACCAAACGGATAACATCTCTGAAATGGAGCTGGGCCGGCCATGTAGCGAGAGCGACATATAAGTGGAGTGGCAAGATCACCAGGTGGAGACCATGGGGTGAAAAGCGAAGCATAGGAAGACCCCAACAGAGATGGAGCGACGATCTGAAGAGAATCGGAGGGCGTAACTGGTATCAACAAGCACAACATACAGAAAAATGGAAAGATTTGAGAGAGGCCTATACCCGACAGTGGGTAGAGAGCGGCTGAAGGAAGAAGAAGAGATATAATTGGGTACAATAATATAAAACCATAAATACACAATATACAATTGGAAAAACTTAAATATTTAATCCTGCTTATTGTTCTACGTAAATCTGGTTGGATTAATTTCTAATTTTTTATTAAAGGTTTAATAACGGAGAGTTCTTGATTTCAAGTTGTTGATTCAGTAAAATGTTCCTATTCTTATATTTGTTTATCTCCATGCTTTCTAAGAAATTCAACTTTTTAGATTTAGATTCATTATGAAGAATTTTAAAATTTTCGTCAAAATTGTGGTTTTCTAAGATTAAATGGTCGGCATAATTAGAGTTTTATGTTACATAAAACAACATAAAACAAAATAACACCTCTAATTATGCCGACCATTTAATCTTAGAAAACCACAATTTTGACGAAAATTTTAAAATTCTTCATAATGAATCTAAATCTAAAAAGTTGAATTTCTGAGAAAGCTTGGGATTAACAAATATAAGAATAGGAACATTTTACTGAATCAAAAAATTGAAACCAACAACTCTCCGTTATTAAACCTTTATTAAAAAATTAGAAATTAACCCAACCAGATTTACCTAGAACAATAAGCAGGGTTAAATATCTAGGTTTTTCCAATAGTATATTGTGTATTTATGGTTTTATTAGTGTTCCGTACGGAACACTTATAAGATTACTTCGGTGTCTGTCACATCCGATTTTCTCCGAAACTATTTGTCATAGAAAGTTGAAATTTGGTAATAATATAGGAATTGATGGCCTCATCAGAGCCATGTAGTTTTGAAAGTTAAATTTTGACTTAAGGGGTTGGTTTTGGAGGGTGAAATCGGAAGTGAAAAAAAAAAATTTACTTGGTAATCGAGTGTGGTGTCAAATGAAAGCTTGTGAAAACACGAGTAAAAAATATATATATAATGTAATACTTGTGCGCACTTTTCTTTGTACTATTTTTAAAAAATCGCGAAAAATCGCTGTCCACCTGCCTTATCTCGAAAAGTACTTATCAAAAAATTTTGAAAAAATTCTGGAATATTCTCCACGGGGTGTAGATTGAACGAAAATTATCATGAGTGCATTACCTGTAATAATTTATCTGGTATATAAAAAAAAACAGAAATTTCAAGGTCATCAATTTTCAGTAAAGATTGGAAATAAACTTTGTTGAAAACTCATTTGGGGTGTGTTTTGTGAAGTCACTGATCATTTTATACTTCCTTTACAACATTTTTTATTTTAAAAGCAATCAACGTACGGAACACTAATTGCGCAAGTTCAACTTGCACTTGACCGGTTATATTATTGTACCCAATTATATAGTTAGAATTATCTAAGTACACTGAGGATTTCTTAAACAGGTAGAACGAAAATACTATATTTAAGCATATGTATTCAATATTACATTTAGTTTAAAATTCTTATTCGTCCGAAGTGTGCCGAAACAATTGTCACGAAAAATAATAATATAGTGAAAATTAAAAAACATTATTAGTGTTTTATTTGTGTCAAGTTACAATGAATTTCCATTAAGTAACGGTTAACTCAGTAAATTTTTTACTTTTACCTTTTAATTAACCTATTCAATATATACTGGTTCGGAAGTTATACTGAACAAGCTCGATTTTCTTCTTCTAAACAGTTAATTAAGACGACAACTATTAAAAATATTTCTGGAACATGTCATTCAAATGACCGGTGAACTTTGAGCCACTTTTTCATATAAATCAAGCTGGATGACCGCAATAGCATGCAGAATATTTGTTTTCAATGCTTCAATAGTTAATTTATTGCTGTAAACGAGACTTTACATCTCTCCACAGAAAATAATCTAATGGTACTTCTTGAAATGAAATTGTTTCAGGATATGTGTGTCAAGTTGCACTGTCGTATTGAAACAAAATCTCGTTAAGATCGGGATTTTTCAAACTTCTAAACAACTATTCAGTAATTATGAACTTGTATAACATTCCATTGACTGTAACTTCCTCTTCAACCGCATTTTGACAGAAAAAATCCCGATGAGACCATCAGCATAAAATCTGAACCATACTGTAACTTTTCCTGGATAAAATCGGGTTTGTTAAATCACTTTGACACTGTTGTAACCCTAATTCCTACAACTTTGTTTGTTGACAAAGTTATTCAACTAATATTTCGTCAGCAAACAGAATTTAAAAAAAAAAAAACATGAGAAATACTTAGTTCAACATCAGCAATGATTTCTTCAGTTTAAAGAGAGACTGCTCTCTTGTTCTCGGATTGTGGATGGAGTAATTTGTGCCAAAATGCTACACGATGCGATAAATTGGTCATTCAGTTGGCCGATTATGCTAACGATTGATCGCAGAGCAAGAAAAGCTTTTGGTGTAGAGCTGTTTGGTACAAGTAAATTTTCACAAATTTATAGGTTTGCTCAAGTGTTAAACGTTGCATGATGATTTCCCAAATACTACTGAATGTAAATGTCATGTCAGTGAGAGCGCGGAAACAAAAAACCAACATGGCAGGCATATCCTTTACAGACATACATTAAATTGACTATTATGGGGAATTCCTTTATTTAAACTGCACATTCTATAATTAGAGATTACGAGAAGCGTTCAATCAGTTATTTACTTCGATATCTAATGTCATTGTTCAAGAGCTGATGATGCATTGTTCCAAAGATTAATGCTGTATGTGGTAATAATGATGTACCTTCTAGCAATCAAATAAAGTTCTAGACCAAACAATTTCAGAAGGAAACGGATCGACTGAAACCCTGACCTGCGGAAGCAACTTCTAAAGAAATATACGAAAAGTAGCGGTTACGATTTAGCAAGACCGTAATGTTAAGATCATTGTTACAGCTCATGAACTCGGTATTTTAACTGAGACAGATCACAATATGCTAGATATATCAGGGGACGTTCAATGATCTAATGGAAGCTTATAACACTGTGCTGAGTTAGTCACAGAAGCTGGATGCGGTACGGACCTAATGCATTTAATTCCAAAAATTTACGACGACATTACCGCTATTATTAAACAACCTAACACCGTGTCAGAGTCTATAAAGGTAACTAAAAGCCGTAGGTAAGGTTAAAGTATATCTCCAATGTTACTTCATACACATGTATAATGGATTTTCAAGAAATGGCAGCAAGTATTTCAATTCAAAATCATCATTTATTTACTCTTATGGTAGCTTTGCTGATGATCAGGTACTTCTGACTTAGGACGTTGCTGACTTAGAATTTGTGTTAATGAGGTTGTGTAAAAATGCACGAATGTAAACTCAGAAACAAGATTTTAGATCAGAACAGAAAAGGTGCTCAAATATTAGGTGTGTGAATTAATTTTGAGGATTTTTCGGTAAAAATATCGCTTTATTGTAAAAAATGGTTACAAATTGATTATTCAAAGTATTGTCCATCGCTAGCCACTACTTTCTCCCATCTTTGTGGCAGTATATGAATATCACGTTGAAAGAACGATTCATCTTTTGAAGCTATCCACGAATCGACCCATTTTTTGGATAATCAGTAGAATCAATGTCTGGCGAGTACGGTGGGTGAGGTGGGACAAGCGCTTCTAGCGTCTCCTTGAGTTTTGCAACATGTAGCCAAGCGTTGTCATGTTGAAAAATAACTTTCTCTTGTCTTTTGAGATATTGCGGTCGTTTTTCCTTCAACGCTCGGCTCAATTGCATCAACTGTTGTCGGTAACTTTCCCCAGTAATAATTTCGTTAGGGTGAAGCAGCTCATAATACACTACACCCAGCTGATCCCACCAAATACACAGCATAAGCTTGTAGCCATAAATATTCGGCTTTGGCGAGGATGTTGATGGTTCACCGTATTTCATCTATGATTTGAATTATGGTGCGTATCCATGTTTCATCACCGTTTCTAAACGACGCAAAAAATCTTTCCGATTGTGCCGTTGAAGTAGTTGTTCACGAGTGAAAATTCGCCTATCAAGGTTTCTCGAGTTCAATTCGTACGACACCCAATTTCCTTGCTTTTGAATCATTCCCAGTACATGTAAGCGCTTGAAAATGGTTGTGACATCAACTGCTAATGATTCTGCAAGTTTTTTTTCCATTTGACATCGGTCTTCATCGAGTAATGACCACAAAATTCTTCATCTCTTTAATCTTTTTTGGCTGGCCTAAACGTTCTTTATTCTCCATGTCGAAATTGCCACTTTTAAAGCGTCGAAACTAGTACTCACATATTTTTATCGATGGAATATAATCAATATAGGTTTCCGACAGCAATCGATGACTTTCAGCGGCACTTTTCTTCGAATTAAACAAGAAAAATAACGCTTCCCGCAAATGGTGTTTTGTTGGCACGTAATTCGCCATATTCAATGCTCAAAAAAAATATCTTGTTTATACTTCGGCAAAATAACATGATGGTGCTTCACCATGAATATACCGTCAGTATGTCCCGATGCGATATAATACAAGTTACGCCCTCTCTTAGAAATCCCTCAAAACTAATTCACACTCCAAACTCCATTTCAAAATGATCAGAACAATATTAAATGACCGGTATCAGGTAGACCTAAGAGACGATGACCACTCAATTCCCGGATTGAGGTTATTCAAACTCCAATGGCGAAGTCAAACCAGAAGCGCAACCTGCTTAGGATAGGACGACTTGAAGGAAGCTGAGTAGACGATATTTTGTTGTATAGATTATTTTCATGTAAATTTAAAATAGTTTAGTATAGCTTCACAATATCATGATATATAAAGGTTAATTCACAATGAATGGTAGCAACGGAACATATATGAACAATGAAAGGTACCTTCTTGATGTCTCACCGGGTCTCCAGAATATTTAGATCACTCTGCAAGAAATAACTGTGATGCATATTATAAATTTCTTCCAATATGTTTAAATCATTGGCAAAAATCAAAACATTACTGTAGATATATTACCGATGCTGTTGCACCACTCGTGGCATCGAATTTAATAGATCTAAGACCACGGATTTTAATATAGATTATTACAGCCGATTCTTAAGATAAAAATTAAAGATGAAAAAAAAAATCTTTTTGCGTCTTGCGTATAATTTATGCCATAAAATAATGTAACGTATCCACTAAATCCTAGCTAAGACGAATTCTCTAGAAGATAGAGTAATCAACTCTGTCGAAGACCTTTGAAAAGTCCGTGTATACATCAACCAGTTTACGATTGTCCAAGGCCTGCCCAACGTATTGAATAAATCAGATTATCAAGTAATGTAGCTTAATAGAGCTTAACTATCTACCCTATAGATCAGACCAGATATTTTATTTCGGAACATGAAGAAATACCTGCGTCGGCGACTATTTCCCGATGATCACGAAGCAAAAGAAACTGCACCGAGGCTTATGGACAACCGAGATGTTCGATTCTATTGTGAAGAAGTTCGACCACTGGAGGTGGAGGGAACCAAGTTTTTTGAAGTTAAGGTACACTACGTTGAAAAGTGGCGAAAGTTCGTTTTCATGCTAAAGTAGAAGACTTATTGAACACTAATTGTATTAAGTTGGGAATGTCGAATCTTTGGCACAATGACATTACTCAGTATATATCACCACTACACCAAACATTTTATTTTTGCACTCGACGCGCGTTTCGCTAACCAAGTTAGCTTCATCAGGAGCGATGATTGACTCAATCAATCTCAGTCAATCATCGCTCCTGATGAAGCTAACATGGTTGGCGAAACGGGCGTCGAGTGCAAAAATAAAATGTTTGGTGTAGTGGTGATATATACTGAGTAGACTAATTGTATGTTTAAACGTCCACATTTTGACTGAAGTTTTATGTGAATTTTTGAAAACAACTCCAAAATTGACTGGTCTTAATATTTTTTGCACATATTTTGCAAATTATGCTCTTGATCAATGTTTTTCTTCACGTGTTCTACAGTTAATGACTCCAGCCACGGCGTCATATTAGGCGAAACTTTTTATTATTCTCAAATTGTTCTTTAAAAAAATTCCTACTTATTTAATGTCTTCTTGGCACTAATCATTTTCATACCACTAGACTTTCCATGATTGAACGCATATACATTCTAAAAAGCCTTTATATTTAATTTTTCTAAAATTAAACCAAACTTAGGTACTTACATTGATGCAGATGACAAAATTTTTCTCCTCAAAGCTGTTTTCTCCTCATTGACTGTAAGCAAATTACTGGATATCTTTTCTCTGCGTAGAAAAGAGAAGCAAAGACAAAACTTTCTTGGCACTTCCTCTTTCTGTATTCGTATTCATTCGAACTTAGTATTTGTATTTTGACAAATTTATTTACAGGTTACTATTAACATCTATTGTATGTATTTTCCAAATCATATAATTTATTTTATAAAAAAGCTGTGTCGTCCTGTTTTAGATAAACGTACTCAATAGTTGGGAGCTATAAACTATCATTAGCCTAGTAGAAGCTTCTAGAATACGACAATCAGTTGAACTTAGGCACAAAATAGAAATATGTAATAAAATTCAAAATATCACACTTGCTACACTGGTTCTCTGAAAATACTTCCAAAAATAGATACTACTCCGACGGCTACAACTAAATTTTCAGGATTGTTTTTTTCATTTTCCCAAATACTACTTTAATAGCACACCAACTTGGACGTATCCTGTATAAATACAACCAAAATAGTACAATAGTATAAGGACTATAGATGCACTGGTAAGTACTGATCTTACGTTGTTCTACATTTTTGGGCCAATTCGGGCTAATTAAGAAAAGCTAATTTAGTGGACGGCTTTAAATCATAAGTATCCCAATAACATTATTAAAATTTTCGTGTAAATTTCCTAACGATTAATCAGGTACTAACTCTGGCGTTTCACGTTGGTCTCGTCGTCTATTGTATTCTATCTATCAGTCTCTCTAACGAATAATTAGTTTTTTACAGGTTGCCTTAAAAAAAGCCTAACGATTCACTGGATATGGAATCAAATTTTTATTTTATATTATTTCTATGAAACTAGGTATCTTATAAAACTGGGGATGCTTACCAACTTTTGCCCTGTTTTTACTTCATACCTAAACACAGAAATGTAGTACGCTCAATAAAAATCATTGTTTTAGGACACCCTGTACATACCTTTTCTAGATAAAATGCAGCCTTTTACCCGACACACTCACTTGTAAGTGATGCAGAAACAGACAAACAAACGAAAAGTACAAAAAGTTGTTTGAGCCACTATACATATGGAATATTAGAAACTTTTTCGAAAAAAAAAATTGGCAATGTAAACACAGTTATCTTATTATACAAGTTTTTTTGCAAGTTAAGGTATTTTTTGGACAGTGTTCATTAAAATAAATCATTTCAATAAATCCAGCCGAAATAAGTATTTTGAAATTATTTAAAATTTAAAGAGCGAGCGATCGTTTCCAACTTCATTAATCATCGTCTTACCGGCCGCGCCGGATTTCTAATTTCCACTACTATCAATATTTTCAAAGTTTTAAAAAAATTAATATTTTACACTCATTGTACAATGCTATTCTTGAAAATTAATCTGTCGCTTATACAAGACACATCCTGTCGATACGGTTGCCTTTATAATCGGTACTCTCAGCAGAATGAGAAATACTACTTTCTGAGTTAATGAAACTACTGTTGTGCCGGAAGTCATTTCAACTATTAGCGATTAGAATGCAGAAAGCGATTATCTTTGGTTCGCTTCATCTATTAGGGCAAATTAAATTGGCTGACGATCACAAATTAAGACAGCGTAACGAGTGATTATTAATAACAAACGTAGCTGCCGAGTATATATACACTCAAAATCACACACCGGAAGATTAATAGGTACCTGAACACAAATAAAAGACTAGCTTCAGAATATAATAGCTACCGAAAAGAAGCAAGAGAAAACAAGAAAATTATGAAAATGTAAATTTTTGAAATTTATAATTTTTGCAAACTTACACGATAAAAAAGCTTTTGTGTTTATGCTCATCAATAGTGTTTTCTTTACAGTAGGGCAATACTCAGATTTTGCGAATAGCTTTCACAGTACAATAGTACCAACGAAAAATTTACTAGATCAAAAACAGATTAAACAATTTTCTAAGTATTCACGTATGAACAGTTAAAAAAACCTTCCACTGAAAGCCGATCAAATTTCCAATTGATTATTATTTAGTAAAATTTGTAGGTATTATTAACATTTCTATTATTCTATATGCATTGACCCAGGGGCAAACACGCGATTATTTAAAGAACGCAATGGATGGGTAGACTGAAATAGATCAATTCCTTAGCCAGTGCAACTGATTTTTTTTTACTTCACTGCATAGACAATTCGAGGTTACTAACCGACCACACTTAACCTTGGATACATGTGCAACGTTCATCGGAAAGGATTAACCTAGGGGGAACTAAGAAACATTATGGGGGATTTTATACTAGTGGGGAGAATTGTCTTTGTTTAGTGAGAGTGATAAAAATAATGGCCTAACTTGAAAACACTGCATATACATAAATCGACTATATCTATTTTTATGTTATATTTGACAAAATTTTTACACAAAAATGCTAGGCAACTGTATTCTACAATATTACATGTAAACATCACATTGTTTTGGAATACTAACATTAGAAAAGTGCCATTTGTTTACACTTCAACGATCATTTATTTGAATCCATATATACCCTCCTCCCTTAGCTACACTTTCAATAATGTTCATTAGCAAATGAAACTGGAAAAGGGCAAGCAAATGGAACTAGAAAAGAGCAAGAAGTCGCAGTCACACACACAAACTTGGTTTTGACTAAAAAAAACCATGTCAGTGTCTGAACGAACCACCTTCCATTAATAGTATAATAATAATTTAAGGGCGGTTAAATCAGTATAAGTGATGAAAAAAGTTGACTTTCCCTGAACACAAAAGTTGTACATAATCATATGCTGCCTTTATATACTATTTTTGTAAAGATTGAAAACAATGAAAAAATGACAGAAATTTCAGATTCGTAGACTCCAACAACCCTGAAAAGGACGTATAACTCGATCGGTTCAAAGCAACACACATCTAACATCCTTCCCCACCAATCTAACCCCTTATATTATATATATTTTTTATGGGTCTAGCACACGTGCTGCAAAGAAGTCCCTAAAGCGCTACAGGAGCGACACGTGTGCGGAAAAAGCGATTCACGTTGTTCTTGAATCGCTGTAAATTGTACTCGTTGGAAAACACAGTCCTGGCCAAATTATTCCAAAGGGATGATGTTCTCCATATAAAAGACTGCTTGAAAAGCGTTGTATGAGGAGTAACAAGCTGAATTTCATACAGATGTGAAGTATTAGCGTGACGTGTACTTCTAACATGCACCGCTCTGGGAGGAATTAAGCGGGCTACATCCTTCGAACACTTTCCATGAAAATACTTGTAGAATCGGCTTAAATCGCCAACCGTTTTTCGATGTTCCAACGAATTAAGGCCGCCGGTCAGTTCAGGGTTTCCAATCAGACGAATAGCTCTCCTCTGAACAGAATCCAACAAATGCAGTGTATGTCTGGGAGCGGAACCCCAAACATGGGAGCAGTATTCCATAGTTGGTCGAATTTGAGCTTTGTAAAGAATTAATTTAATTAAAATAATAATTATGTTGTTCAAGCACAAATAAATTCATTTAAAATTCATTACTCAGGCAAAAGTGAGAAACATTGTCATAATACTATTGAGACTATACAAAGTTTATCAACACTTCCCCCCTCCTTTAAAGCGACGTGACTAAGAAACTTAAGTTCATTCCTACTTCACATACTCTCAGAGTACCAAATCTGGAATCGATACTTCACTTGGTTAGTTATCGTAAGGCAGACGGACAGAATTTGAAACTGTTTTGATCTAAGGATCCTAAAATATGAAGAAATTCACAAATCTCGACATGTCATTTATCATGAATATATTGTCTTAGGAAGGGAAGTAACAAATGGCAACTACCCGTTTAAAGGTACTGCAAGTGACAAATAACAGACCTATCGGCATATCCTATCAAATTAAAAGTTATTATTTGGAACATAACACAAATCAACCTACGACTGCCGGGAAAAACATGAAAAACGGCACTTCTCAGATGTCACCACCACGGCAACCGCGTTTTGACATATAGTACTTTAGAATTGACAGACAGACACTAACAAGCCCTAACATTCGATTTAATTAATGACAACTAAATGGAAACTATTCAAATTTGTGACATAATTGCAGATGAGTAGTAGAAAGTGATCTAGTTTGTACGCCCTTTTTAAATACGTTGTTACTAAGTGCCCCTGTAATCAGTTATTACTGTTGTTCTCAGCAGTATTGGGAGGCAGGTTTGCCTAGGGTTCAATATTTTATGAAACCGTATTCACGACTGATAGATATTTTCATTTTATTCCTATTGTTATTAAAACTGGCGGCGACTTTGTTAAAATGAATCACGTCTAGTTAAAATATTTCGTACAACTCGTTAACCTCATGAAGACACACAGAAACACAGATACAGCAAATTAATTTTCTGTAAAGTGCAAACGTCTCAAATATTTTATATATACCAATTGTAACTCGATTAAAACTGTAGGGACCTTATTAACTACTTAACATTTGCATTCAATAAGAGCAAGAAAAACTAGGAAAACCCTACTCGACCAAATAAAGAAAAACTTAAGATCACAGGTTACATAAAGAGTGGGATCCCTCACAACCCTCCGTAAGAAATGATTTTAAGTTTTTTTTGTCTATTTACATTAAGCAAAATCTTGTAACATAGCGCAGCAAACAAAACATCAAATACAGTGGCAAAACGCTCACTTTTTAAGATATTTTAGCAAAGCTGAACTAGTGTTACATGGCATTGCTAGACGAATTAACTTTCGTGATTTTTCTTGAAACAATATAATTGGTACTTGAATACGCAAAATCACCTAATTTAAGTCATTTAGCTTGGAAGCCTTTCCCATTTGTGGTATTTTGTTGGCATATAGTAATAAACATAAGATGAATCCGACATAAAATCATCTGAAATCTAGTCTAAATATCATCAAAAAATCTAAACTTCTTTACACGACTGCAAACGCAAGATGCCCGATGTTTTTTTCCGTTGTGTTTAGAGCCTAAAACTATAAGATTATTAAATGAAGATTTTAAAAAAAAAGTCACGATTCCGCGAGTGACACTGGCTGTATAGCTGCACCTAAAATCAATTTGTAAGGCCTTAAAGAAAATTTCAAGTCTAATAAGAAAACTTACAGGGTTTCTATAAAATTAAATACTAATATGGTGGACGTCAAGCGTCATTTTGGCCATCATAAAACTTCTTAAATCTTACAAGACGGGTATGAAATGAAAGTGCTTTTTAAGAGTCATATTAATTTTGAATTAAAGGAAAAGAAAAATGAGACGAGACACCCAGAGAGCGGTGACTAATATTAACGAAACACGAACTAAAATCAGATAAAAAATAAGGAAAACAACTGTCAAAATAGGGATCTTTTTCCTTGGTCGCTTCTGCTCTAAATACCTAAGTTCTCTTAAAACAGAAAAGGAAAAGAAATATTCAAAAAAGTGTGCTTATAGAGAATCGTAATCGTGGAGAGGTGATGCCTCGTTTTATCCTTTTCAATTAACCAACCCGGCTAACAGTCGGATATTTTGTTTTTTAAAGAAAATAATTATTAATCTTAAGTCTTCATCTACATAATACGTACTTTTTACAGATAGCTTTCCTATAAGTGACAAAGAAAAATCATGTTCGATACAAATTTCAAAAGAACTGAACAGCGGATCAGTTCAAAATCAGATCATTTTGACGTTGACAAAAGAAATTTCAACTTCTTGCTTACTTCGTATGTTTCAAAAGTTTATGTTTTGAGAAATCAGGATCAAAATTTAAACAGTAAAAGAAATCTCAGATTTTTAATTAGTGTTCTCGACTTATTGACTAAATATAAATTTTTTGAAATTATTAAACTAAAAATAAAAAATTTTGGAACCGATTTTTAAAATTCCTGTTCTTAAAAGGATCCAAAAAGTCTACTCGATATATATTACGGCATAATACAGGGTTTAAAACTAAGTTCTTTTTAAAGTTATATCTAAAATGCATCAATTTCCTTTCACTTACAGAAAAGCCAGCTTTAACCTTGACGCGAGACCACAAATAAGAAAAAGTAGTATTTACAATATACAAACCAACATTCGACCTTAATCCCACGTTGTTATTAGTAGAACACCAAGAAGAATATCAAATCCTACACCAGAAAAGAAAAAAACATCCAGTCGAGAATTCAGAGATATATTAGTATCTACGCAAACATCTTTACACTCATTACGTCATACCTACTAACTTTAGCAATATACAGAAGCCTATATCCTTTAAATAAATGGGTAACTTTACATTTTTGGTATAATTAAGAGTTAGCTAGATTTTCTAATTTTATATTTAATTAAAAATATGGCACGTAAAAAAAAAGTATATAAAATCTTTCTTTTTTGGCAAATTAACGACTAGGACCATTGATTTAAAAAAAAATAAAATTTAGAAAAAAGTCCATTTTTCTTTGGTTCGGATAATAAACGACAAATAAAAAAGGAATATAAAAACGAATGGTAACTTTCTTTTTGTCAAATAGACTAGGAACATGCATTGAAAAAAAATCCAAATTTTGAAAATAAATCCAAATTTTCTTTGGTAGGAAATTAAAAAGAAAAACTAAACATTCTAGGAACCAGAACTAAAAAATAAAAAAATAATTATTACTTGCATAAAAACTTAACTATCCTACAGCCTATAAAATATGACTTAGACGCATATGGCACTAAACTAATCAGGTTAAATTGAGATTTGTTTACTTTGGTAGAGCAGTTTTACCTAATTTTTTTTAAAGGTTAACAACTTGACCAGCTAAAAGTTGGATTTATACGCGGACATTGCATCTCAGGTAAATAATATACATAAGCCGAAATAAAGGCATAAGGAGACAGTCGTTTGTAACAAATTGCTACATTAGGTTTTGGAATCTTTGGCCCAATGGCAGACAGCAATTTCGACTGCACCAAACACTATCTAAGCTAACAAGGTTGACGAAACGTGCGCCGAGTGCAAAAAATAAAGTTTATATAGTGGTGAAAACTGTTGTAGTCGTTCTGGGAAGTACTAAAATTGTAACGTAGGAAATGAACTTGAAAAGCTGAAAATCTCAAAACCAAAAAGAACTAAAACGTGTTCTTGAAAATGCAGTCGTTTCTTATAATTTATGTATCACTACTAAAATCGAAAATGGAGTTTTGGAAATATGGTATCTTTAAATTTCAGTTCCCAAAGGTTCAATTGCATGCAGTTAAATCTGCTATTTTCGAAGTTGCGATATATATAGAACAAGAGTACCTGCTACTCTTTCTCACTAGTAAAAACATCCGGTTTAAATGTGCGTCTGTCCAACTTTTGGCCGGTCAATGTAGAATTAATTTTTTTTTGTATATTTTACAAGACCTCTCGTAAGAGTTGTCCGTTTTGATATTCTTTGGTGTTTCTTATTTGGTAGAAACGACGTATTAAAATTTTAGCAAAAATTACGTTCTTTTTTTATGACGGTCGAAGATCATGAGACTATATATAACCAGACATTAAAAACGCAGGGGAAAAAGTAGTGCGTAGGCACCGATAATTTTAGCTTTTATAGCGATTGAAATTAATATTAGAGATCAATTTATAGATTTTTAGATTTATAGTTTCGCATCTCTAGTTACTTTTTTAGGAAAACCAATTCCTAGTAGCTACTAACTGACGCTGGCTTAGACGTCCGATAAACAGTTATACTTTTGCTGAATTTAGGTAATGAACTCGGTAAAGAATTTTGAACAGGTGGAGGGCTGACTATACTACCCTCACCACACTTATGCTTATTTTCAAAATGCCTTTTAAGATTGCTTTGTTGATGAAACTTTCTATCGCAATAAGAACACTGAAACATTGCTGGTTTACCGCACTCGTACTGGACATGCCGGCGCATGTTTCCTCGGTGTTTGTAGACTTTTCCACAATTTTGACAGGGGTACCCAATCTCCTGTTCTATTTTTCTTAGGTACCAAGAACCATCCTCGCCTGGAAAAAGGATTCTGCTGTACTGAATAGGAGTTTAGTAAAGGTTCTCACACTTTTGGTCCCTTTTTTGGCCTTTTTTTTAAAATAGTTCCCATGTGTTTACGCTTTCTTTAGGCACCATCGATTGTAAAATTGATTTAAAGTACAATGTTAAGCAAAAAAAAAATGTAAGCAAAAGAAAGCATAAGCACATCGGTAACGAAAAAAAAAAACTATAGTCACACAAAAACTAAAAGGGATGCTCAACAAAAACAGAGATTAACTTCAAAAAAACAAATTTATTGACTGCAGACTACATTAATATTTGAAAAAAAAAACGCAAGTGTCTTGAAATCTTGGCCTGGACTCTTGACAATAGGATAAACGAAAGGGATTCTGTAACAATAGGAAAACGAAACTTAGAAAAGAAAATTGTAGAATTATCTTTCACAAAAAAACCCAAGTAATCGTTAAGTTAAAGAATTTTGCTTAAAATCCCCTTACGCTTTTATTTACTAAAGAGGCAAATAAGAGCGTAAAAAAATATTCTTTTGCAGTTTTATGAATTACTAGCACTCCATAAAGTAGAAGTGATAATTACAAAAAAATAATACTCACCCTTAAACAGCCGATTATCTTCCTCTGATCACTAGTCTGCTCTGGAGGTGAATTGTGGACCCTGGCTTGACGACATCTAGTTGGTTGGAAATTAGGCAACATAGGACAACTTTGAAAGGGCTAAATTATGTCAAAGGAAATTATTTGGTTAAAAGGATAACGAGATAGGGTAGGAGAAACGGATTGAAATTGGTGTCTGGACCCAGTCTTCTACTCTTGATTCCCTTTGTTCCGATGTCTTCTGTCTTGACCCATCCCTCCCTTTTGAAACCCTTCCCATTTCGTTTTAAAGACCCTCCCCAGGCCAATAGTAAGAAATACATAAATCCCAACAACTGAATTTGAAAAGTAGTTCTCAAATGTTAAGAAGAGTAATCTTGACTAGAATGTTACTTAATTTTTTTTCAAACCCCTGTGTATCAATTACTGGCCCGATAAAGAATGTTTCTTTTTTTCATGAACCCTTAAAATATCCCTTCTAGTAAACTTTCTAAAGCATACCCCGCAACTAAATTGTCTGTCTACTCCGCATTCATATCTTAAATGTCTTTCGAGAGTGTAGGAGACAGAATACCCTCTACCACACCTCTGGCAAGTAAACGGACAGCCCTCTGTAAATACAAGTAAATTTTAAACTTCAAAACTTAGGCAATACTTAAAACTTATTTCTAAAAAAATGTTAACAACATCTGAATTCACTAACTTTATAGTTTTTAACAAGCGTAGTAACACTAAAGTAAGATTTTTTTGAAAACTATAAATATAATAAAATCAACATTAGATGTTAACACTTTAATGAACAAGTTTAATTGTGCCAACGTTACGAAGCTTAAAAATCAAACCGATCAACAATCAGGAGTTCCAACAGGGCATGCATCCAAGATTCCCAAACTTCATTTTTGGCCGATTTTACGAGGCAAAACGGCGACGTTAAAGTATGTCGCGCCTTGTCGCGTAGAATCGGATAAAGTCAGAGGACGACTCGCAAAAAAGGAGTAAAGGTATAATGGAGGCAAGCTTTTTAGTTGGCCCTCTACTCACACATACTAAACACACACAGATTTGCAGAAAGCGGGCCGTTCAGTTGCAAAAGGTTATTAGATGTTTCATTACATTTCTTTAATGACCGAGCAATTTAAAGCCATCGTAAAAGATTACCTCACCACTTGTGTGGCTACAAAGAAAATACGAAAATACCTCACTGTACTAAAGATGTACAGCTACAGGTTTGTATGATTTGTCGTATGTCGTCAGTGTCCAATAGATCCACTGTACACTTAAGCAAATAAAATTATGCACAAACATATCTCACTGTCTAAAAAAACTGTGAGTTATATTTTTACATAGTTTTATCATCGACTTGGTAAGCATACACTGGATATCCCCACGCCTCCCAATCACTTATATGACACAGTTAGTTTTCTTTCAAAACATGAAAATTTAGGACAGCGTTAAGTAATTTAAAAAATCAAAGCTTTAGAAAAATTACAATAAAAATTATTGCATTTCTTCTAAAACATTAAAAGAAATTAAAATAAACTGTACCTCCCACGTTAAGTAAACGGGAATGTATAGTTAAATTTTAATTTCAATTAGTACCAAATTAAAAAAAAATCACAGATGACACTAAAGTTGATATTCCTGAAAATACAAAAAAAATTATTGACCTCAACATTATTAAAAAATAATCTTGACAGTACACAAAAAAGTGTAGTATTTAAAATTATTTTTTATTAAGTATTTGTTAATTAGAAGCCGTCAGACATTAATTAACAAATACTGAAAAAAAACCTTGATCTTTTGATTAGTTTGAAATAATAAATGAAAATCGGCAAAATTTTGCAGATTTTCGAAAATATCCCTCAGCTCCTCTTGAAACAAAACAAAAAAATTTGCTTTGTGCTAAACTGAAAGCATTACAAAAATTTGTAATGAAACAAAGTATGTCCCATGAAAAAACATGCGACAAATTGTTGACACTATTCCTCCTTCCTTGACTAAAGGATAGTCAAAGAATCAACAGTCGGTCATTTTTACGGCAACTGTCGGAAAATTCTAACAACTGCCGCAAAGGAAAACGTCGAATAAATACAAATCGGCAAGGCTAAAACTAGCCATACCGTCAAAAAAATGTACAGTAAAAAAAAGGACATAGGGAAAATAATGTACACAGTAAAAAAGCATGCAACATGATAGATACTTTGTTAGACCAAAAGTAAATGAGATAGAAGGCCAACAGAATACTAAGGACACCAAACAAACGATACACTACATCTCAGTCGCCTTAAATATCCCAAATTCTTTACAAAAACATTTTACTTAGAACCAAATTCCGAAACAAACACCAAGACATTTACAGACGTTGAATATCGCTTGCTTAGCTTCCCCAAAAAATAAATAAAAAGAAAAAAAATACAAACCCAACAAAAGCGCTTGCAATCGTAAGGCAAAACCATTTAGGATTGAGGATTTGAAAAATAAATTAAAAAATTAAAAAGCTTAAGAAAAATAAAAAGACAAATAATAAACATCCGAAAACTCCGAGACTTGGTCAACAGTCTCCGATTATTTGAAATAAGAGACCACAACGTTGTCAAATTGTTCGCGCTGACAAACAAACACCAACATTTGTCACTATGAAGTGAAAAAGCCAAGCAGAAATACTGAAGCCCCTAAGAAGTAGTAGGAACATCAATACCCCGGGCAGTTACCAAACAAAATAACGGCAGGCAACGTTGTGAAATCTCTCCCTTTCTCCCTTTACTCTTACCTTACATATAAATCAACGCTAAAAGATCGCAAAATATATTAATAGAGAACAACGTATGTTAACTACATTTTAATAAAATTATTAGCTGAAAAGTCTAAGCGCCCCTAATTGTTTTTAACGTTGTTAACAGAATAACAACGTCGGTATCGTCACGCGGTAATTGTTTTTAAATAAAGTAACAAAAATGTTAACAGCATAACATTTTCCACCAATTTGCCAGATTAACATAGAATCGATAAGAACGATGTTAGCAGCATAACACCGTATATTTCTCTTGTTCCTATTTGTTGACGATGTTAGCAGAATAACATCGCCTTTTGAAGAAAAAGCATTCTACAAGAATTTCAACTTCTAACATTGTTAAAAAAAAAAACTAAAGAAACGTTATTTTTATAAAGAAAACATTTTTATAGCTATACCAAAATTTTAGGAGATATAGGTATGAAAAAGCCATTCTTAATAGAAAGTAGCCGTCATAACGTTGTTAAAACATCGAGCTGCCAAGTGAATTCCTCCGAGAAAAAGTAGGGAGAAGGGTTATTTTTTTTTCTTTTAAAAAAATTTAAATCAATCGACCTACAGCAAAACTACAAAAAGCTACAGGTTAAAATAGGTAAAGCAAACCAAAAATAGACTATACACAAGCAATAGTAGAGTTAAATCAAAAGCTACCCAAAACTAATAGGTGTGTATAAATCATAAAATAAAAATCAGAGACTGGATTACTCGGGTTCAGTTTTGCCTTACGACGTACAAACGTTAAACTCTTGTACCGTTGTGAAGTTAGCCACTGATAATACTTCAAAGAAAGGTTATAACAAACGTTGCGCAGTTTATAATCGACCCGGTTGTAAAAGTGTAATTCCATCAGCACAAACGATATAGAATTACATTTAAAGCCCCAAGTCACTATTAAAACTTAGACCAAAGTTTGTTGTAACTCGATCTTCGTTTTCACTAAAATAAAATTCGTTTAAATATTTATTAATGAACAAGAGTGAATTGTGTTTGTTAATTGTCCAGACAAATTTCTAATAATTTTTTTTTGTGAAATTTTAGAGATTTAGCCTCTTTCAAAACAGCACAAGAGCCATAAGAAATAAAACAAAAATCTTACCTTGTGAGTCCCTGTGTGCACCGACCGCCTCTTGGGCGGCTAAAAAATACCTCGTCTTGTGATTGATTACCCATTTGCCAGTGTCCAAATCCTGAAATCGAGCCCAACGTATTGTTTTTCACAGCCTTACATCAATTAACGTGCTTTTTGAGAAAACACTGTTCTTGCTATTAGGTTATGGCAAAATGTAACTACTTTTCAACGTTTCGCTTATGGTTACACGAGGCATTTTCTTATAATTTTTTTTTAATTATCTAATCTCTCGGTTACGTCACTGAAGATATGTTGTGTAATGATAAATGAAAAACATAGAAAAGTAGTTTATTTGCCGTGGTCTAACAAGAACAACGATTTTTCGTTGAACTAAAGCCTTGTGTATGTTTTTGATATTAACAACGAATGAAAAATTAATTTAATAAAAATTAATAGTCCCAAGGATATAATAAAAATAAGTCTGTTAACTATCCAACAGAAGAGTAGTAAACTTGAGCTGCAAACATTTTTCAACATAAAAAAATCAATTAATCTTTGATGTTTAGTGATTTGAGGGCAGTAAACTACCGATTTGGTGCCTATTAGTGGACACATTGAATTATTTAATTAAGAGGGGAAAGAACTCTATACTAAAAGTTATACTGAAACTATTATATTGTGTAAATTTACATGTTTTACGGGTAATGCTTTTAAATAACTAAACCCCCTATACTTTTAAAGTACAAAACAAACCTAAATTAACAAAAAAAAAAAAACCGGCCAAATGCAAGTCGGACTTGCGCAATTAGTGTTCCGTACGGTGATTGCTTTTAAAATAAAATAAAATTATATCTCTGTACAAGAGCAACTCGTCACTCTGGTTACAGTTACCTCTGCGATAGGTCAAGAAACCAGATAAATTATCAAACGTAATTCACTCGTGACGATTTTCGCTCAATCTACACTTTATAAAAAATATTCTAGAATTTTTTCAAACTTATTTGACCAGTACTTGTCAAGATAAGAAGGAAGGACCATCGATTTTTGCCAATTTTTTTCAAAAACTACAAAGTATTATATCGGAACTCTAATTGGGTAAAAAAAATTTTTTTCCATTAATTAAGTCTATATTTATGCTAAATTTCAACTTTCTATGGCAAATAGTTCTGGTGTGACAGACGGACGGACAGACACCAAAATGATACCAGAAGTGTTCTGTACGGAACACTAAAGAAATAATTTTATATTGCAAATTTATATGTAAGATAAGACACTTATTTTTTAAACTTAGACTGAAAACAACTTACGTATCATCTCATTTTAATTTCTTAAACTCAACAATACAGCAAAAAATAATTAACACTCCGGTAGAGGGTAAATAATGATAGATAGACACCACTCTGGATGCAATTATTTACAAGCCCACCGATGTTAACTTTAAAGCGAATGTCTCTGCTTGGATTGTTTTTATGTTTGTTTTCAGTAGCAAGATTTGATTAACCACATATAACAATCAAAACTCGTTAAAATGAACAATAATAAAGACATTACAAAAAACTTTCATATTAAATTTAACATTTGCTGAGAGTGTAAACTTACACCTATAACTATCCAATGAGTGTTAATTATGATTTACTGTACACTAGAAATATTTCAAATTTATGTAACCTGGATAAAAGTTTAGATTATACCGCAAAGTAACGGTATAAAAAAATCCTCTATCCAGGAAACCTTGAATTTTAATTTGAAAATTTAAGTAAATCTTTTGGAAGAAAGTTGTCCGAAATGATAAACATAAAAAATCTAAACATTTCCTCTAATATTAATATTTAATTTTTTTAGATAAAACTGTAAGCTAGTCCTTTTGATTCCAAAATCAACGGACGCCCGCGAAACGCTCATCCCGCGGTTCAAAATGGCGTCCAGAGCTCTATAGACGGCATCGTCAGAGTACTTTCTACTTCTGAAGGTCCCTCGTAATTTCATTAGAAGTCCGGCAACATCGACTGTTTGAGATTCGCCCCCGTACACGTTGTAGAAGAAGCCGTCCAAATCTGCGAACAAAACCAAAAGTTTGGTTTAGTTCTAGCTTTGAACCGGCTCTGAAATGTCTTTGCACGGGGCTTTTTTGATAAGACAGTTAGCGCTAAAAGAAAACACTAACTTTTGAAAACTCCCGTGTAAAAACATGTTACAAGTATACAAGGGCAGTGCATTAATTTAAAGGATTTTTCGGAAATTTTAGAGGGATCTTCAGACTTTATTTTTAATAATAAATTTAAAATGCTTGCCAGCTGCCACCAAAAAATAAATGGAAGCAATAGCGAGCATTTTAAAAGCTAATATTTTAAAATATTCCAGAAAAATTTACGTTTCACAATATGCATATAAAGTCTATGGTATTTTTTTGAAATTTTTACTCCAATTTACACAATATTATAGTACTCAAATGAATAATTTGAGCTGAAGCAAAACTTTGAATTAAAGTACTGGTACATATGCTCAGAACATTACAAGCAAATGGATAGAAAATTACTGAAATCTTTTAGGAAAATATTTTAATCTTGCACCAATTTCATGATTACTTAAAAAAATTAATATTCTCCTGACAAGATAAATATTTAAAGGAATTCTTAAGTGTAATTTACCACATTTTTCAATGCAACAGCTTGCAGCCTAGTTTCTTTTACTGTAAATGCACAAAAATCTTACACTTTCTTTGACAGTATCACCTGGGATATTAATTTTTACTAGAATCTTCAGTTTAACTAACTAATTGTGGGGATTGTTTACCGACATTGAAATGTTAAAAAAAAATCATGTTGAAAATCGTAAGTATCAACAAAATGAAGTATTGCCAGTCTCCAAATTTCCTATAAATATTTATGTACACGCTCACAAAACCCTATTAAAATAAAGTGTTGTTTCGCCCCCAAAGAAAAGAGACATCAGAAACGGTATCGAATTCAAAAATTTGAACCTTGAACAATAAGATTTGAGAAAATCAAAAGCAGTTTTTGTAAAATCTCTTTAACTCCCATCAGTAGAAGTTGCAATTTCTAAATTCCATACCATTCGTGATGCTAGAGAGTGGTGCGAAACGTGCCAAATTATTTTAATAGGATATTATGACCTTGCAAACCAATATTAATAGAAACTTGTAAAAGTAGGCAACCCTATATTTAACTCATACTGTGGTTTCAAATACAATTGACAAAATTTTAATATACATAAACAATCCCATAACCAACAAACTTTTATAGGACAGAAAAACTGATGTTGCCTGCGGCATTTTTTCCAAATACAAAAAAAACTAATTTAACTTTGAACTTCTTATGCACTTTATCTCCTATAAATTATATTTCAACTTTTCTCACCCCAAGAAATGAAATCAAATCATATTCTTACCCTGTGACGATCCCTCGCCGCCGTGACTAGGTCCCGCTCCGTCATCCATTTGATCCATATTGCTAATGTCATCGTCGTCCAAAGTCAGGTCCTCGATACTGTCCTCATTCATTTCCTCGACATACTCGGATTTCGGCTCCAGCATCAATTCGGTGTGTGTCTCTAGTTTTTCTTTGATCATAGGAACTTGTTGTTGCTGTGAGCCGATTTCTTCTTTATGCCTGTAACAAGGGATTAAAAAAAATTGTAGCCATATGCTCGATATGTGTACAAAGAAATTACAGAGGCACACAAAATAGAATAACACCAGTGTTACAGATGAAAATATAGTAGGCCCGATTCAGTAAGGGAACCTAAATTTTTAAGACCTGATTTAGTAGTCAGGAAATTTAATCGGTCCTGGCGTCCAGTTGGCGTTTCTTTACGTCACTGGTTTATTTCGTATGGTCAATGTCGGCAAAGGAATATTCTTAAAAGAAAATTTTAAAAACCGGCCAAGTGAAGATCAGACTCGCGCAATTATTGTTCGGTACGGTGATTGGTTTAAAATAAAGTCTTTACCTAGGCTACATTAATTAGGACCCTGACATCTATTCATCTTAAGATCAAATATATATTTTCACGTTTTTTCTTAGTCAATATGGTATGAAAGTTATAGCATCTCGGCTACCTAACAGCCGATAAAATCAATCTAGAATCTAGCAATAGGAGTATTAAACTACTTAAATATTTCTTTAATTATAAACAAATAAAATAAAATTATTTTGTCTCGGTACAAGAGCAGTAAAGTACTAAAAAAAAACATCCATCATATTGTCAAGGCACATATTTGTTCTTATATCAGATAAATTATTATCAAACATAATGCACACATGATAATTTTCATTCAATCTACTCCTGTAGAGAACATTTTAGGTTTTTTTCAAAATTTTCTGATCAGTACTTTTAGAGACAGAGTGGAGGAATGGCGATTTTTGGCCACTTATTAAAAATAATACAAAGAAAAGTGTGCGCAAGTATTACTTCATATATATTTTCGCACTCTGTTTTCACCAAAACTAACCCCTTAAGCCAAAATTTAACTTTCAAACCAAGACTACTCCGATTGGGTCATCAATTCCTATATTGTGCCAAATTTCAACTTCATATGCCAAATACTTTAGGAGAAAATCCAGTGTAACAGACAGACACCGAAGTTTTATCCCATAAGTGTTCTCTATACGAAACATTAAAAATATTAAGAAAAAAAACCTCTTAACAGGTAAGAAAATAGATAAAATTTTGAAATAATTTTTCATGTTTTTCAGTTTAATTACAAATAAAAACACCCGAGCTTGTGCTGCACACCCATATATAAATTTAGCCGACTTACTACCGGCGCTCTTGTTAATTTGAACTTCTATTTACCAAATTAAACCAGATGTGAAGTGAAACTTTACTAGTAAATGAGGTACAGTATGTTTAAATATTGTGAACCGCTGAATCCAAATCAGACTTTAAGTAGAGGAATTTTGATAAGACAAAAAATAAACAAAATGTCATTTATAAAATTAAGCATAATTTCTGGAAAGTTAAACTACAGTTGGAATTAATGACAATGAGAAGCCTATAGCTTTGCTAAACCCTTGATGGAAGATGTTTTTAATTGAACAGAAGTTAAAGTTATATTTTTAACAGGGTATAGTTACTGACTCTCTTGTGTAGATAATATAGTAAAAATTTCAACAGTGAAAATTGGTGTTTTTTGAGACTTCAAATTCAGGTCTGTAAGATATCAGTATACTTTAACAAAGTCAATCGACAGATACATACAATTAGCATGGTTTGATCTGTAAAGCAGAACTAATATTGATTTTTATACAAACACGAACCTTGCCCAAAAAGTTGCTATGCAACTCTGTGAGCATAATTGGAAAACCATATACGTATTTTTATTGTATTACCTCATTAATTGGTTTAAAGAAAAAAATAGTGAAACTTATTCACTGGAACACAGACATTTTCTAAGAAGACTTGTAAGCAGTATGTATGTGAAAATGATCATCAAATATACATACATATTTTTTTTTATCAGTATGAAATTCTCTAAAACCTTTTGCGTGCGACATGTGTCAGAAATGTTTTAGGCGGCTCAAAATAAAAAATTATCTAATGGAATGCGAGCACTACTAGAACTTCTCGTCTCTAGTCACTTAACATCTTGTTATTTTTAGTTTTGCTGTTAATTAATTCAGAGGGAGATATTAACAATATTAACCAGTAAAAATAACTTTAATCTGTACTATGGTAAAACAAATTTTTTTACAGCTGAAGATAGTTAATTTCCACAACTACAGTACAATAAATACCTGTATGTCAGAAATGGGTATTTTAATTGGTACATCCTGATTAGCTAATTTGTCTATCAGAAAGAAAAATCCCTCCATAAAACACAGAAATAATAAACAATGAAAATTTTGAAGAAATTATGACTTTTTAACTTTATTGAGTAATTGGTAGAAAAATTTGGAATAAGGACAACAGTCTTGGTGTCATTATTACTTAACAAAACATAAATTAAATTTTATTCAGGCCCCAGTAAAAAAAAAAAATGAACATTATAAATTACAAATGGCAACAGATCTATTTTTACAAACAAAAAACACATCAGTATAAAGCAATATTTTTTGTGACATATGTATCGTTAAAGATGAGGTAGATACAAACCTCATCTGTTTCAAATGAAAATTTTTATAAATGAGAATTTTGCAATTTTCATGAATTATTTACGTTAAACATAGAAAGTTGAAGATTACTTTGAAAGATTAACATTAAAATTACTAGCACAGTGTCAATTTTGATTATCAAGAACTTGTACTTTCTGTTTTATAAGTATAAACCAAAGTACACATTTTCTTTTTATATCTCAATTGAACCACAAAACAGGAACTTTAATGTTATCTTTATTCTTATCAAATAATTATGTTTGAATGTATGCTTCTAATCAAAGACATGAGAAAATTGAATGGCATTGTGAAACTGGCTAAAACTGGTTTTGATATTTTACTTTTAATACCCATGTGTTAAGAATGCTTATATTTTTTATTTATTTATACTTTTATTGCAAAATAAAGGTTAAAAAAAGACATGTCAACAAAAAATGTAAGCACTTTAACAAATTTAACATTTTGTACGGTGGATTTTTGTGGTCTCTACTAACAAATGTTAGAAAAGAACAAGCCTAAGCTACCGAAACAAAATGGTAAATTTACGAGTAAGTTTACCAGATGTAGCTAAAAGTAAGGATTACAAATGGTGTAAATTCTTCTAAATTTCTATTACATGCACTCAAAAAGTAATGAATGCAAGTAGTAATAAAAACTAGCCTTTAAAGTAAAATAAACCAAAGCCAATTGAACCAGAAATGTGAAATAAAATATATTAAAAAGGTTCGAGTTATCAAAAGTGAGAAGTACACAAGGCCATATTCAGACAAAACAGTTATTAATTATGTATTAGGATTAAGTTCATATTCTCATTCGATAGTGAAGTGCACCACCCTTGGTCAAACAAATAGTACATGTCCTTCACAGTCTAGCTGCAGCTTTAAGGGTTTCTAACAGTCTGATATTTAGCCTGTAAGCTACATATATTATTTTTGTGACCAAGGTCATACATGAAAAGAAATAAAAAGCTTAAGAAAAATGCAACTCTAAAGTTCTTAAAAGAACTGCAATATTAAAAATAAAATGGATGAATTCCAAAAATGCAAAAAAAATTATCTTCATATCTTTCTACCATTTATATGTTTAAAACTTAAAAAAAAAAAAAAAGGGGGGGGGGGCAATGTATTATTGAGGCACTATAGAAAAAACTTTTTACAATTGCCAAATATAGCAAGTTTGGGTTATATTGATTTAATTAAAAGAAGTAGGTCTTTAGTGCCACTAAATTTTTATGGATGATATATTTTATGCATTCAAAATTAACTTGACACAGGGTTTAATTAAATGACCTTCACTCACCAAAGATTAATAATATTCTTAAAAAACCAGACTAGGATGTAATGAAAAACCCAAATAAGCCATCTAATTTTGCAATCAGCAAAAAATTAATTTGATGTTTTTTTTTCAATTTATAGAAACTTCTGGAATTGCATTCATTAAACCCAATACTGACATACATACACAAATTATAAAAATTACATTGACCTTGTTCTGGCTATGCCATAATTCAATGTGTTTAGCAATCCATTCTTATGGAGATCTCCAAGCTGTTGAATCAAACTGTTGTCTCATTCTCAGACAAGAAATTTTGTGCCTTAACAACATATTTATACTAAATAACCAATAATACTTTTTGTCATCAATTTTAAACGGCCAACAAAAACAAATATTTAGTAGTAATGAAGACTGAATACATTTGCACATGTAGCAGCAAATTTTTTTTAATGTCAAATTACATTTACTGTTTACTTGGATAAGACAGATTAAAGTATATTTTACTTGTAACAATTCTTTTTAATTAGAAATTGTTGCCTGGCAAGGTACCCAACCGAGCTAAAACAAGCAAGCTTGGGGCATAAGCTGGTGACATTTTCTTCGAGTTTCTTTAGCACTGGTTCAAGCATTAAATTAACTTAACTAGTGACTCTAAGACTCGATACTGATAAGGACTGTTAGATCCTATAGAATTTTATATTAGTGTCTTGCAGCCTCATCATTTACAAGTGGCAAAACAAATTTCCTATTCGTAAATTCTCTCTCAACTCTTTAACGTGGGTTTTGATCTCATTTTAGCTGGATTATTGAAAACTGAACATTTATGATGCAAAAAATAATGTGATAAATAGACTACCAATGCTTAAAACTTCAAAAATTTTGGCCTGCAGCCAATATAATTTGCCTGTGAAACTTCCTTTTGCTTGTAGAATCAGAGACAAAACGAAATAATATTAGTAACAAACTGTATTCATTCAACTTAGTTTTTAAATTCTGGCCAGCAGCCATATGATTCCCTACAACTTAATTCATTAAAGCCTACAACATCAGTCTTTTGTATTTTTAAACTTAATCGGTTAACTAAGACCATATTACCTGTAACTTTTCGTCAGTAAAATAATTTTTTAGGTTTTTGTAGGCACCCCCACGAACAATGCTTTATGGAAAGAGGTTCATTTCTACTCTTATTTATAGTTAAATAGTAAAGTATCAAACGTGAGTTCTACATATGTTTGTAGTTTATGTTCCTATGTAATTATCCAAAAGGCAAGTCAAGGACATCCATTAGCAAGTGTGTGAAATGAAACTATCAGAGATAGATGATCTACTAAAACCTGGTTCGAGAGAGGAAGTGTCACACAAGGGTGAAAAAATTATTATTCACATGTTATGTTATCACCCCATGAAACAACCTAAGATCCCATGTTCAAAGATGACTTTTGGAAAAAGCTTTGGAAGACTTTATCTTCATCTACAGTTTAAACACTCGAGAAATGCTCTAAATTTCGAAGAAGCCATTAGTACAGACTGCCAAACTATTTTGTCGCTAAAAATGAGGAGTGACTTCTTCAAGAAGATAATGAGTAAAACATGGAACCAGTGGAAAGGGGAACCCTCATATCGTCACACTAGATTGGTCATCCCAATGGAATCTCAATCGAAAATGTGTTGTGACCATAGATCAAGAAGCTTCATAGTAAAAAGATTTACATAATAAACAGCTGTCAGGGCAAATTTGGACAATTCGACAATCTTGGCCTTAATATGGAAAATGCCAAAGATATACCTCAAATATGCTAGGGGATCAGCCACACTAACGCGAGTCGGGATGAACTACTGAATCATTAGCATTTTAATGACAATTCTTTACTGTGAAATTATGTTAAAAACAAAAACATTTTTTAATGAACAATGTATAACACATTCCTTCTTGACCTGACTATATTGAAATGGTAATTAAAAAAAAAAACAGGGTCTGCATAAATCAAAAATTATAGTTAATTTCACCACCTGACTGTAACCTGCAACCAGTATGAATTTGCCTATTGCAAGAGAAGTACCAGCTGCACTGACTTCTTGATATTTAGCAATATTTAAAACATATAATACAATCACAAAATTACTGGATAATTATTTAAAAACCCCCGATTATATAACCGAAAGCCAACACACAACTTGCAGATGACAATTTTCTAGTACCTGCAGTACGTTTCAATTAAAAATATTTCCAACCTGAACTAATCAACTTCTTTATTAAAACTCTTGCCCTGTTTGTATAAGTACCTGCAGTACTAATCATCCAATTTATTTAAAAAAATTTAAAAAAATACAGCAAAACCCTCAATTTACGTAAACATATAGTCCAGTAACCTGGCCCACATTCAATATAATTTGCCTGCAGCAAAACAGCGACTGCAACACTGGCTTTATTTTCTCTTACACAATAAAAAAACTACTAATACTAAATAATTTTTAAAAAAATAACCTGAACTGGCCTGCGGCACAATATATTTTCTCTGCAGCAATAACTTCCTTTAAAATTCCTAGTTAAGGCTTTCAACCTTTTTACCTGCAGCAATGTGATAAAGAACAGTTTTCTTTTTAGCCTGTCACCCATAATTCCCTGCTACAATCCACAACCCAAATAAATAAAAAAAAATCCTTACCTTGTCAATATTTCCTGTTTTGTCTCAATTGTATCAGGCACGTCCGAGTTCAGTTTAATGTTTGCAGGTAGTTGAGTAGTAGCCGAGGGAATGTTTTGTGGAGGCAGACTGTGGGCATCAGAGGAGTTGGACGCATCATGGTGATTGTCCATCTCCTCAGACTTACGCCGCATTCTTTTTTTCTTCCGAGGACCTGGTGATATTGATCCCTCCCTGTAAATAAAAAGAAAATTAAGATATGGTACAATATGGAACATTACATAAATTTTAAGAAGAATAAGGCCTGCAGCCAATAGTATTGCATAAAAACAATAATATATACATTAATGGTAATTTTTTTAAAGAACTTAAAAAAATCTTACCGATCATCACGACTTCGCTGCTCTATCGTCAACCCCTGGACTTTGGGTAGTGGTGCTTGGGGTTGTGGACTTTTGGGGGGCGCAGGGGCGGGTGCCGGCCTTTTCACAGGCTGGTCATCTTTCTTGTTATCACTCAGTCCTTTAATTTGTAATGATTCGGCAGCTTTTAACAGAGCCCCTAACTGATCTTGGGATATGTTCACCTCACCCCTGTACATGTAGTCCATCATGGCTTTCAGTTCTTGGAATTTCACGTCTTTTAGGATGAGGATCGGATGCTTGTCGTAATGTCGAGACAGTAACGACTCAAAATATGGACTACACGCCGATAGGACGACCTTGTGTGCATTAAGGAATTTACCCTCCGCCGCGAGGGTACAGTCCACCAGTTTTTTTCATTTTCTAATAATGTGTCGAATACCGCTACTAACGTTGACTGGTGGTTGTTCCACCTAAGGCAGAACTGTTGATCGTCGTCCATTATTCTAATAACTGTAACAAAAAAAAAATCCTGTAAGCTTTGAAACAACATTATTTAACAAATATAACTTTTTACAATCTCCATATGCTGCAAAAAAATTAGAAAGTTTGGCAATGAGCAGTATAAGTCATCGTCGTAAATAAGAACTAGAAATATTAAGAAAGTACTTAATCGAAATTGTTAAACTAAATAAAACACAAAAACATTGAATCTAATTCAGAACTAGGTACGGCGTACACAGAGATCTCTTCCAATTAATTAGAAACGGTTTTCTTCAAATCCTAACTTTAAAATTAAGAATTTATGAATTGTATGTAAAATAACGTTAAAAAATTCATAACTATGAGAAAATTTTTACCTAAAGGAGAAAATCAAATGAAAATTGTTGAAGTTGAAAACTTGAGAAACGTTTCACAAAAATGGCGGAGTTCAAACAACGCGACCCCCGATTTCAAAATGGAGGCCGCATAACGGAACTCACGAACGACTCGATCGATGTTGACGCGATGGGAAAACAAGTTTCTCTCTCTTTTCTAACTCATACAAATAAATAGAGAAATAGAGGGCGCGGAGAAGTTGACGCAAGCTCAGTAAATCGCAACGGAAGTCCACGTCAGCTACGGGAAAACGAAGCGTTGGCAATGGAGAACCAAAAATGGCCGATTTTCCGTGGATAAATGGCATGGCGTAAAAGTTTAAAAATTCGTAGAAAATCCATTTTACAAGTTAATGAGTAGAACTTTAATGAAAAGTTTCGATTTGTTATTTATAAGCTCACTGAAGCTTATTAGAGCTTTCGGTTGCGCTGGAAAACATGAAAAGCTCGAGGCCCAACCCACGTCAAGTTTCAAAGCCAAAAACCCGAAAAAAATTGCGCAAATCATTACAAAAATTGCTGAAAAAAATAAAACGAATGTTAGAATCACATAATATTTACCTTATTTGGCACCTATACACTAAATATCACAATAAATTCACTTAGGTATCAACTCTCAGAGAGATGACTAAAATCTAGTGTTGAGTCTTCATGAGGCGGCTTCGAACTAAAAGCGACCGGGCCGGTCGAAGTGCTCTAGCGCCAGCGGAGAAGCAGGCCCGACAGCACGAACCTATAATGACGTTGCGATGCTTGCGTAGTTATTCGACGCGCCGTCACGCCAGATCTTCAGCCAATCAGAGTGTGAGCTTTCGTCGCTTACCAGACGGTCGGCCAAGCTTCAGAAAACAGGAGCGTGATAGTCGTTTCCGTCTCCTCCTCTCGGCGCCAAGAAATAGATGAAGAGAGAGGAGCGGTGAAAATGGGAAAGAGAGAGCGTGGAGATGAGAGAAAAGACACGAATTTGATCCACAACAAAATAGTGAGCCTTGATGTTCTAATCGTAAGGTCGGTTTTCCCATGAAAACCTTTTTTTCTACGCGATTTTTAGTCTCATGCCTTTTCGAGCCCAATTTTTTTAAGTTCAATCGTACGCTCCTGACACTAGCTGGCAACGACAGGTAAGAATCCTGTTCATTGCCTCATCTAGATTTTAAACTTTTCCAATTTTTACATAATCTTAAATATTTGCACAATTCTTGCCATCGAAGACCAAAATATTTTGATTTCCCTTGTTTGTTTACATCAGTATGCTTTGCTAAATTTTATGACGTAGAAATGAAACAGGAATCGCGACCTCAGGCGGCAAATTTAAAATTTAAATTTCGCGCCAGTTTTATGAGTTCCTCTATTGAAGCGTTTTTTAACGCATGATTATTCTGCCAACCAGTTTTTAAAGATGAATAACTTTTGGTTCTCTGTTTTACACCGTTATCCGTTCAGTTTATTACCGATAAACTAAGGCTAATCGTAAATTTAAATAAAAGAATCATTTAGAATTCGAAATTTACGGTATATAAACACTGTTACTGAGCCTTTAATGATACTAACATATTCAAGAACCAGTTAGATTAGACGTTTCTTAAAAATAGCACATTCAGCAGTCTGACCAATTGTACTAGAAAGTACATAGCGTCAGCCATCACTAAAGGGTTTACTAAGTATGTAGGTGTGGTCGGCACCTAAGAATTTTATTTTTGTTGCTTAATTATGCAACCGGATCAAAATAACCGGTAATATTTTCGTTATCGGTAGAATGATTTTTAAAAAGAACATTGGTTAATTAATCTGGGCTTTAATTTGAAAGTTTGTTGTTTTTTTTTGATAGGAAAAAAATATGTCATTCTCATAATTGCTTACGGCATATTACACACAGTAGGACGCAAATTCTGATAACTTTTTTGAAATTTTAACCTCAATTAAAGTATATTTAAGGTTTAGAAGGTGGGCTCTGTTTATTAGGACAGAAAAATAGTGTTTCTATTGTTCTGTTAATAAAATAAGCTTAGTAAGAGAGTGGCAACTAACTAGCGCATCCGCCAAAGTATTTTTATTGAAGAACAGTTTTTACAATTATTAGTGTTCCGTACGGAACACTATAAGATGACTTCGGCACCTAATCTATCTGTCGGTCTGTCTGTCACACCCGATTTTCTCCGAAACTACTTGACATAGAAAGTTGAAATTTGGTAATAAATATAGGAATTGATGGCCTCATCAGAGCCATGTAGTTTTGAAAGTCAAATTTTGACTTAAGGGGTTAATTTTGGGGGATGAAATCGAAAGTGAAAAAAAAATTTTTTAGTAGATCATCGAGAGTGGTGTCAAATGAAAGCTTGTCAAAACACGAGTAAAAAATATATATGTAATGTAATACTTGCGCACACTTTTCTTTTGTATTATTTTTAAAAAATCGCGAAAAATCACTGTCCCCCCCCTCCCCATCTTATCTCGAAAAGTACTGACCAAAAAATTTTGAAAAAACTCTGGAATATTCTCCACGGGGTGTAGATTGAACGAAAATTATCACGAGTTACTTTTAATAATTTATTTGGTATATAAAAAAAACAAAAATTTCGAGGTCATCAGATTTCAGTAAAGATTGGAAACAAACTTTGTTGAAAACTCATTTGGGGTGTGTTTTGTGAAGTCACTGATCATTTTATATCTCTGTAACAATTTTTTTTATTTTAAAAGCAATCAACGTACGGAACACTAATTGCGCAAGTTCAACTTGCACTTAAACGGTTATTCGTTTTTTTGTTGAGCTCAAAAGGTTTTTTAAGATAACTAAAAATGTTTCAACCGCATGGACTGCACAACCTGTATCATTTAAATCATAAGATAAATTGAAGAAAAAGGTTAAACTCTCATTTAATTTTTTTACTTTACTTTATTACTCTACTATTACTTTAATTAGTTTACTACATTGCTCCTAGCGTTCTCCCCACCCAGCGTTGGTAAAAATCATTGTTATTCCAGAACCACATTTGGGGTTGTAACCTAAAATGTACTTCAACCTTGCGGGTTAACGTACCTGCATATGAAAAATAATTGCGTGCATTATTCCCAGAAATATATATTACTTTTACAAATTAATTCAGTACTTTTGAAATAAGTTTGTCAAAAGTTTTGAATTCAAAATATTTTCCACCACTTGTATTTGTGGAAGTGCCAATCCTAAAGAAAATCACTACTTTTTACGATGCTGTTATTCACATAACCTCAAAATACAGTCTCAAATGCGGTGCTGTTCAACAAGCATCATTTTTTGTACCGCATTTTAAATGCAAAAATGCGTTTCAATCTACACAAGTAATATGTTCAACTTTAAAAAAGGTGTTGTGGCACTCAGATCAGCCATTTCGAAACGGTGACTTTGATCTTTCAGATCGTAACTTTCTGGACAACACCAGACCGCACATGGCAAAGAACGACTCTAAATTTTATCTTTTCTTTGAGATTTATAGTTCTCCCTCACGCTGCGCATTTTTCCGGACATGTCTTCGCCTGATTACTACTTATTCTACTTCTACTACTACTACTTCACTTTCTTGAAGGACGTCAACATACACATATACATACAGACAGACGTTAAATGTTATATATACCTTCACAAAGTACCGTATCCGATACGGACGTAGGCGATCCTCTCGCCTTTGTCTGTGGTTCGTGCCCTTTTTAAATGTACCACAGACAAAGGGTACCTACAGTTTAATGTCGTTCCCGAACGGCCAAAGTGAGAGGACTTTACTAAACATAATGGGTGGTTTGCCATTGCCTTCCCGAGAGAGGCGACTGTCACGTTTTAACTTCATTATTTTTTCTTTTTTTATTTTATTTCTCGGACTGAGAATCGAACTCAGGTGGCCGGCGTAGAAAGCAGACACGTTAACATCTACGTTATGGCCGCCTCTTTTATGTAAATAGTGATTTAAAATATTTAGAAACAAAATAACAGACGTATATCAGGAACACCCAGTAGAGAAGGAATAACAATAATATTATCGGCAGCTGTGAGTTATTCTTTCCTGCTTGTCTGTTGGTTTACCAACCCTCATGCTAGAGGATAAGCAGTTCCCTCCCATATCCGATATTACTGAGTTGAACGCTTCAAACAGGTATTAAAACATCTGGAACCGTAATGGGTCAAAATCAAAGTAAAATGAGGAAAAAGACTGCTAGAACAAATGAACGAGAATCATTCTAATTGATTAAATCTTTTAGGATAATGATTAAAACATTTAACGAGTGTGCATGGTCTTTTTTATTTGTTTTGACTATCATTGTTCTTAATTTACCTGATAATGCTGTATAGGGTGTTTGGGATTGAATTTTGTCAATATTTCTTTACTTCCAATACTAAGGGAAAATATTACTCTAGCAAATTTCCATAAAGAAAAATATAAGTCATAATCGCCTCCAAGGTTGCAGACATTGTTTTTTACCCCTCGCACCTCCACCTGGATTTTTAAAATGAAATACCTTGTATATTTTTCTTTTAATTAAAGAAGTCTTTTAATGTGAAGTCGAGGATATAGGTTTTGTCTCCTCCTCCTTTCTATGGTCTTCAAATAGTAATTGAACTCGGTACGACTATTCGCGTCGAATTGCCAACGAAGCAACTGGATACGTTTTATATGGATGCTCGGTATAAATAAATTCACGTATGGGATGGCATCAAATAAACATAGCAAAAATATTATTTTCCTTTAAAAAATAATAATAAACGTTTGACTATGTATCTCCCATCTATCTAATCTCGTTGATAGTCGAATGTCATAAAATCTACTATCAGTTCATACGATACTAAAACATAACGAAGAGAGGGTACACTGTTAGTCACAATTTTCAGTATTTTTAGATCCCAAATTTAGCCTGTCACAGGGTAAAACCCTTATTTTTCTTCGCATGCGGTCCCTAGGCAACGAGAAGGAACAGCCCCTTTTAAGGGCACCGTTATTGATCAGTTTTTCTACGAAATAAGGCACTGTTTGTATAATTCAACTAAGCAGGAGAGATCTTGTTTCAAAGTGTACAATCTTCAGTTTTGTTTTGCAATTTTCAAGAGATAGAAAAGGGAACATTCAATTTGAAAAAGTGCTTTTTATTTCACTTCATTATTTTTAATTATATTGGTACGATGGTCATGATATTACTACCATTTAAATCAAGGAAAAGAAGCAAATATTGAGGTGGTTATATTTACTTATTTTTTGACGGTAACTCATCATTCGGATAACCGATTTAAGACAAAAAAAAAACCGGTCAAGTGCAAGTTGAACTTGCACAATTAGTGTTCCGTACGTTGATTGCTTTCAAAATAAAAAATGTTGTTACAGTGGTATGAAATGATCAGTGACTTCACAAAACACACCCCAAATGAGTTTTCAACAAAGTTTGTTTCCAATCTTTACTGAAAATTGATGACCTTGAAATTTTTTTTTTATGTACCAGATAAATTTTTAAAGGTACTGCACTCGTGATAATTTTCATTCAATCTACACCCCCTGGAGAATATTCCAGAATTTTTTCAAAATTTTTTGATCAGTACTTTTCGAGATAAGGCGGGTGGACAGCGATTTTTCGCGATTTTTTAAAAATAAATACCAAGGAAAGTGCGCGCAAGTATTATTTGACACCACACTCGATTACCTACTAAAAAAATTTTTTTAACTTCCGATTTCACACCCCCAAAACTAATTCCTTAAGTCAAAATTTAACTTTCAAAACTACATGGCTCTGAGGAGGCCATCAATTCCTATATTATTACCAAATTTCAACTTTCTATGACAAATAGTTTCGGAGAAAATCGGGTGTGACAGACAGACGGACAGACAGACACCGAAGTGATCTTATAAGTGTTTCGTACGGAACACTATGGCACTTGTCATACAGGCGAACTTTGTGATCATCCTACAAAAATTTATTAGTGTATACGGTGGTTTAGGACTAGTGTTGCCAAGTGTCCCGATTGGCGTAGGATGTCCCGATTTTCAGGGGTCTGCGGACACGTCCCGATGCACCCTTGATCGGGACGCCTAATGTCCCGATTTTGGGTCAATCGATAATTATAAAAGATTCAAACTTCGCGCGTATAGTTTTTTTTGTGACTGCGAATAGCGCGATAATGGTATCACGTTTGTCTCGTTTTCGTTATATTTAAGAAAAGTTTATCGAAGTTAGTTACCAAATAGATACTGCCAATTGTACTACTCTACCATTATTTTCACGACTTAGTGATAAAAATAAACGTTAATTTATAAAAACCTTGTTTTCTTTAGTGGGCAACACTATAGGACTGTTACTGCCGGTCACAATAAAAATATTTAACTTTAAAATGGTCTAATTTGACAATTACTGGTTTAAATTAACCAGAGCACCCCCGTAGTACGTCAACTAAAGTTATGAAGTTGTGCAGTGCATGACCAAAAAAAATCGTTTTTATTTCATGCGTTGGCATGCCAAGGTCTCAGTTCACATGTCAAGATCTTACCGGACATGTCAATATCTCACGTGGCACGTCAAGGTCTCACCTGGCATGCCAAGTGAGACCTCAGCGAAACGTCTGCAAAATTCCATTAGAACTGCCACAAACAAATATATATATATATATATATATATATATATATATATATATATATATATATATATATATATACATATATATCTATATATATAGTGACATGGGATTTTTCTTTATCATTAAAATTCAAAGAAAAAGTAAGTTTATAGGTAGATTCTGCATCACTTGAAACCCAAGAAATGATATTGCACTGCTGTTTGTCATTTGTTGTTTGGCGGGAAATTTGAATTTTCTTATGTTTAAAGTGCAAAAGTCACTCTGTTTGTTAAAATATCGAAAACATTTAGGAAAAAACGTTTAGAATTGCATTTTATGGTAGTGTGAAAAATTTTAGATCGATTGGATAAAAATCGTATTTGATAAATTTTAAGCCGATAAAAATATGATCAGAAGGAAATTTTTATTTTAGGAATCTGAAATAAATTTGTTAGATTGGTCTAAGAATTTAAACATTTATTTTGTGATATCAATTCGTGTTTTACTTGTTTTACAATCAATAATTAAAAAATTGTGATTTTCATAAAACCGCAAATGTCTCACTCACCATTGTCGAATTTTTTTACCCTGTTACTTGCAGTTTGAGGTTTATGTTTTTTAAAGGAGACTCTATAGTCATAATTTATTGCAAAAAATAAAGTAATTCAGGTACATTAATTAATTAATTTTTGTTTAATTTGTGAAGTGTCTGTAATTTATTTATTTTTTTTATTATCTTTAGTCAATATTAATTCATTAGTTTTTTTCTTTTTTGCAATAAAATTGTCACGCTAGAGCCTCCTTAAAAAACAAAAACCTCCAACTGGATGCCATAGGGTAAAAATAATCGATAATTATCCGCGCGACAGTTACGGTTAATCATCATTTTTAAATTTTTAGTTGTGAAAGAACTAAAACATGGCTTGAAATCAACAAATAAATTTTAAAATTCTTTCAGCAATCTAACCGATGAATTTCAAATTTCAACAAATAAAAATCTCTTTTGCGATCATATTTTTATAGGTCAAAACTTGAAAAAATACGATTTTTGTCCGATCGATCCAAAATTTTACAATTACCATAAAATGTAATTCTCAAACACTTTTTCCTAATAAATATTTTCGATATGTTAACAAACAGTGATTTTTGGACTTTAAACTATACAAAATTCAAATTTCCTGCTAAACGACAAATGACAATCGGTACTGCAAAATCGTTTTTTTGGGTTTCAAGTGATGCAGAATCCATCTATAAATTCAGTAATGGCATTCATTGTCTGTGGTCTACCTCTGCATTTTTTGTGTTCTCTAGGCCTCCATTCAACTACACGGCGTGTCCATCTGTTATTATTCATCCTTGCCTTAGGCTCCGCCCAATTCCACGTTAATATATATATTCGGTGTATTACATCTGTCACTTTTGATCTTCTTCGCATCTCGATGTTAAGAATACGATCTTGGAGTCTAATATTTAGCATTCTCCTCTCTATTGCTCTTTGGGTTACCTGGAGTTTATTTATTATACTTTTATTTAAAGCCATATATTAATACCGGCAGTACATGTTGATCGAATACACTAGCTTTTATTGTATTTGGGATGCCTAATTTAAATGTAGACTGTAACCTACCAAAGGCAGACCAAGATAACGAGACGCTTCTATCCAAGTCAGCTTTTAAATTATTTTTTGATATTTCGATTTTTTGTCCTAAATATAGGAATGTTTGTACCCTTCCTCTTCTTTCACCTTCTATTAATAGTTTCTGGCTCTAATCTCCACCTTCGCTGTTCAAATACATATTTGGTTTTGGTGAAGTTTATTTTTAGACCTATTTATATATATATATATATATATATATATATATATATATATATATATATATATATATATATATATATATATGTATATATATATATATATATATATATATATATATATATATATATATATATATATATATATATATATATACATATATATATATATATATATATATATATATATATATATATATATATGTATATATATATATATATATAATATATATATATATATATATATATATATATATAAATATACTAGGCGTGCCCGCGGCTCCGCTCGCGTGGACTTGATTGACTACTATCGTCACTGGTAACGTAATAAAATATCTGCCATTATTTCCCCTTATCTCCCATTATCTCTCCATAATTTTCATTATCTAGGCTTATCTCTGCTCATCTCCCATTATTTCTCCTTATCTCCGATTATTTCTCCTTATCTCACCTTATCTCCCATTATCTAGGCTTATCTCGACTTATCTCGCTATATTTCTTCTTATCTCCCATTATTTCTCCTTATCTCCCATTATCTCACCATAACTCCCATTATCTAGACTTATCTCCGCTTATCTCCCATTATTTATACTTGTCTCCCATTATCTCACCTTATCTCCCGTTATCTAGGCTTATATCGAATTATATAGAACATATGTATAAATTTATAAAAACAGGTAAATCGAATAAGTGGTTCTCAAGCGCACTAACGGATAGACAGACAGACAGAGAGACGTTGCATTTTATATACATTATATTTTTTGCAACATGATATTGTTCCATATTTAATGGTTTAGGCAGTGTATTGCAAGAGAACGCGCTAACGGTAACCTTTTTTTCCGAATTGATTCACTATTATCGTCACTGCTTATTCTTTATGTTACCTAACGCAATAAAATATATCCTATAACTTGGCTAGAGAACATATGTGTGTTTTAAAAAAAAGCACGTAACGCACTAACGGGCAGAGAGACAGGTAGACAGACAGAGAGACGTTGCATTTTATATATATTATAGATAGATAACCTGGCCAGAGAACATATGTATTTTTTTAAAAAAAAGCACGTAAATGTGGTTATCCAGTGATAAGCGCACTAACGGACAGACAGACAGACAGGCAGAGAGACAGGCAGACAGACAGAGTGACGTTGCATTTTATATATATTATAGATATAAGATTATAGATAACCTGGCCAGAGAACATATGTATGTTTTAAAAAAAAAGTACGTAAATCGGATAAGTGGTTCTCCAGTGATAAGCATACTAACGGACAGACATACAGGCAGAGATACGTTGCATTTTATATATATATATATATATATATATATATATATATATATATATATATATATATATATATATATATATATATATACAGTCGGCACTCTATTTTAGTGAAAGACCAAAATGTTGACCGAAATTTCACTATAGAGAGTTTTTCACTATATAAAGAAAAAATCCGTATATATTGCTATGTATGTAAGGTATTCTAGGTCTTGAAAAAATTGCACTATAAAGAGTTTTTCACTATAGAGAGTTTCACTATAAACAGTGACGACTGTATATATATATATATATATATATATATATATATATATATATATATATATATATATATATATATATATATATATATCATAGACGTAATAAAATATATATCTATAACCTGGTCAGAGAACATATGTATGAATTTAAAAAATTACGTATATCGGATAAGTGGTTCTCGAGGGATAAGCGCACTAACGGACAGACAGACAGACAGACGTTGCATTTTATATATATTATAGATATAGATTATTATTATATAACCTGGCCGAAGAATATATGTATGAATTTAAAAAAAGACACGTAAATCGGATAAGTGGTTCTCGCGTGATAAACGCACTAATGGACAGACAGACAGACAGAGAGACATTGCATTTTATATATATTATAGATTATAGGTATCCTCTGCTTCTTAATATTGTTCCATATTTAATGGTTTAGGCTGTGTGTTGCAAAGGAACGCGATAGCGGCAAACTTTTTTCCGACTCTATTCACTATTATCGTCACTGCTCATTCGTTATGCTACGTATCGTAATAAAATATAGCCTATAACCTGGTCAGAGAATATATGTATGTTTAAAAAAAAAAGTACGTAAATCGGATAAGTGGTTTTCCAGTGATAAGCGCACTAACGGACAGACAGACAGAGAGACGTTGCATTTTATATATATTATATATATATATATATATATATATATATATATATATATATACGAGGCTGGTTTGAAAAGTCCGAGCAAAGTCCGAGAGATGGCACCACCGGCGCGTATCGAGGTCATGTTTAGTTAGTAGCATCTCTTGAATGAACACACACCAAGTTTCAGCCATATTGGTCTATTTCTTTGTGTTTGGCATTCGTGTGAATCAAGGAAGTCGAGTGATTTTTTCAAGAAATGGACGAAAAAGAATTTCGTGTGGTGATTAAACATTACTTTATGAAAGGCAAAACGCCTCAGGAGACTAAAGAGAAGCTTGATAAACATTATGGTGACTCTGCACCTTCGATTAGAACAGTTTATAAGTGGGTTCAAAATTTTCAGACTGGCCATATGGGCACAAGTGACGCTGAACGTTCTGGACGGCCTGTGGAGGTTACGACTCCAGAAATCATTGATCAAATCCATGATATGGTGATGGATGACAGAAGAGTTAAGGTGCGTGAGATTGCTAGTGCTGTGGGCATCTCGACTGAACGGGTACATAATATTTTGCATAAACATTTGGACATGAGAAAGCTATCCGCAAGATGGGTGCCGCGATTGCTCACGCTTGACCAAAAACGGAATCGTGTGAAGTGTTGCAAGGATGGTTTGCAGCTGTTCCAGAAGAATCCGGAGGACTTTAAGCGTCGTTTCGTCACTGTGGATGAAACATGGATACATTACTATACTCCTGAGACCAAACAACAATCTAAACAATGGGTTGCCAAGGGGAATCTGCACCAAAAAAGGCGAAGACCGTTCCTTCGGCCGGAAAGGTTATGGCGACTGTCTTTTGGGATTCGCAAGGGATAATCCTTATCGACTATCTGGAAAAGGGTAAAACTATTACAGGTGAATATTATTCATCGTTATTGGACCGTTTGAAAACCGAGCTGCAAGAAAAACGCCCGCGATTGGCCCACAAGAAAGTCTTTTTCCATCACGACAACGCACCAGCACACACCTCAGCAGTTGTGGTCGCAAAATTAATGGAAATAGGATTCCAACTCGTTTCACATCCCCCCTATTCTCCAGACTTGGCTCCCTCGGAGTACTATTTGTTCCCCAATTTGAAGAAATGGCTGGCGGGACAAAGATTTTATTCAAACGAGGAGGTGATTGCAGACACTAACGGATATTTTGCAGACTTGGACAAATCCTATTATTCGGAAGGGATCAACAAACTAGAACATCGTTGGACGAAGTGTATAAGCCTAAAAGGAGACTATGTAAAAAAATAAAAAAGGTTTACCCCCAAACACATAAGTAGTTTTTATTTTTGCACGGACTTTTCAAACCAGCTTCGTATATATATATATATATATATATATATATATATATATATATATATATATATATATATATATATATATATATATATATATATGTATATATATATATATATATATATATATATATATATATATATATATACATATATATATATATATATATATATATATATATATAAGGTGTACAATTTTAAAAATTCATGTGTAGTTTTATATTGTTCTGGATTCGATACACAAAACCACCTCCAAGTTGTTCGCATGAAAATAAACATGTTGAAAAAAGGATTTATTTCGTCTCTTCCATAGAGATACGAGTATTCTTAAAATTATAAATAATTTAGGTTCCCCATTTTTTTAAAGTTTGTAGCAACATCGTTAATGTGCCCTCGACATTGTCTGAGGCTGTAAGGTTTAGGAAAATGGTAGGCTTAGACCTACGGTCTTAAATTTAACCCTATTTAGCAAAAGTAGCAGGGCATGTTTCTTTCTGTTATATTATTCTGATCAAGTTGTCCAATGACTATGAGTGAGTATGAGTAAACTTTTGTAATATCAAGTGGTGCAATGACTATGAATGAGTATAAGTAAACTTTTCTAATCTAGTTATTACGTCTACATATTTGTGTATTTTAAAAACAAATAAGTCTCATTATTTTCCGAACCGACATTACCTGGTTAATCTAGGAAATTAGAAAGTAGGCGCTTCTATATCTTCGACCCGGCTTGAAATTACCATTATAGTGTTGTAAAAAGTCGAGTAAAAAAAGATAGAGGCATTGTAAAGAAAAAGAAATCGGCATTTCGTGTGCCTTTTCCGTTCTTGTGAACCGTTATAAACTTATTCGAGGTTTTTGACCGTTTTCCCCCCACTCTTTTCCAACGTTAACTTGTTAAATTTTCTACTTCGTTGGCTGTTTTTATTGATTTGATTTCTGCTGTTTGTTGTGCTTCAGGAATGTTAGTTTCCCACAAACCGTTTAAAACTTATTTGGTATTATATTTCAACTAATACTATCTGTATTTTTTTGTTCTCTAGATAAGATAACGTGGTGTATTTAAGATATATTTTATATATTTTTAATATAAATATATTTGTTAGACTGGTACAAGAATTTAAGCATTTATTTTTTTTATTTCAAGTGTTGTCTTACTTGTTTTACAGTCGATAATTAAAAATATTCTAATTTTTCCTAAAGCCGCAACTGTTCCACTGAAATATTTAATATTTTTACGTATTACTTGCAGTTTGAGGTTTTTATTTGACACTCTATGGTCATAATTTACTGCAAAACATAACGGAAAACATGTATCTTAATTTTTATTCACGAACGAATTTATTTTAATACTTTGATAGTTTCCAGGTTTTTCTTACAGTACAAATTTGTATTCACGTATATTGACATGCTAGGTATACAATTTCCCGAAAATTAAAAATCTTTTTAGGTTTCGAACCAAAGAACCGAATTAACGTAAAATAGTGCATCTTTTTTCCTAATAACTTATTACATACGTGCCGTAAATAACATAATACAATTTTACTTTAGCTTTTCATAAAGTTGGTTATGGGTGGAACAGAAAAATTGTGTTTGTATTGTCTCTTAACGACAAATGGCAATCGGCACTGCAAAATCATTTTTTAAGTTTCAAGTGATGCAGAATCCAACTATAAATTCACCCTTTTCTAAATTTAGTAATAAATGAAATCCCATGTCATACACTTTCTGCCGGTCATTACACACACACACACACGTATCATCATCATCATCATCATCATCATCATCAGCATTAGCATATTCCATCCATAGTCGGATATAAGCCTCCCCAAGTTGTCTCCAATGAGCTTTGTTGTTTGCTGTTTGCATCCAATCGTGTCCTCCTAGTCTTTTTATGTAGTCCTTCCATCTTGTCAGTGGTCTACCTCTGCATCTTTTGTGTTCTCTAGGCCTCCATTCAACTATACGGCAGTACATACTGATCGGATACTCTAGCTTTTATTGTATTTGGGATGTTCAATTTGAATGTAGATTGTAACCTTCCGAACGCAGACCAAACTAACGAGACTCTTCTATCCAAGTCAGCCTTTAAATTTATTTTTTGATTTTTCGATTTTTTGTCTTAAATATATGAATGTTTGTACCTTTTTTATTCTTTCACCTTCTATAAATAGTTCCTGGCTGTTATTTTCACTTTCGTTGTTCAAATATTTGGTTTTGGTGAAGTTTATTTTTAGACCTATTTTTCGAGACTTGTTATTTAATTCCATCAGCATATATATATATATATATATATATATATATATATATATATATATATATATATATATATATATATATATATATATCACTGTCTTTATTGATTTCTAAGCTAGGCAAAGCCTCTTTCTTATAATTTTGAAAATATAAAGATAATCTCTATTACTAAATGTAAACTTATTCTATCTTAACCTAAGTTCTTACAATAGGAATCCTATACTAACTTAACCTAGGAAATGTGTTTGGTATATACATAAGATTCTTAATGCTAGGACTTAGAACTAAGACTAAACTACATTAGACTAAGACTTACGCTAACTTAAACTAGGACGTAACAATGACTTATTTAAACTTAATCTAGAATGACAATCTTCTTGTCACGGCGGGCGAGGGGTATATATATATATATATATATATATATATATATATATATATATATATATATATATATATATATATATATATGTATATATATATATATATATATATATATATATATATATATATATATATATATATATATATATATATATACGAGGCTGGTTTGAAAAGTCCGTGCAAAGTCCGAGAAGTGGCACCACCGGCGCGTATCGAGGTCATGTTTAGTTAGTAGCATCTCTTGAATGAACGCACACCAAATTTCAGCCATATTGGTCTATTTCTTTGTGTTTGGCATTCGTGTGAATCAAGGAAGTCGAGTGATTTTCAAGAAATGGACGAAAAAGAATTTCGTGTGATGATTAAACATTACTTTATGAAAGGCAAAACTCCTCAGGAGACTAAAGAGAAGCTTGATAAACATTATGGTGACTCTGCACCTTCAATTAGAACAGTTTATAAGTGGTTTCAAAATTTTCGGACTGGCCATATGGGCACAAGTGACGCTGAACGTTCTGGACGGCCTGTGGAGGTTACGACTCCAGAAATCATTGATCAAATCCATGATATGGTGATGGATGACAGAAGAGTTAAGGTGCGTGAGATTGCTAGTGCTGTGGGCATCTCGACTGAACGGGTACATAATATTTTGCATAAACATTTGGACATGAGAAAGCTATCCGCAAGATGGGTGCCGCTATTGCTCACGCTTGGCCAAAAACGGAATCGTGTGAAGTGTTGCAAGGATGGTTTGCAGCTGTTCCAGAAGAATCCGGAGGACTTTAAGCGTCGTTTCATCACTGTGGACGAAACATGGATACATTACTATACTCCTGAGACCAAACAACAATCTAAGCAATGGGTTACCAAGGGGGAATCTGCACCAAAAAAGACGAAGACCGTCCCTTCGGCCGGAAAGGTTATGGCGACTGTCTTTTGGGATTCGCAAGGGATAATCCTCATCGACAGGTGAATATTATTCAACGTTATTGGACCGTTTGAAAACCCAGCTGCAAGAAAAACGCCCGCGATTGGCCCACAAGAAAGTCCTTTTCCATCACGACAACGCACCAGCACACACCTCAGCAGTTGTGGTCGCAAAATTAATGGAAATAGGATTCCAACTCGTTTCACATCCCCCCTATTCTCCAGACTTGGCTCCCTTGGACTACTATTTGTTCCCCAATTTGAAGAAATGGCTGGCGGGACAAAGATTTTATTCAAACGAGGAGGTGATTGCAGACACTAATGGATATTTTGCAGACTTGGACAAATCCTATTATTCGGAAGGGATCAACAAACTAGAACATCGTTGGACAAAGTGTATAAGCCTAAAAGGAGACTATGTCGAAAAATAAGAAAGGTTTACCCCAAACACATAAGTAGTTTTTATTTTTGCACGGACTTTTCAAACAAGCCTCATATATATATATATATATATATATATATATATATATATATATATATATATATATATATATATATATATATATATACATACATATATATATACATATATATATATATATATATATATATATATATATATATATATATATATATAGATATACATTCGAACCTCTATAACTCGAATTTCAAGGTACCGCAAATTTAGTTCAAGTTATAGAAAAAATACATATGTAGTTGTTACACACGTTTTTAATTGAGTAAAAAATACATATATATGTAACGCTAAAACATATATGATAGAAAATAAAATTTTATAAATAAATAACTTTTATATGCACATGTTTATTACATAAGAAAAAAAGTCATTTTTTTTAAAAAATCAGCAATTAATTTTTGATGTTTTGTTTTCTTTAATATGCTTCTAATATATATATATATATATATATATATATATATATATATATATATATATATATATATATATATATATATATATATACGAGGCTGGTTTGAAAAGTCCGTGCAAAAATAAAAACTACTTATGTGTTTGGGGTAAACCTTTTTTATTTTTCGACATAGTCTCCTTTTAGGCTTATATACTTCGTCCAACTATGTTCTAGTTTGTTGATCCCTTCCGAATAATAGGATTTGTCCAAGTCTGCAAAATATCCATTAGTGTCTGCAATCACCTCCTCGTTTGAATAAAATCTTTGTCCCCGCCAGCCATTTCTTTAAATTGGGGAACAAATAGTAGTCCGAGGGAGCCAAGTCTGGAGAATAGGGGGAATGTGAAACGAGTTGGAATCCTATTTCCATTTCCACAACTGCTGAGGTGTGTGCTGGTGCGTTGTCGTGATGGCAAAGGACTTCCTTGTGGGCCAATCGCGGGCGTTTTTCTTGCAGCTCGGTTTTCAAACGGTCCAATAACGATGAATAATATTCACCTATAATAGTTTACCCTTTTCCAGATAGTCGATGAGGATTATCCCTTGCGAATCCCAAAGGACAGTCGCCATAACCTTTCCGGCCGAAAGAACGGTCTTCGCCTTTTTTGGTGCAGATTCCCCCTTGGTAACCCATTGTTTAGATTGTTGTTTGGTCTCAGGAGTATAGTAATGTATCCATATTTCATCCACAGTGACGAAACGACGCTTAAAGTCCTCCGGATTCTTCTGGAACAGCTGCAAACCATCCTTGCAACACTTCACACGATTCCGTTTTTGGTCAAGCGTGAGCAATCGCGGCACCCATCTTAGGGATAGCTTTCTCATTTCCAAATGTTTATGCAAAATATTATGTACCCGTTCAGTCGAGATGCCCAGAGCACTAGCAATCTCACGCACCTTAATTCTTCTGTCATCCATCACCATATCATGGATTTGATCAATGATTTCTGGAGTCGTAACCTCCATAGGCCGTCCAGAACGTTCAGCGTCACTTGTGCCCATATGGCCAGTCCGAAAATTTTGAAACCACTTATAAACTGTTCTAATCGAAGGTGCAGAGTCACCATGATGTTTATCAAGCTTCTCTTTAATCTCCTGAGGCGTTTTGCCTTTCATAAAGTAATGTTTAATCACCACACGAAATTCTTTTTCGTCCATTCTTGAAAATCACTCGACTTCCTTGATTCACACGAATGCCAAACACAAAGAAATAGACCAATATGGCTGAAACTTGGTGTGCGTTCATTCAAGAGATGCTACTAACTAAACATGACCTCGATACGCGCCGGTGGTGCCATCTCTCGGACTTTGCACGGACTTTTCAAACCAGCCTCGTGTATATATATATATATATATATATATATATATATATATATATATATATATATATATATATATATATATATACATTCGTTGCATTATATATATATATATATATATATATATATATATATATATATATATATATATATATATATATATAATGCAACGTCTCTCTGTCTGTCTGTCTGTCTGTCCGTTAGTGCGCTTATCACTGGAGACCCACTTATCCGATTTACGTCCTTTTTTTTTAAAGATACGTATGTTCTCTGGCCAGGTTATAGGCTATATTTTACTACGTTAGGTAACATAAGAAATAAGCAGTGACGATGATAGTGAATCAAGTCGGAAAAAAGGTTGCCGCTAGCGCGTTCTTTTGCAATACACTGCCTAAACCATTAAATATGGAACAATATCATGTAGCAAAGAATATAATATATATAAAATGCAACATCTCTCTGTCTGACTGTCTATCCGTTAGTGTTCATACATTTTTTTCTCTGGCCAGGTTATCTATAATCTTCTATAATATATATAAAATGCAACGTCTCTATGTCTGCCTGTCTGTCTGTCCGTTAATGCGCTTATCACTCGAGAACCACTTATCCGATTTACGTGATTTTTTTTAATTCCTACATATGTTCTCTGGCCAGGTTATAGATATATTATAGATATATATTTTATTACGTTAGAAAACATAAGGAATAAGTAGTGACGATAAAAGCGAATCAAGTCGGAAAAAAGTTTGCCGCTAGCGCGCTCTCTTGCAATACGCTGCCTGAACCGTTAAATATGGAACAATATCATGTAGCAAAGAATATAATATATATAAAAGGCAACGTCTCTCTGTCTGTCTGTGTGTTCGTTAGTGCGATTATCACGCTAGAACTACTTATCCGATTTACGTAGATTTTTTTTTTAAATTCATACATATGTTCTTTGGCCAGGTTATATAATAATAAGCTATATAATACATATAAAGCGCAACGTCTCTCTGTCCGTCTGTATGTTACTGCGCTTGTCATTCGAGGACTACTTACCCGATTTACGTTTTTTTTTTAAATCCATACATAGGTTGTCTGGTCAGGTTACAGAATATATTTTATTATGTTAGGTAACATAAAGAATAAGCAGTGGCGATAATAGTGAATCAAGCCCACGCGAGCGGAGCCGCGGGCACGGCTAGTAACTAATAAACGGACAATAAAACAAAGTCTAAGATCGGTCACAGACCAGAGAGATCCACTTTCCGCTGCAGGGGTATATCAAATTCAAATTCTGTGCAGCTGTAGTTTAGTCTATGTTGGTACAAAGAACCGTAGCATTAATACACGGCTAACTGAACCTAAAAGGAGTTGCCGACTAGGACATACAGACAAATCTGCCGTAACCGAGTACACGTTGAACCAGGAAGACCACAAAATACTGTTCGACCAGACTCGAGTTCTAGCCAACGTATCGAGCTACTACCCAAGGTTATACAGAGGCTATTGAAATCCACAAACACAAACGGAATTTCAATAAAAAAGACCAAGGGCTTAATCTCAGAAAAACTTGGATGCCCGCATTACGATAAACAAAAAGGTTAAGAAACAGGGAAATATCGCTGGCGCCTGATCCAATGGCCACGCCTACAAAACCAGACAGTGCTACATCGTCGAACATAGTTGACAGTGAACAACCAAGAATAAACCTTCGACCACTGCCAAATCACCTTTGAAAATGTTGACCGCAGTGTTAACGAAACGTCAAGAAGTTAATACCTGGAGAACACGGCCTCAACTCCCGAAGGAAACTCACATTAATTCTACCGATCGTGAAATTTATTTTCATTGAGCGAACTAAATATGTTATCGGTTGTATTTTCATTCATATTAAAAAAAAAATTCAATTGTTTCAAATGCTTTTATCACCTCTTGGCCAGCAGGTTTCTCCCTGGGAAACTCTTCATCAGTATCGCTCTCATCAAATTTGTCTTGAAGCTCATGTTGTTTACCGGCACTAGCTATAATCTCTTCGTCTGTAAGAATTTTTCGGTGGAAATAAGGTTATCATCAAGATTCATATGATCATTCGTAGATATCAGATAATTTACTTTACCCAATTCCAAATATTTGTTAAATTTAGCCAAGAGCACCTCTTGTTCACTGATAATTTTGTCTCTTAATTACCCTATTGGAATTTTATCTTCTTCATCATACAAAATTCTTTTTTCAATACAATCAAGAAGATCAATTTTGAGAATAGAAGAATGTCTGTCAAAATTGTCCAAAATTTTTTCAAAAGTCTGCGTCTATAATGAAATTTAAAGCTCTTAATAATGCCTTGATCAAGAGGCTGTAGTTTGGTAGTCATATTTGGTGGGAAAAATGACAAGTTAATGGGTTTTAATTTGTGACCTATATTACAATTCGCAGGACAGTTATCAACAATGAACAGTACTTTTCGGTTTTGATGTAAACAATAGTTCTCCAGTTCCAGAAGCTACATTTCGAAAAGATTACCGGTCATCCACGCTCTTGGTTATTTTTATAAGTAACCGGCAAGCACTTGACTCCTCGAAAACATCATGGCACCTTTTCCTATTATAAAAACTTTTAATTTCTCAGTACCTGTCATGTTTGCCGCCACTAAACATGTCACCTTTTCCTTGCTTAATTTACCTTCATGATAATTTTCATTTTTGAAAGCCAGCATTTTATCTGGTAAGCATTTAATATATATATATATATATATATATATATATATATATATATATATATATATATATATATATATATATATATATATATATATATACGAGGCTGGTTTGAAAAGTCCGTGCAAAGTCCGAGAGATGGCACGCGTATCGAGGTCATGTTTAGTTAGTAGCATCTCTTGAATGAACGCACACCAAGTTTCAGCCATACTGGTCTATTTCTTTGTGTTTGGCATTCGTGTGAATCAAGGAAGTCGAGTGATTTTCAAGAAATGGACGAAAAAGAATTTCGTGTGGTGATTAAACATTACTTTATGAAAGGCAAAACGCCTCAGGAGACTAAAGAGAAGCTTGATAAACATTATGGTGACTCTGCACCCTCGATTAGAACAGTTTATAAGTGGTTTCAAAATTTTCGGACTGACCATATGGGCACAAGTGACGCTGAACGTTCTGGACGGCCTGTGGAGGTTACGACTCCAGAAATCATTGATCAAATCCATGATATGATGATGGATGACAGAAGAGTTAAGGTGCGTGAGATTGCTAGTGCTGTGGGCATCTCGACTGAACGGGTACATAATATTTTGCATAAACATTTGGACATGAGAAAGCTATCCGCAAGATGGGTGCCGCGATTGCTCACGCTTGACCAAAAACGGAATCGTGTGAAGTGTTGCAAGGATGGTTTGCAGCTGTTCCAGAAGAATCCGGAGGACTTTAAGCGTCGTTTCGTCACTGTGGATGAAACATGGATACATTACTATACTCCTGAGACCAAACAACAATCTAAACAATGGGTTACCAAGGGGGAATCTGCACCAAAAAAGGCGAAGACCGTTCCTTCGGCCGGAAAGGTTATGGCGACTGTCTTTTGGGATTCGCAAGGGAAAATCCTCATCGACTATCTGGAAAAGGGTAAAACTATTACAGGTGAATATTATTCATCGTTATTGGACCGTTTGAAAAACCGAGCTGCAAGAAAAACGCCCGCCATTGGCCCACAAGAAAGTCCTTTTCCATCACGACAACGCACCAGCACACACCTCAGCAGTTGTGGTCGCAAAATTAATGGAAATAGGATTCCAACTCGTTTCACATCTCCCCTATTCTCCAGACTTGGCTCCCTCGGACTACTATTTGTTCCCCAATTTGAAGAAATGGCTGGCGGGACAAAGATTTTATCCAAACGAGGAGGTGATTGCAGACACTAATGGATATTTTGCAGACTTGGACAAATTCTATTATTCTTAAGGGATCAACAAACTAGAACATCGTTGGACGAAGTGTATAAGCCTAAACGGAGACTATGTCGAAAAATAAAAAAGGTTTACCCCAAACACATAAGTAGTTTTTATTTTTGCACGGACTTTTCAAACCAGCCTCGTATATATATTTATATATATATATATATATATATATATATATATATATATATATATATATATATATATATATATATATATGTATATATATATGTGACGTTCCACGTCAACCGTGCCACCCATGAGACCAAAATGTATATATGTATATAGCTCCTCAAAATGATATTTTTCCAGACACTTCGAATGATGACACATTCCGATTACTGTCTCAGATGGAACAACTACCAAGATAATATGACGTCAGTTTTTCATCAACTATTAGAAGACGAGGCTTTTGTAGACGTTACACTGGCCTGTAACTACTTATCTTTAAAGGCTCACAAGGTAAGTTTTAGATTTTCAATAAGAAAATAGAATAATATAAATAATAACTGACAGTTCCTTGCATGATGGAGAAGCTTTAAATTATTCATTAAAACCCGTCTTAGGCCAAAAATTTATATATACAGTCAGTCCAAAAAGTCTTCATACACCACCTGCTTTGTATACTATTTTTCTGTTATGCTTAACTAATTAATTCGGACTATGAGAAAACATGTTTAAATTAATATTTGAAACTTAACCAACGAGGATTAGTATTAAAAACAACTACGGAATATTTTATTTAGAAGTTACATCATTGTTATAAAAATGTAAACAAAATTAATGTCAAAAAAGTCTCCATACACTCAAGAACTGCACTGAACAAAACACGTTATAATCAGCCGCATTTTATCAAGCTACCTATTACTCGCTAAACTGAAAACAAATGAATAATTTTCGGCCATACTTTATAATCTGTCACTTGTTGCTAGTAAAAATAGTATAGAAAGCAGGTGACGTATGGAGACTTTCTGGACTGAGTTGATATTAATTATTATAACTGTTATAAATAATACAAATTTTAGGTCAATTTTTTTTCAAAAATTCGTAACTCGGAAACTGATTTTTCTATGAAAATTCTAGTTAAGATGGCCAGAAATATTATTGATTTAAAAAATATATATAAATATTGCGAAATAAAAAAAAAAATTAATGACAAAAAACCAGTGTATTATGAACAAATTGGAATTTAATAAGGTTCTTAACCACTTATCGACAATATGTTTGATTCCATAGATGCGTCAATGTTATCTGCAGAAAATGAAAAAATGACCGGTGAAGTGCAACTTGAACTTACGCAATTAGTGTTCCGTACGTTGATTGCTTTTAAAGTAAGAATTTTTATTACGGAGGTCTAAAATGATCAGAGACTTCACAAAACACACCCCAAATGAGTTTTCAAGAAAGTTTGTTTCCGATCTTTATTGAAAACTTGAAATTTTTGTTTTTTTTTTATATACCAGATGAATTACTAAAGATAATGCACTCGTGATAAATTTCTTTCAATCTACACCCTGTGGAGAATATTCCAGAATTTTTTAAAAAATTTTTAATCAGTACTTTTCGAGATAAGGAGGGGGATTTTTTAAAAATAATACAAGGAAAAATGTGCCCAAGTATTACATTATATATATATTTTTGAACTCGTGTTTTTACAAGCTTTGTTTTGACACCCCACTCGATGACATAGTAAAATTTTTTTTTTCACTTCCGATTTCACCCCCCAAAACTAACCCCTTAAGTTAAAATTTAACTTTTCAAACTACATGGGTCTGATGAGCCATCAATTCCTATATTAGTACCGAATTTCAACTTTCTATCTCAAATAGTTTCGAAGAAAATCGGGTTGTGACAGACGGACGGAGGGACGGAGAGACACCAAAATGATCTTATAAGTGTTGCGTACGGAACACTAAAAAAATCTTTCGGCGCTCATTTGACCTTCAAATGGCGTTAGTTTTTATGAGCCAATACATCACGTTGAGCGTGGCGTGGCTCAGTGCAAAGCGATGTGGCGCAACGTACATATAATTCAAGATCATCACAGGTTTATAAAGGGTGATTCATTTAGAGGTACTTTTTTTTAAATAAAAAAAAATGAATAAAAACAATTTTATTTTATAAGCTTTATTATCATATAAAAGAACCATTCTTTACAATTATTTCTTAAAGATAATTTCTTTCAAATGTTGTCCGCGACTACGGTTAACAACGTCCATTCTGAAGTTCCAATTTTCAATGACGCGTGTGAGTACTTCAAGTGGTATTTGGCCAATGACTCGAGTAATATTGGCCTCCAATGCCTCAATTGTAGCTGGCTTATCCATGTAGACTTTGGACTTTACATAGCCCCAAAGGAAAAGGTCAAGAGAGGTGTGATGTCACATGATCTAGCCGGCCAATTCACTGGTCCAAAGCGTGAAATGATCTGTTCGCCGAATTGCTCTCGCAGTAAAGCCATGGTTTCACGGGCTGTATGGCAAGTGGCGCCATCTTGTTGGAACCAAATTTCGTCGAGACCACGGGCTTCAATTTCTGGCATCAAATAGTCTGTTATCATGGCGCGATAACGGTCACCATTCACAGTAACATTCCGGCCGGCCTCTGTTTTGAAGAAATATGGACCGATTATTCCACCGGCCCATAAAAACCATACCAAACAGTTGTTTTTTCTGGATTTAATGGCAGCTCTTGAACCTCTTCAGATTGTTCATCACCCCAAATACGGGCATTTTGTTTATTCACGAACCCATTAAGCCAAAAATGGGCCTCATCGGTGAACAAAATTTTTTCTCGAAAACAGTGGATCTTCTGCAAGCTTGTCAAGAGCCCAACGACTAAAACGGAAACGATTCGGAAGGTCGGTCGGCTTCAGTTGTTGCACTAGTTGAATTTTGTATGCTTTTAAAGAAAGATCCTTACGTAAAATACGCCAAGTTGTTGAATATGACAGGCCAAGCTGTTGAGAACGGCGACGAATCGACACTTCACGGTCTTCGCGTACACTCTCCGCTACCGCCCCTATATTTTCTTCACTACGTGCTGGATGTGGTCTATTCGGTCGAGCATTATCCAATCCAAGTAGAGCGAATTGTGCGTTCGGTAGGCCGATTATGTGGACCATAAGTTGCTCTAAGCGCCCGATACACATTCCTCGTAGAACGCCCATTTTCGTAATAAAGTTGAAAAATTTGTAGACGCTGTGACGGGCTAAGTCTTTCCATTATGAATTGTCAAACACTACTGAACAAGAATGCCACTTCAGTTGACACGACGCATGCGCAATCTGCAATTAAATCCCCATCACAAAAAGTACCTCTAAATGAATCACCCTTTATAAATATTAAGGGTTAACAAACACAGTAATTCTTTAATTAGAAATCGTTTAATTTTCATGGGAAAATACATTTGTTAGAAAACCTTCAACAAAAAAATCTATAGTAATTGAGAAATCTTGTAATGATAAATTAATGGATTACATCATACCTAACAAATCTATCATCTTTGGAATAAATGTTACAACACAATGTCATTTCATTAATTGGCTCGTAACTGTGGAATTGACATGTGTTTGGAATTGATTGTGCTCGCTTAAAACGAGTTTTCAGGAATTTAGTATGCGTTTCATATTGCAGTTTTATACAATAATCAAATTTTATATTCTTAAAAACTTTCCAGCTCAAATATACAGATCTTCGGCATTGAGAATTTTCGTACCATCAATTTGACGTATATATATATATATATATATATATATATATATATATATATATATATATATATATATATATACATATATATATATATATATATATATATATATATATATATATATATATATATATATATATATATATATATGATTTCAGTCCGTTCGTCTAACAATGAATTTGCACGACGTTTCGCCAAAATCTCATTTGGCATTTTCGAGTGATATATATATATATATATATATATATATATATATATATATATATATATATATATATATATATACAATTTATAACAAAAATTTTCTTTTCTTTCATTGTTTCTGTAAAAACTTAAAAGGTAGCCCTCGTATGGACAAATAAAGCCTAGAATCCCTGTAAAATTTTACAATCTTTAAACAACTCGATGGGAATGACATATGTGAGAAAAAACATGCGAGAGGTATAAAGCTAACGAAATGAAATTAAATTAATTATGAAATGAAATCCGTATTTTATTACCATTGTAAATTGAAGTGATGAAATTCATGCAGGTAAAAAGTGTACGAGCATTGTTAGTGTGTCTTCATATCCGGAAAATTGGTTTTCCAATAATAATGCAAATGTAAATAATCTGGTTATTTTAAAATGTTTAAGGTGTTTGACCAATCTTCTCATGAAAATAATAACTTTCTTGTGATGATAATCCTTTTTTCGTTTTGTTATTACAGCTATTCTCTTTTCTATATATACGAGGGCCGCCTGAAAATTTCTCGGCCTAACAATGAAAACAATTTTTTTTGACGTAATATATGTTTTATTTTTCAATATAATCTCCTAAAACTTCAATACATACAACGTTGTTCCAATATAGTATTGAACTATCATTAAAGTGTGATTCTGGAATATCTGCAAAATATCAATCGACGGCTTCAACAGCTTCGTGATTTGATGCAAAACGCTTTCCAGCCAGGAATTTTTTCAGGTTTGGAAAGAAATAATAGTCAGAGGGAGCCAAATCTGATGAATACGATGGATGTTCAAGCAGTTCGTTGAATTTTGTCATCGTCGTGTGAACACGTGCGTTGTCTTGAAGAAAAATGTGTCTTTTCTTCTTTAAAGCGGGTCTTTTATCGCCAATTTTTGCATCCAACTGATCAAAAAAGTCACAATTCAATTTTTTTCCATTTATATGTATATGTATATATATATATATATATATATATATATATATATATATATATATATATACCAGGTGTACAAATATAAAATGCGGATTTCAGACAACAGATGGTGCACCAATGCAGTTTGTGCTATAAAGATTTGACACTGCGCCATTTTGTTGTGTCATCAACAAGTGTCAGACGTGCACGAGTGATAAATTGGAAAGTGTGTGCATAGTGTGTTGTGTTGTTGTGTTCAATATGTCGAAATTTATACCGAACAAAGAGCATTCGCGGACAGCATTAATTTTTTCAGAAGACCGGTAGATGGGTACCACATGAGTTGAACGACAGGCAAATGGAAAAGCGCAAAAACACATGTGTCATTTTGCTCGCTCGATACAAAAGGAAGTCGTTTTTGTATCGTATAGTTACAGGGGATGAAAAGTGGATTTATTTTGAGAATCCCAAGCGCAAAAAATCATGGGGGGATCCAGGCGCACCATCCACATCGACCGCAAGACCGAATCACTTTGGCAGAAAGACGATGTGTTTGGTGGGACCAGAGGGGCGTGGTCTATTATGAGCTGTTAAAACCTGAGGAAACGGTTAGTATTAAACGTTACCAACAACAATTGACCGATTTGAACCGTTCGCTGCTTGAAAAAAGGCCAGAATACTAAAAGAGGCAACACAAAGTCATTTTTCTTCATGACAATGCTCCATCACATACGGCAAAACCAGTTCGCGACACGTTGGAAGCACTCAGCTGGGAAGTTCTACCCCCATGCGGCTTACTCACCAGACTTGGCACCTTCCGATTACCACTTGTTTGCATCGATGGGTCACGCACTTGCTGAGCAGCGCTTTGGTTCGTACGAAGATGTAAAAAAATGGCTCGATGAATGGTTCGCAGCAAAAGGGGAAAATTTTTACTGGCGTGGTATTCACAAATTGCCCGAAAGATGGGAAAAATGTATAACAAGCGATGGAGCATACTTTGAATAAAGCACTTTTTATCATTCTTCCGAATTTAACATGTTTTTTTTAGAAAAAAAATCCGCATTTCATACTTGTACACCTGGTATATATATATATATATATATATATATATATATATATATATATATATATATATATATATATATATATATATATATATATATATATATATATATATATATATATATATATATATATATATATATATATATATATATATATATATATATATATATATATATATATATATATATATTATATATATATATATATATATATATATATATATATATATATATATATACATATATGTATATATATATATATATATATATATATATATATATATATATATATATAAATATATATACAGTCCCTGGCCAAATTATTAGACGCACTGTATTTTTTTTAGTAATTTTATGTTTCTTAAAAGTTTTTTATGCAATAATGGTATATTGATTTTTATTTAAAAGAATTGTTGTAGACTACATATTTGTATTTATTTTTAACATATGGCAACACTGTGTTGACAAAGTGATACATGAACGTAAAGAAGTACAAACCTGTATCAGTCGCGATCGGAATCGAGTCAGGTACGGACGTGTTTCTGTGGCTTTATGGACTGTGATTGTTTGTTTAACAGTTTTATACTACTCAGTTATTAGTTTATTTTGTATGCAGTGTTTTAAAAAAGTAATTGGACTATTTTCATTATGGGTAGAAAAGGCGATCTTTCACCACGTAAAAAAGCTGAAGTGAAGGCCCTTGTGATTGCGAAAAAACATTTACAAATCGAGAAATATCACGAAGATTGGAGGTTTCTGAAGCTAGTGTAGGACGCGTAAAAAAGAAAATTGAGTCAGGGAAGGAATTAAGCCCGAAAAGAAAGAAAAGATGCGGTAGAAAACCAATTTTCACTCCACGGTCAGAGAGATGTTTGAAGAAAATTTGTGTAGAAAACAGATTTGCTACCACAAAGGTAATAAAATCACAACTCCAGGATGCTAGCGTAAATGCTTCTGAGCGCACTGTTCGAAGAAAATTGAAAGAATTAGATTTTAAGGCCTGTCGCCCCGCCAGGAAGCCCAAGTTAACAGCTGCAATGAAAGCAAAGCGCCTGAAGTGGGCCAAACAATGGCAAGACAAAGATGTGGACTTCTGGAGATCGGTAAGATACAGCAATTTAATCAATAATTGATACATTATTATCATTTTCAGTTAAATAAAGCAAATAAACATGGAAGTTTATATATTTTTCCTATTTTTGACAGGTCTGCTTCAGTGACGAAAGCACATTCGAAATTTTGCAGAATAAAGCTCAGTATGTGCGTCGTCGTCATGGAGAAAAGTTTCATCCTGATTGTGTCGTCCCGACGGTTAAACATCCCACCAAAGTGATGATTTGGTCAGTCATCAGCGGCAAGGGCACTGGACGTCTGTATGTCGTCAAAGGAATAATGAGGCAAGATCAGTACAAAGAAGTATTACAAAATCGGTTGATTCCGCAGCTCAGAGAATGGTTTCCAAATGGGGAACCATTCACTTTCATACAAGATGGAGCTCCCTGCCACACTGCTCGGTCTGTTAAAGCTTTTTTGGCAGAAAAAAATATCCCTCTGTTGGATTGGCCCCATTGAAAATGTGTGGGAGCTGATGAAAAGAGAAGTGGCTAAAGATGTGATCACCAACAAAACCCAGCTCCTAGAAAAGATTATTCATGTGTGGAATCATCATCCTCAAATGCAGGAGACAGTACAATCTTGCATTGATAGCATGCCGCGCAGAATTGAAGCTTTGATAGCGGCTAAAGGTGGCTCAACTAAATATTGACTTTTACTAACATTAATTTCACTTTTCTTTAAAAACTTAATAAACTTATGCTTTTCTAAATTAATGCTGTTTTATTTATGTCAAATAAATAGGTAATTGATTGGATAATATAAAAAATAAAAAACAAATCAATTTAAAATAATAAAACGGTACAATATCACTCGGTAATTAATATTTTACATGAAATCTTGCAGTGCGTCTAATAATTTGGCCAGGGACTGTGTATATATATATATATATATATATATATATATATATATATATATATATATATATATATATATATATATATATATATATATATCATACAACTTAAACTTAAAATAAAAAAAAAATATTTAAAAAGTGGGAAATGAAAGATAAAAGTCTAAGCTTTAAGTATAAAGTATTTAGATTTCATTTAAACATCCAGTTACATCTACTCAGTATATATCACCACTACACCAAACACTTTATTTTTGCACTCGACACGCGTTTCGCTAACCATGTTAGCTTCAGCAGGAGCAATGATGGACTGACTTGAGTCAATCATCGCTCCTGTTGAAGCTAACTTGGTTAGCGAAACGCGCGTAGAGTGCAAAAATAAAGTGTTTTGGTGTAGTGGTGATATATACTGAGCAGTGTCATTGTGCCAAAGATTCCACATTTCCAACTTAATCCAGTTACAAAGAAAGCTGTTACTGAAAACCCAAAAATTCTAAATTACTCGAAGAAATTAAATGAATTACGTACTCTCTGGCCTTCATATTAGATCAGCCATTTTGAATTTTTCAAATCTGTCATCGGATCAGCAACCTGAGAAAACCCCTTAATAGCCAATTTCAAAATATGTCAAGATATATACGAGGTTGGAAACATGATTTCCACTATAACTGACGGAGTTAAACCAGCCATTTTTTTTTAAATATTTTTTTCTAAATTACGGTAAAACTAAAAAAATATAATCTATATACTATTTTTTTTGTAAAATTACCCGTTCTGTCACGTGGTGCTATTAAGTTTCGATGTCCTTTTTATTTTTAGAGATTTTTGCGAAAAAACGAATTTTTCATTTTATTTTAGCAGCAAACTTTTTTTTTTATCGTATTCTACGTCCAAAAAACTGCTTGCATGCCAAAATACAGCCTGTTAACATTTAATGAGAACTTTTCGTCAAAATTTGCCTCTGACAACTGGAATATTCCCTTTAGCAAGAAATGTAAAAATAAAAATATCTAAATGTTCAATTCATTCCAATAATTTTCGAGCCAACCTCGTACACTGTGTATTTTTTTTATTATGCCGCGCCATTTTATTATATTAATGTATCCACGGCTCGTATCCAGGGTAAAGCAACCGTATTCAGGGTACTGCCCCTTGAGCTCAGCATAGCTATATTGATTTTATTGCGGCGAGCCATGCGCTGAGTGAAAATAAAACTCACGCCTCACGCTATATCGTTGTGTTATAGAATCAGTTTTTTTTCTTAGTGGTAAATAAATTTAAGCTAAAAGTTAGTATATTCGTTAGGAGTTTGGGTTTTATCAGGTTTCAAATATTTATGACGAAAAAAATGCGCCGGTCAATGATGAAAAATACTTGCCAAAACAGAAATATAAGTTTAGAAACTTATATTTCTCTTTCGGCAAAATATGTTCATTTTTTATAACAGCCTATGAAAGTAAAACTTTACATTAGTTAACAATTCTTTAAGAATGGAAGAAGATTTTGAGAAATTTCAGATAAAAATATCACTTTTGCATGTCCATTAATTACTCTAAAAAATACAGACAAACTGAAATTAAAAAAAATAAAAGTAAAAATTTAAAAAAAAGGGCATAAAAAAGTGATAAATGGTATAAAATTCTCTTAACCTTAAAAAATTAGTTCTTACGTCCGTTTTTTAGGACAAGGATAGGATACTTCGTATAGATTACTTGGAACATTGCAAAACAGTGACTGGAGAATATTATTCTTTGTTATTAACTAAAGTTCACCAAAAAATTGTGGAAAAAGTAAGGGGGGTACGATTTTCGCAATGCAATGCACCTGCTCATATATCACTGTTAGTTTTGCAAAAAAAAAAAAAACGAATTTGGCTTTGAAGTGATTGATCATCCCCATATGACCCTTATTTAACTCCCCCGGACTATTACGTATTTCTAAAACTGAAAAATTATTTGAAGGGACACAAATTTCATCCAAACGATGAAGAACTAAATGTTGCCGAAGACTGACCATACGTATTGAATTGAGAACATCATTTTTTGATTAAAAAAAGGGTGATTTATACAGTAAATTTAAAAATTAGGAGAAAATTTGAAACTATTAAACCAAATATATATAAAACTTTACTTATCCTGATTAGAGAGTTTATGTTTATAATGGGCTTAAATGTTATAAAGCAAAAATATCAGTACAGGCCATCAGTTGTGAAATTACGATAAACGAATCGCGCTTTTGCAATCAAGCTATTTTTATTGAAAAGCCATACAGGTTTATGAATTTTAAAGGTTTCCTGCAAACCTTACACTCAAAATTTCATTTTTTAGTGTTCTGTATGGAACCCCTATAAGATCACTTCGGTATCTGTCCGTCTGTCTATCTGTCTGTCCGTCTGTCATATTCGATTTTCTCCAAAACTAATTGACATAAAAAATTGAAATTTAGCACTAATACAGGAATTGATGGCCCGTGTAGTTCTGAATGTTAAATTTTGACTTAAAGGGTTAGTTTTGGGAGGTAAAATCGGAAACGAAAAAAAAAAATACCAGGTCATCGAGTGGGGTGTCAAATGAAAGCTTGTAAAAAACACGAAATATACAGTCAGTCCAAAAAGTCTCCATACACCACCTGGTTTCTATACTAGTTTTTTGTTATGTTTAACTAATTAATTGGAACTATGAGAAAACATGTTTAAATTAATATTTGAAATTTAACCAACAAGGATTAGTATTAAAAATAACTGTGGAACATTTTATTAGAAGTTGCATCATTGTTACAAAAATGTAAACAAAATTAATGTCAAAAAAGTCTCCATACACTTAACAATTATCAAATAGTTTGATGGAGTTTAACGGAAAATAACAACTTCGTTTAAACTAATTAATGGGACCGCCGTCGGCCTTGACAATCTCCTGTAACCTTTTTGTCATGCTTGCAACCAGCTTTCTAGTCACTTCTGCTGGCATGTTCTCCCATTCGTTCAATATTCTATTTTTTTAATTCTTCTCCATTTGAAATATTATGTTTACGAACGCGCCGTTTAAGTTCCTCCCCATAAATGCTCGATGGAGTTAAGATCGGGTGATTGCGGAGGTGTATGAAGTTACTGTAGTACATTATGGATCATCCATTCTCGCACCAAATTTGCGGTATGTTTCTGATCATTGTCCTGTTGGAAAATATATCTTTTTTGGAGTGCTAATTTTTGGACACTTTCTCTTAAATTGTCTCTCAAAATGTTCAGATAAACATGCTGATCCCTGGTACCATTAATAAAATGTAAATTTTCAGCCCCTCCAGCGGACACCGTGGAACAAATATTTTTAATATCGAATGTGGGATTCTTCTTTCTCCAAACTTTAGTTCTGCCATCAGACCCAAAAAGGTTAATTTTAGTTCCATCACTAAAAATTGCGGATTCTCAAAATTCAGAAGGTTTAGTAACGTATTCCCTAGCAAAAGCTAACCACTTTTTGCGATTAGCTTTCGAAATTAACTGTTTCTTCCTGGCTGCACACCCCTTATAGCCTGCCCTGTGTCAACAATTTCTCACTGTTTGTGAACAAACATTTTTCGAAAATAGTTCCCGCACTTCTTCTTTTAATTTTGGTGCACTTTTCTTGGGATCTGTAATATCACATCTAACAATACTGGCCTCTTCACATGGAGTCAGTTTTTTGGGACGACCATTGCATGGTCGAATTTTATAGAAACCCGTTGATTTATATTGGTTTACAATGTACTGAACAGTAGCATGCGACTTTTTAACAATTTTTCCTATATTTCCGTACGATTTTTGATCTTTCCACAAATCAGTTATGATTTTTCGAACTTGAAATGGAAATTCACAATTTCTCTCGCTCATTTTTAATACTACTTTGAAGCGCCACTGCAAAATTACTAGCAACAAGTGACAGATTATAAAATATGACAATAGATAGCTTGATAAAATGCGGCTGATTATAAGGTGTTTTTTTCTGTGCAGGTCTTGAGTGTATAGAGACTTTTTTGACATTAATTTTGTTTACATTTTTATAACAATGATGTAACTTCTATATAAAATGTTCCGTAGTTGTTTTTTTAATACTAATCTTTATTGGTTCAGTTTCAAATATTAATTTAAATATGTTTTCTCATAGTTCCAATTAATTAGTTTAACATAACAGAAAAATAGTATAAAAAGCAGGTATGTATGGAGACTTTTTGGACTGACTGTATATGATATAATACTTGTGCACACTTTTCTCTGTATTATTTTTAAAAAATTGCCAAAAATCGCTGTCCTTCCCCTTATCTCGAAAAGGACTGACCAAAAAATTTTGAAAAAACTCTGGAATGTTCTCCATAAGGTGTAGATTAAACGAAGATTATCACGAGTGCATTATCTTTGATAATTTATCTGGCATATAAAAAAAAAATTCAAGGTCATACGTTTTCAACAAAGATCGGAGACAAACTTTGTTGAAAACTCATTTAAGGTAACAAAATTTTTTATTTTAAAAGCAATCACCGTACAGAACACTAACTGCGCAAGTCCGACTTGCGCTCGGCCGGTTTTTTTATTTATTTTTAACCTTTAAAAATTAGCGCCATAAATAGTAATGTCATTATCACCGTTATACAAGCACGAAGTTACAATATGAAAACAATGAAGAAAAATGAATTACAATTATTGTATATTAAAAATAAAAGGTTGGTTGGTAGAGCTCTTATATTATCTTGTCAATTCTGGTTTCAGGTAGTACTCTCGGCCTGTTCACCCTACTTCCAGAAACTCCTTCTCGAAAACCCTTGCAAGCATCCGACCATCATAATGCCTCAAGAGGTCGAATTTTCAGACTTAAAGTTTATCATAGACTTCGTTTACAAAGGAGAGATAGACGTCAACGAGGATGAGCTGCAGGTAAAAAGTAGTTTGTAAGTGGAACTAGTGGAAAGTTTTGATGCCGTAAAAAAAAATTGTTTCGATGTTGGTATATAAAAAAGCCTGGAGTCGCCAAGTTAATCTTCCCAAAGGGTACATATATTCTATATCAAAATTCTAGTCTATGTAAAATTCGAAAATGATACAATATACAGAGTGTTCCATAAGAAATAACAAAGTTGATTTCGTTTCCGGTTCAATCAGAAGTAATAGTTACTTGTTTTTACGGTTAGATTCTGTACCTGCTTTATATTAAAATAAGAGCGTAGCTAATATTCTTCTAGTCATCCCGTATAAATAAACATATATATATATATATATATATATATATATATATATATATATATATATATATATATATATATATATATATATATATATATTATATATGACATATAGTTGTGTTAAAAAAAAATCTATATGATTTTTAGGAAGTACCAACCTCCAAACAACACGTGTCAAAATTTCATGATATTTCGACGATTAGTTTACAAATTACAGTGGTTTTAGTGATGCTACTTTTGATATTTTCAAAACAATGGAAAAAATCGAATTTCGACTGTTTTTTGATGAGAAAAAATACCGTTCAAAGCCAAGCAATGGCTTGATAAGTGTTATAGGGACTCTGCCCCTGGAAAATCACTCATCATTTACGGGTATGCTGGATTTAAACGCGGTCGTACAAATACAAATCATGCTGAACTCTCTGCCCGCCCAAATGAGGTGGTTATACCGGAAAACATCAAAAAAAATCCACAAAATTGTTTTTGATGACCGTAAAGTGAAATTGCGCGAGATAGCTGACCTAAAGATATCAAAGGAACGTGTTGTTCATATTTTGCATGAATATTTAGGCATGAGAAAGCTCTGTTCGAAATGGATACCCCATTTGCTCACAGTGGACCAAAAACAACAACGTGTTGATGATTTTGAGCGCTGCTTAGACCTGTTTAAGCACAATAAAAAGGATTTTTTTCATGCGATATGTGACAATGGATGAAACATCACCACCACACACCAGAATCAAATCGGCAGTCAGCTGAGTGGATAGCAGCCGGTGAAAGCCGCTCGAAGCGACTAAAGACACAACAGTCGGCTGGGAAGGTTTTGGCCTCCATTCCTTGGGATGCGCATGGAATAATTTCCATCGACTGTGCTGAGAAGGGAAAAACCACTAATAGCGAATATTATATAAAGTTATTGGTGCGTTTGAAGGCAGAAATCGCAAAGAAACGGCCCCAAATGAACGAGAAAAAAGTGTTCTTTCATCAAAACAATGCACCGTATCACAAGTCAATGGTTACGATGGCAAAATTGCTTGAATTGAAGTTCGAATTGCTTCTTCATCCACTGTATTCTCCAGATTTGGCCCCCACCGACTATTATCTATTTGCAGATCTCAAAAAAAATGCTCGCGGGAAAGAGATTTGGCTCCAGTGAAGAAGTTATTACCGAAACTGAGGCCTATTTTAAAGATAAAGACAAATCCTTCTACAAGAAAGGTATAGGAATGTTAGAAAAGCGTTGGATTGATGATATCGCTCTTGAAGGACACTATAGTGATGAATAAAGTCGAATTTTTGCAAAAAAAAATGTGTTTTAAGTAGCTAGACCAAAAACTTTTCAGCCTACGTGTAATATATATAAATGTTTGACTCATGGTACTTGCAAGAATGTTTTTCCCTACAGGTTTAGCACCATTAGTTTTATTTTGAACTTTAATCCACAGCAGAGTTAGTCAGGATTACGTAACAATAAGGACTTATAATAAGGAAATTTATAGTCGTGGCACTCGATAAACTGATCTAAGGTGTAGATTTTTATGAAAATCATAAGTGTCAATATCTGGACATCTACCGATTTTTCACTAAGGTCATATTTACATATTCTGGCGAGTTATGAGCTGACCTGTCAGCCCTCGGAGGGAATACGTTGGTTTATATATATATATATATATATATATATATATATATATATATATATATATAAAATATATATATATATATATATATATATATATATATATATATATATATATATATATATATATATATATATATATATATATATATATATATATATATATATATATATATATATATATATATACAGTCGACACTCTATATAGTGAAAGACCAAAATGTTGACCGAAATTTCACTATAGAGAGTTTTTCACTATATAAAGAAAAAATCCGTATATATTGCTATGTATGTAAGATATTCTAAGTCTTGAAAAAATTGCACTATAAAGAGTTTTTCACTATATAGAGTTTCACCATAAACAGTGTCGACTGTATATATATATATATATATATATATATATATATATATATATATATATATATATATATATATATATTATATATATATATATATATTATATATATATATATATAATGAGGTGATGCTACCCGAAGTGATAGTTTTTGATGATAATTGCTAGCCTGTACCTAATGTATTTAATACATTTTTAACTACGAAATTTTTTAATTGCTGAGGAGAAACACTTTGTTTGTTACTTATTTGAAACTATACAAATAATGAAATATCGGGATTGTATTACCTAAATAGGTATAGGTAAGTAGTTGCCAAGTCGATGATTTTGGAATAAAAGTTTGAGACTTCTTCGAGTTAGTTTCACGTGTTATTATAGACAGACCGTATTTATCAATATTTGTCTATATGCTGCTACTGGCTGAACCGTTAAATAAAATGGTTAACCTATCATTAAGTAAATGTACTTATCTGGCTGGACAATCAGCCAAATATGCCCAACACTCAGAAAGGGTTAAAATGATTGACATTTGTTAGTCGTTTATTATTATAGGTTATACTTCAAACTTTGTATACTTTCTTAGTGAAAAGCAAATTGGAGTAGAGTTCCTTGATTCGATCAACAATTTATAATAAATTTATTTTGGCGTTGGATCAGGAGCAAACGAAAATTTTAAAGTACCTTTTTCTAAAAGAGACAATACAATCTTATTATAAGGGTTCCATTTTAAGAAGCCGCAAAAGTCCAGTGAATTTCATTCAATATTTTTGTTTAAAATTACTAATGGTTGTATTGTCTTACTTCTTTGTTTCTAGAGCTCAAGTTTATTATGCCCTGAAACCCTGATAAATCCACGAACTTTTATCTTGCTGGACAATGAGCAAAATATGCCCAACACTCAGAAAGGGGTAAAATGATTGACATTTGTTAGTCGTTTGTTAATATAGGCTATACTTGAAACTTTATATACTTTCTTAGTGAAAAGCAAATTCGAATAGGGTTCCTTGATTCAATCACCAATTTATAATAAATATATTTTGGCGATGGATCAGGAGCAAACGAAAATTTTAAAGTACCTTTCTCTAAAAGAGACAGTACAATCTTATTATAAGGGTTCCATTTTAAGAACCCGCAAAAACCCAGTGAATTTCATTCAATAATATTTTTGTTTAAAATTACTAATGCTGTATTGTCTTACTTCTTTGTTTCTAGAGCTCAAGTTTATTGTGCCCTGAAACCCTGATAAATCCATGAACTTTTTTTTACCTTAGAGAGTTATGTTGTTTATAATCTCCTATGA
>CM032451.1:72543822-72553864 GCA_019049505.1 Pachyrhynchus sulphureomaculatus
CAATTAAAAAACAAGCTTTAACACAACTCAATTAGCATTCTGCATCCAAAAAGTAAACAGCTCTAAAATATAAACACTTTCTTCTTTTTCCTTTTACTGCTTGCGGCCAGAACCCTTTTAATAAATGAGATGATTTCGAGGTGCGTAACTTCTTTTTGTATTCAAAATTGATTAAATATAATACGTTGTTTATTACTGAGTGGTGTGCGTTCATAAACTGCTTTATTTTATAGAATTTCAACGTCTTTTCATTTATTAAAACCTTGCAAACAATTTCTTGGGTTACTATACTCTATTGCTAAGAATATCCGATGTTAATATCTAAGGATCATCATTTTCTTTTATCGAAATTTTATTATTTGTACTATCAATTCTCCATCGACCTCCTCTCTACACAGACTTAGCCCCCAAGCGACCACGTTGAATTTAAGAACGCAGCTGTTAAATTGTATGCTATACGAACGTTACATGACAACTGGCTTTTCAGGCATGCTATGGTGATGGCAAGTTGCGTTGGCCTTTTCAACCGGATACTAGCGTTTTCTAACCGACTTTTTCATCTGACAAGCGTAAGTTCGACACCATTTCTTCCATACGTCCGCCCAAATAACACATGTTATCATTGGATATATGATAAAACGACCACATGAACCAAAGTTTTTCGTAAGTTTTGGATACTCAACCAGGCACTACTCTATAGATGGTCAAGTTTCAGCTTTATGTAGCTTTAATATATAATTTTTTTAGTAAAAAAGGCAGCTTGGGTTCTTGTGGCGGTAAATTTTTTTTGGTTACTGTCATCCCAAGACAGAGTTTCTTCGTTAAATTGGTAAAACTACCCTGCTTCCTTTAATAAACGATTTACTGTTTATTAGAAGAAAACACATAGGCACACACTAAGTGAAATATTAATGTATTAGATGTATAAATTAATTCGGCATCTTTAAAATACAGTGGAGTCCGCTTATTACGACTTGGTATAAAACGACCAACCGCTTATAACGACGTAAGTGTGAATATTTGTTTGGTTTCTTTTAAGTTAGTATTACGATAAATTCGCTTATAACAACTCCGGATAATGCGTCTAACCGCTTAAAGCGACATAATTACGCGCTAATTTGCCCGGTTATAACGACGCGTCAGAAATTTGTTTACAAACAATAATTCTTTTTCCTCGAATTCTGAGCGGTACTTCTGCTGTTTCGTGCACTTGTTGATCGCTCGCTACTCGATTATTCACTTTTTCGTAATCGTCACTCGCTATGTGTGATAATTGTGATTAAATTGCGCGCAAAGATGGGAACTTATAAACGTCGAAAGTATTTCTTTATTCAGATGATTCAAACGTAACTCGCGAAGGAATTTGGTGTATCTCATTCCACCATTTCGACAAGAAAAAGAACTAAAGCACGATTCAAGGCTTATTTATTGCTGATGTTTTGAATTCTAAACGGATTAAGCAATCTACTCAGGAAAAACGGGAACAAGCATTGTTACAGTGGTTTAAAGTGTAATGAAATCGAGGAATACCCGTAAATGGTCCTAATTTATAGGAAAAAAAACCCCATTTTTTTACTTCGCAGTTTAATATTGCGAATTTCACATGTACGCCAAACTAGATCCACCGATTGAAAACTAGATGCATATTGTTGCCGGGAAGATAAGCAAAGAATTATTATCGGTGAGACAAAATGACGTCAGTGATTGATGCAAGATTTACAGATGATCAGATTTTTAGTGCTGATGAGGCAGGGTTGATCTATAGACTAGCGCTAGATAAAACTTTAAAATTTAAGGAGGAACATGTGCTGGTGGAAAAGAGATGATTCTGTTTCAAATTCAAATTATTTCCCGCCACCTTTACGTGCGGAAGTACCAATTCATGTGATGCTGCTGTTCACTTAACCTCAAAATACAAGTCGGGAAACGACATCGACAAGCATCATTTTGAGACACTGTATTTCAAATGCAAGAAATGCGTCTGAAGTTATTTGTTCAACTTTGGAAGAAGGTGCTCTGACCCCTAAAACGTGTAAAATATGGTACCGGCGACTTCGCACGGCAAAGACGCTGCGTAATTTGAAATTCTCCGTCAAATGGCATATTATTCAGATTACTATTTATATCAGTCGGAGTAACACCATCTCGCCGATTGCCACTCACTTTATTAAAGGACGTCAAAAAAAAAGCACAACCGAATTCATCGAGTCTAAATCACCACCTTTTTGAGAGAGGGAACCCGTCAGCTGCCGTTTTGTTATTGCAAAAAACGAGCCGAATTAGTTTATTATTATAGCTATTAAAAAGCTTTTGTAAATAAGATATTATCTGATTGCCGACAGAACGCATTCATATCATATTATCATATCATATCTACTAGTTTTGAGATCAATATTGTTTCTTAGTATGACGTTGAATTTGACGTTATTTCAGATAATTTTTGGCTATATCATTAACAAATATGGGAAAATAAATTGATAAATGATATGGTACGTTTTAGTTTGTTAAATGTTCTCTTACAAACTTAAAAAAAAAGTTATTGTTGATATGAAATTAACCCATAGTCTATGGAAGAGTATAATAATGTACCTACACATATATTTCACCTTAACACAACATTTTCCATGAAGCTCCGGATAACTAGGATCTCTAATGGTTGTCGCTCAGAGATATCAATTGCCTCAAACCAATGCAACAGTCCGCCACCGTTTTTATCATTTTTTTTTATACGGAAGCGGAACTAACAAATTTTTTTTAGTAAAATAACAGAAATGATGTCAGTGAATAATTCATCCTTTAAAACTTACTCCCCGAATTTCTTTTGTGTGTAAGTTGATAGCACTGTGCTTAATTATCACGCAGAATTTTAGGCGAGTTTGTTTATAACAACTGTTTTTGTGTTGGTAGAGTTCAAGGGTATTGTTTTCTATAATGGATAAACTTGTAGAGCAAAGGATATGTCTTAAATTTTATGAAATTTCTCCCTGCTCAATTAATCAAAATACTAGAAAAAGCCTTCAGTGAGTTATACCTATCGAGAGCACAAGCATATGACTCTTATTAGACCTTCAAAGAAAGCCAAAAAGTGGCTATTAATTTGTTTCGTTCTGGTCGACTTTCACAGTCTACAATTGAGGGAGCATCAAAAAAATCGTACAATTAAGAGCTGGTCATCTTTCACATATCCATTTACATTTTGAATGATGCTATATGCATGAAACGCGTTTTGTTGAGACATGATTTATTCTGAAAGAATTTTTTGCGAAAAGAACATTGAAAAGTTGTTTCTGAAGGCTTTGTTTTGGGAGATTTTAGTAATCTAACTTTCATAGAACGAATCATAGCTGATAATCAGAAAATATACATGCAGACACATCAATAATCTACAAAATGGCGCTTAGAAAATGAATCGAAACCAGAAAAACCAAGCTAGAGTCACTCAAAAATTAAGACCGTGATCACTGGTTTCGCCAATTATCGTGTTATTATGCACTTAGAATACCTTCCATCCATAAGGACAAACCCTTAATAGAGAATATTATAACCGCCATCCAGTCCGTTCGAAACAAGGCCCTTCGAATCATTGCCGGTTCGTTCAAAATTCCCCAGAGATTCATCGAAACCTTGTTTTCACGGGACCCGAAATTAACGCTGTGTCAAGGACCAGCAAAATTAAGAAAATCGGGTTTGAATGTGTCCCATGAGACCAGTCAACAACATATTCGTGCTCATGATGTCCAATTCCGAAACACGTTGAAGAAACCTTTGCTGTGTGAAACTCACATCGGTGTGGTACAAGTCGACATTGTATATTCTTGAAAACTTGGCTCGCTTGGGCCCACGAAAAGATCCTAGAGTGGCCCTCACAATCGCTGGACGCCAACCCTGTTGAAAACATTTGATCCCTTGTAAAGAAGAAAGACTCTGAGGACTTTAACTAAGTTGAAATTCGAAAAATTTTTGAAGATCATTGTAGAAAATCTCGTCGACGGCATGCCTCGAAGATGCCAGGTGATTATTGATGCAGGAGGCGATGATACAACTTACTAAGGTAATTGTGCCGTTGTTAGCACACCAAAGAATTCATTGAGGGCAAATAATGTTCTCGAACCACATTTTTTTCAAGAATACAAGCGGTTACGTTCTTACTTGACAGACTGTAGTGATGTAACGATAAGACTCCACCATCAATTTTTGTACCTGAATTTTTGGCCAAAAAAACTCAACAAACATCATCGAGCAAACATTCTCTGGATAAGGCTTCCTGTGGCGATTGTAGGTTATTCAAACACAGGTTTCCAATGTAGAGACTGCGTTTTGAATCGTTTGTTGGCAGCTTCAACGTTTGAAAACTTCTTTGAGGACTGAGTTAAGAATTGGTACATGTATATATAACTCCCGACAAGCCTATTTTGAAGGCAGCAAAAGAAATATGTGTTTCACTTACTAGTTCCAGGTTCTTTTTATAGGATATATGAGGGAGTCAGAAGCAAAGGGATGTAAGTGAAAAATTGTCTAAATTAAGTTATACGCTTTAAGAGGTTTCATTACTCAACATGTGACTCCTGGTACACAGACTGACCCATTCTCTGTACTAGACTGGGTGACCTAACAATGTTTTTGTTAAAGGATTCAGGTATTACAGTCTGTCAAGTAAGAACGTATCCGCGATAATTCAATTTTGGTAAATGCAATTCTAGCGATTCAACAAAAAAATCGGTAGAGGGAACCTTCGCCTACGACGTATTTTAATAAAAGTATCAGTCGATTCCGAACTTTCGTCGAAATCACGTAAAATGAGTCGCTTGTTTGCGGGTCGGTTCGAGCAGCAGTCTTTCTTTATTCCGATCCAAAGGGGCCTAAAATAGCACATTTCGCGGCCGCTAAATATATTAAAGAGTCGGTATCATTTGTTAAGAAGTGGATAAATCATTTTAACGAAACGAGAAATGTCGACGACTTACCAAAACGTGGCTCGGTGGGAAAAGTCTCTCCGAAAGTTTAAAAACGAATCGTTTTCAGGGACCCAAAATTGACGCTGCATCAAGGAGACCTAAAAATTAAGAAAATCGAAATTCTGAAGCACGTTGTAGAAACCTTTGCTGAGCAAAAATCACGTCGTGAAGCGGCTCGCTTGAGCTCACGATAAGATACTAGAGTGGCCCTCACCATCGCCGGATGCCAACCCTATGGAAAGCCTTTAGTCCCTTATAAAGAGAAAGCTCAGAGGACTTTGACACAGTTATCGATACAGGAGGCGATTGGACAACTAAGATAATTGCGCCGTTGTTAGCATACCAAAGAATATGTTGATGGCAACAAATGTTCTCGAAACACATTTTTTCAAGAATACGATCACGTTCTTACTTGACAGTCTGTATTTGAAGTTTTAAAGTTACAGTAACTTTGCTTCTAATCCCCTCGTATAAGAACTCCACCAGTGTAACCAAGTATGAATAGCATTGTAGTGTCGAAACTGCACCCAGCTGTTTCACAGGCAGCTTGGGTAATGTAAACCCAGGCGGACGGCTCCGATATAACGTCACGTAGCTGCCAGTTGCCAGGCTCATGGGTTTCGAAAAACCGAGGGAAATGCGAAGGTTGCATGTGGCCGAAGTACAGTTTTGTATAAAGTTTCATTGTTTAAATGATACAGTATTGAATGTCATAATGATGAGCATAGCAGTAGAAATTTTATAATTGGAAAAAATTATAGTTTTAAGTTCACTTAAGTAACAGTAATTTTATAATTTATAAAATGCACCTTTTAAGTTTAAAAGAGGCCTATTCTGGGGAAAAATCGACACAAGCCTTTTTTACAGTTTTTCTGCACTTATGGGATCAATTCAGTGTCTGTTTGTCTCTCCGTCCGCCGGTCTGTCATGCCCGATTTTCTTCGAAACTATTTGATATAGAAAGTTGAAATTTGGCACAAATATAGGAATTGATGGCACAATCAGAGCCGTGTAGTTTTGATAGTTAAATTTTGACTTAAGGGGTTAGTTTGGAGGGTGAAAAAAAATTTTTTATCAGGTCATCGAGTGGGGTGTCAAATGAAAGCTTGTGAAAACACGAGCTCAAAAATATATATGATGTAATACTTGCGCACACTTTTCTTTGTATTATTTTTAAGAAATTCCCGAAAATCACTGTCTCCCCGATATATCTCGAAAAGTACTGATCAAAAAATGTTGAGAAAATTCTGGAATATTCTCCATAAAATGTAGATTGAGCGAAAATTATCACGAGTGCATTACCTCTGATAATTTATCTGGTATGTAACAGATACAAAAATTTCAGGGTCATCAGTTTTCATCAAATATTGGAAATAAACTTTGGATGTCTTGTGACGTCATTGATCATTTTATATCTCTGTAACAGGTCATTGTCATGGTCTTTATTGAATCTAAGATAGGCATAGCCTCTTTCTTATAATTGTAAAAGTATACTTATTCTAATTATAAATGTTAACTTATTCTATCTTAACCTAAGTTCTTACAGTAGGGGTCCTATACTAACTTAACCTAGGAAATGCGTTTTATGTATACATGGAGTTTCTTAAAGCTAGGACTTAGAACTAAGACTAAAAACTACCTTAGACTAAGAACTTAAGCTATCTTAAGCTAGGATAGATATCAAGACTTAAATTAGAACTAAATTAAAACTTAACCTAGAATGACATTTTTCTTGTCTCGGTGGGCGTGGGGGTCATCGTCTTCGTCCGAGAGCAGCAGCGGGTCCAACGGTCTAGGGAACTGGCGGTTGACTTGAGGTGGGAGTCGGAAGGCGTCCCTGATGCACGGGTTGGGGTGCTGGGACGCCTTCTCGAGGAACTTCTGTTGTGTTTGCCTCATGTGTGCCTTTACGGTAGGCACACCGAGGTCCCTGTGAATTTGCCGGTTCCTCATGAACCACGGGGCTCCCGTGATCATCCTCAGGGCCCTGTTCTGCACTGCTTGAAGTTGAGCTCTCCTTGTTCTGGAGAGTTGGCACCAGGTGGGGCAGGCGTAAGTGAGGCCTGCCTTTACGACGGAGTTGTATACTAAGAGCTTGGTTCGGGGGAGCAACTTACTGGAGCGGTTCAGGATAGGGTAGAGTTTCCCCAGTAGTTGCTTCGCGTTCTTGGTAGCAGTGCAGACCTGGTCCTTCCATACGAGTTGTCGGTCGAAATGGACGCCCAGGTATTTGATGGTCTTGGCCCATTGGATACGGGAGCCTTGGAGTTGAAGATGTCCATGAGAAGTGCCGCTGCCCTTGGAGAAGACGATGGCTTGTGTCTTGGTGGGGTTGAGTTTGATCCTTCAGCGGTCAAACCAGGGATCCAGGGTGTCGAGGTGGCGCTGAAGTCTGCTGGTGATGAGGCGGCTACTTCTGGAGTGGGTGATAATGGCGGTGTCATCAACATAAAGGAGGAGGTTGGTCTGATCCGATTTGGGAATGTCGGCTGTGAAAATGTTAAAGAGGTGGGGGGAGAGGACGGAGCCTTGTGGGACTCCGGCTCTGATGGCCTTGACTTCGGAAATGGCCGTTTCGACTCTGACTTGAAAGGTTCTGCCAGAGACGAAGGACTGAATGAGTTTTGTTATGACAGGGGGATAGCCGTGTCGAATCAGTTTCAGAACGAGGCCTTCGTGCCAGACTCGGTCGAAGGCCTTTGATACATCGAGAAACACAGCTCCAACTTTCTGGTGTTTGTTGAAGCTGTTAGAAATGGTTTGGGCGAGTATAGTGGTGTGGTGCCATGAAGAGGTTGGAAACCGAATTGTTCGTCAGGCAAAACACGTAGAGCCGTGGGACTTTGCTCTGAGGATTTCGAGGATGACTTTTTCAGCTATCTTGCCTAGCCCGGGAAGTAGGCTGATCGAGCGGTAGCTGTTTGCCTCGTGGGAGGGAGAGCCTGGTTTTTTTGATCATAATGACCTCAGCTTTCTTCCAGTAGGGAGGAAAGTAGCTGAGTCTCAATATGCTGTTAATGATGTTGGTGGTTTCGGAAATCTGTTTTTTCGGGAGTTTCTTGAGGGCTTTGTTTGTGATTTTGTCATGACCTCGGGCTTTACGGATGGAGGTAAGGCGGATGATCTCATTAACAGCGGAGGGGGTTGTGAACTAAGTGTTGCGAGGAAGTTGGGCGAGATTGAAACTACGTATGGTAGTAGCGACTCTAAGATCACGGGCTGGGTCAGGATGAGCGGGAGGGTTGGGAGAAAACTGGTCCTCTAGCAGGTCTGCCAGAAGGTCAGCCTTCTCCTGGGTTGAGGAGGCGGTGGTGCCGGCGTAGGTGAGTGCGGGGATGGATTTTGGCTCGTCATTGGAATGGCTTTCGCCATTTTCCAAAGGGAGCAATCCTGGCTGGAGAGGGATTCGACTTTGGACTCCCATCTGCTGCTGTGGTATCTCCGTAACAAAAATTTTTATTTTGAAAGCAATGGCCGTACGGAATACTAATTGCGCAAATCCGACTTGCACTTGACAGGTTATTTTTTTTTCTAGGTTTTGGTAGCCTTAAGATTTTGTTATGGGCCCCATTTTCTTAGAGCCGTATAGTTCCTAGATTTTACCCATTACACAGAAAAAATCATTATAGAAATTTTACTCAATATTGAGTATTATTTCTAGAACTTTTATGCCTTATACAGCATTCAAGGAAAGCCGAAAGCTGATTATTGATTATGCAACGTTCTGATCGACTTTCAGTGTTTACAACTGAGGGGAACATCGAAAAAAATTAAGAATTTAGTGCGTATACTCAATATTGAGTATCATTTCTAGAACTTTTATCCACAAATTATAGAAAAAACACTACACACTACTTTTTTCTGTTAAATTCAATGATGTACCCTTGTTCAAGAAGCATATGTATACAAAGGATATTCACTAATAGGAAAAAGAAAATATTAAAGGCAAAGCTGCTTATGGAGGGAGAGGACGCCAAACGAAAGCCGGAAACGCAGCCCTCGAAGAAAAAAAACGCAGTCAACTGAAAATCGACGACCGAGGGGAAGGCGGGTAGACTTTTCGAAAAAAAAGCCCCTTTCATGCAGTGGCCCTTTAAAAACTTGTATCCAGTTTACAAAAGCGATGACTGGGGTGCGGGGAGATTTTTTACAAGAAAGACATACGGTAAACATTTTAAAAACTTACACCCAATTTAACAATTGATGACCAGGGTGTGGAAATCTTACACAAAAAAAGCATTTTTTACAATGAAGCTTTAAATGTTACCCTCAACATAAAAAAAACCCTATTTTTTTTTTTTTAATCTGCAGGGCCGGGGAAAAAAAAAGTCCTTTTATAATACATATATAATATATATATATATATATATATATCTATATATATATATATATATATATATATAAATATATATAATATATATATATATATATATATATATATATATATTATATATATATATATATATATTTATATTTATATGAAGGGTTTTAATTCAAAACTGGACATGTCCAAAAATTCAAGAACGAGTTTTAAACTGTCATTTGTTGGTATACAGGAAGTACTAAGGGACAGACAATTCATTTCTGTTCAAACCAAGAAATGTCCGAGGATAGAACTTCTCCAGAAAGAAAACAGCTTAAAACTGGGTATGTTCATGGTGGCCTGATGTGGAGTGCGACAAAAACATGGAATTATTAACATCAACAAAGCAATGGAGACTCTTAAGGATTGGTTGGAGAATGTCAAGACAACAAGGGCCACACCTAGTCCCTTCAAGGTTATTAATGTTCAGCAGGGGCTGATTAAAAGTTAGACGGACTTTTTTGAGGACGAAAAATACAGAAACAAATGCCCCTTTCCAATACAAAAAATAAGGGAGCTTCAAATCGTATCAAACTGCAGCGGTGTTTTTCAAAGAAATAATTATAATAGAATCCGTTCACAAAAGTCACTCAACCCAACCAAGCAGTCAGGATCCACGAAGACCAGCAAGTCTAAGAAGTCCAGAAGAATAGCATATGCCAGACCAGTCGAGTTTCAGCTGCCTTTGCAATCTTATTTCAAGAAAATTCCCATTCCTGCAGAA
>CM032451.1:72553964-72568964 GCA_019049505.1 Pachyrhynchus sulphureomaculatus
TACGAGACTCAAACCTAAAACACTAATTTTGTCCTGATAAGTGACCTGTAGAACAAAGTTTACTGGTAATATACAATTTTACAAGGGTACTAAACGTCAATGTTACAGAGGATTTAAATCTAGCTCCAATCGACACTCTGATCGAACAAGGTTGTAATTGAAGTTGGAGTTTTTATAATAGAAGCGTACTAAGCAAGCAGACACGAACCTGGCAATATCATCTCAACCTTCAATAATTCCTTAGGTACTCCGTAAAAATAAGAGTGTTATGTTATAACCCTCGATCGGATGTCGAAATGTTAACAAATTTTCATCGTCGTTGTTACGCACTGGTTTTTACTTCTAATTGAAACGCAAAAAAATAATTAAAAAAAAAAGAACCATGCCCAATTTGGTAAGAACTCTGAGATCTTGATAAACAACCTTAAGGTTACAAGACCTCAAAAGAAACTTAAAATACCTGCAGTTATAATCTTCAAAGTTATTCTTCAGACACGATAATGCCCTTAATAAAAACAGCCATATTTCTATGCTTAGTATGCGTACTTCCATCAATTCACGATCACCATTCAAGTGTGACCGAAATGGGCATAGTTCTTAAAATCTGAGGTCGAATTCCATTACAATCGATCGAATCGAATTCAACCACCAGGAATTCTACATATTATCACTTCGATCTCGATACGAATACACTCGTTAAATGGAATGCCGACTCCAAACTATTCTAAATTCGCAGAATCACATAATTATATCTAGAAAAAAAAACTTTATAAAGGAACATACATAACAAGAGATTCTGCCATTCTGATTTTTTTTAGAATTATTTTTGAAAATATTCATAAAAACAGTCTGCAGGCTCTGATAAACAAAAAAATTATAATAATGAGTAATGATCCATATGACTGTATCTCATGTTTTGCATTACTTCACATTCCTTTAAATACATCATACATCTTTTTCAACACCACTCTTCTGATTAAGAACTGACTACATAAAAGTACAGCCATGACGTTTACAAACAAAACTGTACTTATCTACAGTTTAGAGTAATAAATATTACATTGAGAATAAGTTAGATGATAAATATACGAATAAATAGGACCCTTAATCTAAAAATAAATAATAGTATAAAATTAGACAACACGAAACACGACAAATAAACATAAAAAAAAAACCTTAAAGGAAATAAAGTAATAAATACTGAGCAAAAACAAAAAAGACACAAAAAGAGAAAAAAGGAACATTTTTAAAAAATGGCACAATAAATTTAAAAAGAAAAAACAAACAAATAAATTAATTAATTAATTAATTAGTTAATGAAAACTCTATATGGAATTGTTTCGATTATTTTTTCCTATACTTAGTAATTAATATTTTTAAGTTTTAGATGTCTAACAGACACTCCTAAAAAATATTCACAAAAATGCGTTTTCAACGCAAAGAACAACACCTATTAAATTTGCACATCAGCATTTCCAAAGTATCCCATGTTCAAAATTAAGAATCTTTGGTGGTCCATCAAATTTGAGATTCTGAGTATCAAATTTCAAAATCTTTGATTTTTGGCAATTCAGCGCTAACATTGACAATCTTACTACCGTCAAGCTTAACGCTTTGAGTATCAGTTTTCGCGTTACCTGGAGTTACCTGTCTCTGTCGCAACTTTTGTATGTAGATATCGTGAGTATTGCGCATATGTTTCAGCAAAATATAACCATGCTTAAATGCTTTCTGACACATTTGACAAAACAAAAGCGGGCTGTTGCCCGCAATCAAATCTAAGATGACGTCCTAACGTTTTCTTCTGTTGGGTAAGTTTTATTGCATCTTTTACAGCCTACCGAATTTTTTCATGATTGAACACCTTCAGCGACCCGTATTCTTCAAAATCCGACGCATAAAAACACTATGCCACCTGTAAAAACAAAATGCCGTACAATACAAAATGATAATTAGTTTTACAAGATGGTGAAGATACTCACAACAAAAATCGAGAGCAGCACTGAAAACGGGCTAGGCTAAATTCACTCACTCAAAATAAAATCACTATTTGAACTAAAAAAAAGGCACTCTGAAATACTGCTAGAAAAAAAAATATATCAGCCAAAATGCAACAATTCTAGTCTTACAAAACAAAGCTAAAAAAGCAAAAGAAACTTTAGAAATATAATAGCTCATATTTTAAGGTCATCGTTTGACTTTTGTTATTAAAAAATTCAATATGTTTTAGGAAAAAAGACAGGTCAACATTTTTCAAACCCTGAGGCCCAATACTATATTTTTTTGAAGGTTTTTGGCGCATTGGATCCAAATCCGACCTCAGAATTGCTTTCATCACATCAGGTGTGGAAAAAAACACCTGTTTTTCGCTATAACTTAGGGATTATATTACACACCGCCTTAAGGCTTTTCTTTAAAAAAAAAACTTATTACGGCATCTGAAAGTACTACTACTCTTTGAGCCCCTTCAAAATGCATTTTGAATTTTTCAGATATTTTATTTCTTCTCAGAAAAAATCGTCCGTTGAAATTAGTTGTGTATTTTTGCTAGGAAACATGACGGCGTCATAAAAAATATGGATACCCATTTAAAAAATCAAAATGATCTTCCAAAAGTCGTCATAGTTAAATCATTTTATTGCTCCTTTAAAAACCTTCACCTTTAGCTACAACTTTTTTACAAATTAAGAAGCCTGGTCGACTAAAATGGGACAACATGTATGATAAAACAAATAAACACAATGTTGTTACTAGAAAGATGATTTCTACGAGAAGAAATAAGATATCTGAAAAATTCAAAATGCATTTTGATGGGGAATAGTAGTACTTTCATATGTCCCAACGAGTTTTGTGGAGAAAAAAAAAATTAATTCGCGCTGTAATATAATCCCGAATATAGCGAAAAACCGTTTGTTTTTGCATTTTTAGGTTAGGATATCTCCAAAAGCTGACGTGATGGAGCAATTCTGAGGTCGGATTCCGATTGAGCGCACCACCAAAACCTTTGGGGGGGAACTATACTCTGGTCTCAGCGTCTGGAGTTTCGTCTAATTTTGTAGGCCTATGTAATCTGCAAGCTTAAAATTTTGGTATAAAAAAAAATTCTTTTTGGTATAATAAAAAAAGTTTATTAGGTAAACCCTGTAAAGGTAGAAAATAACTTTAGTTTGAAACATCTTATGCTATAAAATATACATTAATTATTGTAAAATCACAATATAAAAACATTGATTATGAATACTATTTTTATACAAAGAGCCCTGAACATTTCTTATAGAAGTGGTCCTCGGTGAAATTGTCTCAAATCGATATATGTTATTCTCTCGGGCACCTGATCAAAAGTTCCAGTGGGCACAAAGTAGGAAGATGGACAGTTTTACAGATTTCGGAGATCTTGCCTACAACAGCGTAGAGATGTGAGGTTGTTTCGGTCGCTGATTAAAAATCTGGTGTCAAAATGACATATGACAGTTGGCAACTGTGAAAAAAGCTGTCAACTCACCTTATTTCTAGTAAAATCGGACTTACCCTAATCAAAACACCCAATCGTAAGAGGCGCACGGAGATTCACCCTAATCAAGCACTCCAAAACGTGAGAGGCACGGGGACGCTCAGTAAACAAGCACCCCAAAGGGAACAGAAATCTACTACGTCCACATTTCGACACCGGAATTGGAATTGGAATCAGCGACCGTTTTTGTGTAAAACGTCCCGATGTATATTCTGATGGGCAGTTTATTAGAAATGAGGCAAGTTGACAGTTTTTTGACAGCTGCAAACTGTCAGCAGTCATTTTTGACGCCAGATTTGGAATCAGCACTGACCGAAAAAAAAAAAAACCCTCGTATACCCCCGCCCGAAGACCGGCGCATAAACAACCTCATGGCTCTACGCTGTTAATAAGATCTTCGAAAATCGTCTTTCTACCCCCAATATCTGAAAATACTGTCCATGTTCCGACTTTTGATCAGGAGCTTGAGAATAATAACATATATCGATTTCAGACAATTTTACCGAGGTCCACTTGCCATAAGAAATGTGGGAAGTCCTTTAATAGGAAAATGTCTACAAAACCGCCAACGGAATTACATCCTATTCCAGGAGAATTCCCAGTTGGTAGTGCTTCTACAGTGATATTTTACTCATTAAAAATTAAACTAGACTAAATTAAGAAAAAAGATAACAATGGAACAATTCTCTTCACTTTATCTAAGTGTCGGACGGCGGTTGTGTTTATATATATATATATATATATATATACCCTTAATTTCACGAGGATGTACACATGCACTTCTATTTAAATTATATATATATATATATATATATATATATATACTATATATATATATATATATAATGATATCTATATATACATATATCTATATATATATATATATATAAATATATATATATATATATATATATATATATATATATATATATATATATATATATATGTATGTTACCGGCAAAGTACATTTATACCTTGCTCAGGCATTCTATAGAATACCTAACGTACAGCCGGCAATGGTATAATGAATATTGAAAACAATAAACATTAACTGTTACTCGTGTTGCGGGTGGCGGAGGAGCGCGGTGGAGGTGAAATCAATACGTTATGACATTAACTAACCTGAACTAACATTTTTCAAAGTTAAATAAAACAATAAGTATTTCTTTTCCAAATAAAAACCAACGATTGATTTTCAAAGATTGCTGAAATGTCTAATTTCATTTTCCTACGCATTCTTTTGATAGACAGTTAATAATCTTAATATTGTTAATTTTGAATAAACAAAAGATATGATTATGGTAATTTGTCTTTCATTTTATACTTACTCATTGTATGATGCACTGTTGTGATACTGAAAGTACACAGAACCTTCTTCTTAAGACATAAGCTCCTGTTAGTTTGGGTTAGTTTAGGTTAGTTCAGAATAGTTCATGTTGTAACGTATTGCCTTAACGCCCACCGCACTCCCAGGCCACCCACAACACGAGTAACAGTTAATGCGTATTTTTTTCAATATCTATTATACACATTGCTGGCTGTACGTTTGGTATTATGGTAATTTGTTTTTCATTTTATGCTTTACCTAATCTCTTATCGGCATTTCTATAGGTATTCTATAGATTGCCTAGGCAAAGTATATAATAATTAGAAAAAAAACAATATTTCATACCTTGTCTAAACGAGTCGGGCATTCTATAGAATGCCTGAATTATATACTTCATATATATATATATATATATATATATATATATATATATATATATATATATATATAACCAAAGCAGGGTTTAACTTAGGGATAATCCTTAGGATTACAGAGCGAACAAAAAAATAATTTAAGGGTTTATTGCTAATTATAATTCTCTTAAATTCTAACTATCAAGGAGATAAAGTTGTAACCTATAGTGTTAATTTATATATATCAAAATAGGTTCTGCATTAATAATTATTTAAACTCATGTGTTAACACTTCATTTTCTGCAATTGACATAGATCGAATTCTCATTCAACAGAGAAACTACCTGTAAATATTCAGTAAGTACTCTTTTAAGCCAACAATTCAGAATTTAAAAATTAAAAATATGGAAGTGATTCCTGCTACCTTTCTTATTGAGATTAAAATATAAGGTTTCCAGAGGATATTCTGACTTATGAGAGTTCTTTTCTGTATCTTCTAGGTCCTGAAGATCGCATCGAAAGCTGGAGATTAGAATAAAACTACAGTTAGTAAGAACTTTAAGACCTTTTTATTCACTCTGTAATCCTAAGGGCTATCCCTATATGTATGTATATAGCTTAGCATTTCTATGAATACAATTATGACAGAAAGAAAGTAAAAATGTTTTACCGTTATCAACAAAAAAAACGAATAACATTGTCAAATATTTCTTAGCAATCACAGATATTTTTTTAATTAAAAAATCTGTTTTTTTTTTGTGTTTTTGACTTAACTACCTTACTACTTTCCGCATTAACTGCGTAAGAAAATCAATCAATATTGAAAAATAGTATAAAATAATGATATTAATATAAACTATTATACAAGCTTAGTACTAAGTAGTGCTGAAATAAATCAAAATTCAACTATTTAAAGCTCTCAAATAGTCTTATGTTTGTTTTATAGCCAAATTTAAAAATTAACTAGTCAAAGTGTTTTCAAATAGAAAAATTATTCAAATATTCCTGATAAGTGGGGCACAATCCAGGTGAATTAAAATGCACATAATGTTAATATCAAAAAACAAGAAATTCAAAAATAACTTCGTGATGAAGTGTATTCCCCTTTTCGCTTCTTTCTATCAGGAAAAAACATATCTCTTCTTTGCTATGATTTTGATTGTTATGATCATGAGTAATACTAAATATATATAAGAAATAAAATTAGTAAATTTCTGTACCAAATTAAAGAATATTCAATTTTCATTTTTACAGCTAAATTCAAAAATGCGATAAATACGCAATTATTACACACGATTTTTAAAATTATCTTTTTCCAGTTTAAGACGTTTTTTCTTCTTCTAATATTAAAAAAAAAGATTATAGTTAGCTACGGATTAAAATATATACAGGGCAAAATTAAGAGTATTTTCTCCACTGGCTCTATAAAATTTACAAAAAAAAAAGCAATCTAATAGGAGTCACTTGTAGACGAGCTAAGTGATAGGTACAGTTTTTCTATTAATAGTAGTATGAGGATGGATTAATAAATCTGGTAAATATCTACGAAATGGCGGGAAATTTGGCATGACCGGTAGTTAGCTTTATTTTTCTAACGGTTGTGTTTAAAGTTTCAAACAGATGCAATGCGTGGTTGTTTGTTGGCAGCTTACATCAGTGATCGGTGTTACACGTATCGTAGAAATGAAGCGGGCAGTAATTAAAACATGTTTATTTAAAAAAGTCGAATACCGCTTGTAGAACCTGAACCCAAGGAAGTTAAAGGGGACTCTGCACCAGCACTCAAGACCATTTATTACTGGTTAAATGAATTTAAGGCGTAGCCGTACGACCACTGCAGATGCTGCACACGTTCAGGACGCTAGATTGCGGTTTCTTCTGAAGGAATGGTCGATAAAATTGATGATATTCTGATGGAAGATAGCCGCATTAAACTTCGTGAAATTTCTGAAATGGTAGAATGATGAATAGGTACATAATATCTTGCATGAAGTTCGAAAATTAAAAAAGCTGAGTGGCCAAATCGTATTTGAAAAAGTTGCAGCGTACACCCTGAAGACAAAACGGCAGTTGAAATAGTGAAGGCGAAAATGCATCGAAAAAAGCGAAAACAGTGTTATCTGCGAAAAAAAAGTGATGGCAAATACTTTTTGGGATTTTTATGATTGATCATTTGGAAAATTGCACGGTAAGTTGAAGCAGAAGCGACAAAGATTAGCGCGCAAAAATGTGCTCCTTCAACAGAACAATACGCTTGCTCACCCATCAGCCGGTGCAATTGTACAAGTGTAAAAAGCTGGGCCTCGAAATAGTTCCTCACCAACCCTATTTCTCACATTTGCCCCCAAGTGACCTTTTTGTTAGCTCTGGAAATAATCGCCCAATTTTTAAATTACTTTTCTAAAATATGTAAAAAAATTGTATATACGACTCAACTACCTAAAAACATGTTCTTATATTTTACTTTGTATATTTCTTATTACACCACTTACGGTTCTAATAAAAATTAAAACAAGATTAACAAAGTTTCCATTTAAAAAAATAATTTTTAAAATCGCATCGTAAATTTGCATATTACACTAATTACCATAAAAATGTATTGTTCTTATATTGTCAGATTATATATACACATATCACAAAATTTGTAGTTTAATATAACGTTCTGTGATAAAAAAAGTAGATTACACAAGTAAAAAGGCGTTTGTCCGATCCATTTGATCATTGAAATAATCCTTAAAAATAAAAATCTGTAATAATAAACGCAGAAACATATAAAGTGGTTCATCGGACGAAGACTGTGTGTAAAATTTACCATTGTATTAAGAGTGCGGAAAATTGAAGAATAATCGACAGTCTATCACCAAACTAGGACGTCATGTTTCGCTCCATTTAATAGCTCCTCAACCAGCCTAAGTGAAGGTCTCTGGTAACAGGTTCACGACAACAGCAAAGATTTAAGAATCTTTAACTATATATATATATATATATTATATATATATATATATATATATATATATATATATATATATATATATATAGGTCATTCTTCGTCAACCGAAACCCTCCCCCCATTAGTGCATAAATTGACGCAATTTATGAAAACACAATCTGGTCCAGATTAATACTTATGATATGTAGTTCTGAATTTTGAGTGGCATATTAAGAAATTGTGCTGATTTGGGATCAATATAGACCCAAATCTGAAAATAGATTTCAAAAAATTTCAGAAAAACTAAAGTAAAAAATTAATTTCCTAATATAACCAAAGTTTTCTCTTATAATCTTATCTACCCCATAAAACCTACAACTTTGGAAGGAAAAGTTTTTTTTTTATGGCCTTAATTTTCGAAGATATTTATCACAGGGGTATTTGCCATACTTTGGATATTCAACCATTCTTTACTCGAAAATTAAAACCTCTAGAGTAATTATGTAAGAGACAAAAAAATACTTGTTTTTATTCGTAGCATCACCACGAATTTTTCCAGAATTTTTGAGGTATTCGTATTTTTTAACGACTTTTCGTTCTAAAATAATTTGGCGCTGCAAAAACCTTATTTTTTAGGACAAAAAATTTCTTTCGTGTACGTTTTGGATATAAAATTTCCCGTAGAACGCGAATCCATCAATAAGATTTTTCAAAATTTTTAAACAGGTAATCATTAAACTGAAAACACTTTTATTGAAAAACATATATGAAAAAATAATAAAAAATATAGGTCAAAATGACGAATTGTTAAAAAGTGCTTAAAAAACTCTGAAAAAAGTCATGGTGATTCTAAGAATAAAAACAAGTCTCTTACATAATTTCTCCAAAAATTTTAGTTTTCGAGTAAAAAAAAAAGTTATTGAATATCCAAAATATGGCAAATACGCTGTGATAAAATATCTCCGAAAATTAAGACCATAAAAAAAACTTTTTTTTTTCGGGGTAGGATTAGATTATCAGAGAAAACTTTTAATTATATTACGAAATTATATTTTTACTTTAGTTATTTTGAAATTTTTTGAAATCCCTTTTCAGATTTGGGTCGGTATTGAGCCCAAATCAATATGTATATATATATATATATATATATATATATATATATATATATATATATATATATATATATATATATATATATATATGTATAGGGGTACTTGCAGAAAAAAATAATAATAAACAGGACTCCTCTAAGGCTAAAGTTTTAGGCATAAGCATGTACGCCAATGGTAGTAAATAGACACGTTAAAAATAATTAACTCGGATTTTGATGACACCCTAGACTTTCGCAATGTTGCGATATTTTAAAATCAAACGTTTCTTATTTCATGTTACCAGTTAAAAGAATGTTACCTTTTTATAAAGCAATAAGGCGGCAAAAAAAAAAACACTATATTGAAAGTTTAACGTTTTAAACACAATTATTCACTAAAAAATATACAAAATTAATTTTATGTTTCATCAAATCACTATAGTTTCTGTTAAAATAAAATTTTATTAGTTTTCGAAATAAATGCTACAAGAGAATAAAAACACTTTCCACTTGATGTAATTATGACAAAGTTCACTATTTATTTTTAAATTTGTAAAATCCTAAAACTTGACACTATTTAAGATGTAGACAGTTGAAATTTGTAATCACCATCATATATCCGATTTACGTCGTAAAAGTTCTTATAGAGTTAGTAAACAGTCATATGTTATTGTTAACTATAAGACTCACTACTAATCTTATATTAATAAAAAAAATTTAGTGATTTTAACATCCAATAAGCCACTCTATATTTTTCAGCGTATTTCTTAAGGACACTGAACACGTATAACTTCTAAAGAGCATTCTACAATTACGTCACAGTACCAATTGACGTTGCTCTGAGAAAAAAAATTAAAACAATTGAAAATGTTATGACGTAATTGTAGAACAATGTAAAAAATAGCATATGTCGTTTATAATAACAATATTCCATCCCTAACTTCCAGCAAAAAAGGTTTTTTCTTTCTTTGGTACATGTATCAACAAATGCCTATTTAAATGATGTTTTTTCTTAAAGGCTCTAAGGCATACATGGCAATAAAAAGAGGGCGGAACTCCACATTCTTCTTTCTGATGACTCCTTAAGTTCCTTTTTAATGTGTACGACCTGTCACAGTTTCCACAGGGGTATCTTATTTCCAACATTTTTGGAAAACCTATAATATATGTTTTTTAATAAAAAAAATGATTTCCTGAACAAAAAACGAAATAAAAAAGCTTGTTAGGGAGCTGTATAGTACAGTTTTGGTTTATTTTGTTAGTACAGATCGAGCAATTAAGTACAAATATTTATAATATTTATAGTTTATTATTAATATTGCATCTCAGTATAGCGTATTTTCTGAAAACGCGAAGTAGGGTTGATAAAAACAAATTAAAAGCAAAACATAGATGACTCAGTTTTACAAACAGCCTATATTCTGTGTCTGTTTATCACCCAGCCAATAGCCGGAATCGAACCGGCGATCATCCGACTACTATGCAGGCTCTTAACCCACTATGCCATCTAATTCGGTCATATATATATATATATATATATATATATATATATATATATATATATATATATATATATATATATATATATGACCGAATTAGATGGCATAGTGGGTTAAGAGTTATATATATATTTATATATTTTTATATATATATATATATATATATATATATATATATATATATATATACATATATATATATATATACACGTAGGCTGAAAAGTTTTTGATCTGACACATAGATGTCGCCCTTTTCAAAAAATCCATATGATTTTTAGGAAGTACCAACCTTCAAACGATACGTGTCAAAATTTTATCACATTTCGACGATTAGTTTGCAAGGTACAGTGGTTTTAATGACGTTACTTTTGATATTTTCAAAACAATGGAAAAAAAATCGATTTTCGTGTGTTTAATTAAACCCTGTTTTTTGATGGGAAAAAATACCGTTCAAGCAAAGCAATAACTTGATAAGTGTTACTGCCCCTGGAAAATCACTCACCTTTTACTGGTACTGAATTTAAACGCGGTTGTACAGATACAAATGAAGGTAAACGCTCTGGATGCCCAAATGAGGACGCACCGGAAAACATCAAAGAAATCCACAAAATTGACCTGGATTGTTTGGACCTGTTCAGGCGCAATAAAAAGGATTTCTTCAAACGATATGTGACAATGGATGAAACATGGATCCACCACTATACACCGGAATCAAATCGGCAGTCAGCTGAGTGGACAGCAACCGGGAAAAGCCACCCGAAGCGACCAAAAATACAACACTCGGCTGGGAAGGTTTTGGCATCTGTCTTTTGAAATGCGCATGGAATAAGTTTCATCGACTATGCTGAGAAGGGAATCAATAGTAAATATTATATAAAGTTATTGGTGCGTTTAAAGGCAAAAATCGCAAAAAAAAAAAAACGGCCCCAAATGAACAATAAAAAAAATGCTCTTTCATTAAGACAACGCACCGTGTCACAAGTCAATGGTTACGATCGATAGCAAAATTGTATGAATTGAAGTTCAAATTGCTTCCTCATCCACGGTATTCTTCAGATTTGGCCCCCAGCGACTATTATCTATTCGCAGACCTCAAAAAAATGCTCGCGGGAAAGAGATTTGGCTCCACTGAAAAAGTTATCGCCGAAACTGAGGTAAATATTGATAAATAAAGTCGAATTTTGCAAAAAAAAGTAGCTAGACCAAAAACTTTTCACCCTACATGTTATTTATATATATATATATATATATATATATATATATATATATATATATATATATATATATACATATATAGTATTACATATATATACATACATATATATACATACATATATATATATATATATATATATATATATATATATATATATATATATACATACATACAAATTTAGAAGCAAACTAAATTTCTGGATTCTGCATCATTTAAAACCCAAAAAGATTGCCATTTGTCTTTTGGCCGGACATGTGAATTTTCAGGTCTAAAAATAACTTTATTTGTTAAAATATCGAAAATATTTATTAGGAAAAAGTGTTCAAAATTTCATTTTATGGTAGTATCCAAATTTTAGATAGATTGGACAAAAATCGCATTGTGTCAGTTTTGGCCAGTACAAAGATATTCTTTGAATTTGAAATTTATTTGTTAGATTGATTCAAGAATTTAAAAATTTATTTTTTTCATTTCAAGTTATGTTTTACTTGTTTTACAATCGATAATTAAAAAATTCTGACTTTCTTAAAACAGCAACTGTCACAGGGACAATTACCGAACACTTTTACCTTATTACTTGCAATTTGAGGTTTTTTTTTTTAAACGACACTCTAGCCGCTAGAGTCTAGCGTCATAATTTTTTGCCAAACATAAAGCTATAAATGTAATTTATTTATTTTTTTGTGTGCTGTATGGTCAATATCTTTTTTACGAGTACCTTTAGTAAATATTAATTTACTACTTTTTTCTTTTTTTGCTAGTCCAAGAATGTTCTTAAAAAAACAACCTCAAACTATACGCTGTAGGGCAAAAATATTCGTGCAGCATTTATATTTATTGTATTACGAAAATCATCATCTTTTAATTGTTGGTTATGAAAGAAGTAAAACAAGGCTTGAACGCAACAAATAATTTTAAAATTATTTTATCAATCTAACCAATGCATTTTAAACTCAATAAAAATATCCTTGCCTAACCTGATGGTTTTAAAGCCGTGCGTTCAAAAGTACCATCTAATGTCAATTATTTGGAAATGAGAAAGTATACAGTATAATTATGTCGAAAAGTACTTATCCAGTCACACACAGAAATTTGGAGTGCTTAAAAAAAGTATCGTCCGTACAACGGCCGAAAGTCCGATTCAAGGGGTGCAACCCTATAGCCCGTTAAAAATATGCAGTAAATGTCTAAAACTAGCTTAGAATATATCATTAACTTCATGCCCACATGGAATAGGAAACTTGAGTCTTCTAATAATGCACATTTTAAAATAAAAATATATACTACATTTCTAAGAGAGACACAGATTACATAAATTATTAAAATTTATATCGCAATATTGGTAAATGACAGATAAGAATAATACTTTCTTAATTATTAAAATTACACTACATGTATATATATATATATATATATATATATATATATATATATATATATATATATATATATATATATATATATATATATATATTATATATATATATATATATATATATATAAAATACATTAAAATTCCGGGTATCAATCCGTTCGTCTAACGATGAATTTGCACGACGTTTCGCCAAAGTCTCATTTGGCATTTTTAAGTGTTCTTGCTGTTACTGCTACTCGATACTGTGATCTTGCTGCTGCTCGATACGAGTAGCAGCAATAGCAAAAGCACTTAAAAATGCCAAATGAAATTTTGACGAAACGTCGTGCAAATGTTAGACGAACGGATCGAAACCCGGAATTTCAATGTATTATATGTATATGTATATATATGTATATATATATATATATATATATATATATATATATATATATATATATATATATATATATATATATGTATATGTATATATAAATATATATATATATATATATATATATATATATATATATATATATATATATATATATATATATATGTATGTATATATATGTATGTATATATATATATATATATATATATATATATATATATATATATATATATATATATATATATATATATATATATATATATATATATATGTATATATATATATATATATATATATATATATATATATATATATATATATATATATATATATATATATATATATATATATATATATATATGTATATATATGTATATATATGTATATGTATATATATATATATATATATATATATATATATATATATATATATATATATATATATATATGTAATATATATATATATATATATATATATATATATATATATATATATATATACAGTAATACCCCGCTTAGCGCGACCCCGTTACGCGCGGTTTCACTATAACGCGAATTTCAAATTTCGCGCTCATGTAGTCATTAACTTCTCTATGGTCGCGGGGGGATCCCCGCTTTCTCTGAATATTCTCTTTGAAGAATTGGGAATTCCCTGTCCTTCGACTTTGTTCTATGGGGATTTCCTCGTTCGTTTCGTGTGTTCATTTGTTCCGTAATGTTAGTTCGGTCGGCTGGCAGTTTTGTTTTAATATTTATTGGAGATACATACATACATAATTTAACCCTACGTTAAAAATGCCGCCTGTAAAGAAAAAAGAGCGTAAAAGCGTCACTTTGGAATTGAAGATGAAAGTGTTAAGAAGAATGGAAAATGGAGGCAAAGCAACAATTGTTGGGAGAGATTTTGGACTCTCAGAATCGACTGTGAGAACGATTTATAAAAATCGGGAAAAAATTAAAATCTCCAGCGAAGGTTCAACACCTATAAGTGCAACAAAACTTTCTCGTTCGAGATCATCTATCTTAGAAAGAATGGAGAAATTACTGTCAGTCTGGATCGAAGATTTGAATAAGAAGAACACACCACTAAGTCAAGATCTCATATGCACAAAAGCAAAATCTTTGTATGAGATGCTGAAAACAAAAGAAGGAGAAGGGAGTGCCACTCCGACTTTTGCTGCCAGCAGAGGCTGGTTCCATCGGTTCAAGCAGCGTTCTAATCTTCACAATATCCACATAACAGGCGAGGCGGCCAGCGCGGACATTCAAGCTGCAGCTGAGTTTCCAGACAAGTTTCAAGACTTCGTTAGACGAGAGAAAATTCCTG